>OZ012737.1:157012217-157444902 GCA_963859935.3 Lathyrus sativus
GAGAACAGAAAGGTGTAAGATGCGTGCATGGTGTTGAAATCTCAGAGTCTAGGGTTTGCTGGAGGTAGGAGATGACCCCTGGGCCACACGATCACACTTTGACCTTTGACTTGGAGACTCATCTAACGGTCGCGATTAAAAGTTCAAAACGGAGGGAAAATTTGAAAACTCAAAACGCAGCATTTGAGTTAGTGACCAGTCTGGGCTCAACTGCTTTTCGCGCCCCCCAACTTGCTGGGCCCAACGTGTATCCTTTATGTTTTCTTACTATTCTCACCCCCTCCCATTTATTTCTTTATATTTCTTTTTAATTTCTTTTCATTTTTTTCATGCATTTTATAAAAATCACATAAAATTGAAAAATCATTATTTTTTGATGATTCTTTTTGCATAATTTTCTTCAAAAAGTCTAGAAAATTATAAAAAATAAAAATTGCATTTTATTTTTTATTTGATATTTTTCCCATATTTTCCAAATAAATAGCATTTTAAATAGTTTCATTTCATACATAAATTTGTTAATTTTTGTTCTAACCAATGCTTTAATATTTTTTGTCCATTCTTTTTAGGTTGATTAATAGGCATTGTCATCTTGTACATGCAATTCAATTCATATTTTTAGGAGTTAGTTTTAGGTGATTAGTTTAGGTGTAAACAACATGAACAAATTAGGGTTTTAAGTGATAATTTAGGTGAATTAGTTCATTTCCCTTAGGACTTAGGGATTAAATAGTTTAACTATGGGACTATAGGGGCTATGGGTAGTTATTAGATCCTCTTAGAAAAGTCAGGATCCCCCTACTGCTATTAATATACTGTCTATATTTGTCTGATTGGTGTGGTGTGCCCTCTGGGGGATTACTGTTTGTCTGTGTGGGTATTGGGATTGCCTGGGGATTTGGGGAAGCTGAAGACTGAAGATGATGAAGCCATTGGAGATCCAGAGACTGAAGACCAACTTCCAGAGTTGGAGAGGAGATTTTTGCATCAGCTGTTAAGAAGATTAGGGTTTAGGAACTAGGCAGGGCTCTAGGTTAGAAAGCTTGATTCTCAAACATGGAAGGTTTTGACTGCCTCCATTCCTCTCTGTGATACAGAGTCTCTCTGAGACACTCACCCCCTTCCTTTGGAAGGCTTGGTGCTATTGTCTGAGGGATAGAACTCTTGAGAGAAAATGTCCTATGTGTTAGTAGCAGTTGGTTTACCACCATTGGTAGTCAACTAATTGCTTAACACTCAATCCACTCTGGTGATTGATCCCTCAGCTTGGAGGATAGGACTTGAAGGAAAGCCATTGTAGACTGAAGATTGGCAACCAAAGCCCTTGCTTGAAGACTGTGAAGATAGAGACTACTGCTGACTGAAGTTTGTAGCTGATTGGAGATGACTTGAAGATGGATATTGATGCAGAGCTGCTGTGGCTGTTTATTTTGCTGTATTTCATTTCTGATGTATTGATTGGTTTTCCTGACTGTATTGTTTGCTGGTTACCCTGTTGGGTTGAAAGTGAAGCATGTTCACTTTTGCCTATTGTTTTCTAGGTTCGAGGTTGAGTGGGACTCCCTTGCCTCGCTTGTATTGGTGCATCCATGCATTTTACTGCTTTACTGTATATATCTATTGTTTCTGTTTCCGTCTATTCCCTTAGGATCTCTGTTTCTCTCTGTGCAAGAGAGGAGCATGATAGACATTAGGTCTTAACCCATGCATGATAACATTAGGTTAGTTTGATTCCCTTCGCAACCGTAGGTTAGAGTTCTGTCTCTTCCTTCTCAAAACAAATAGAAAAACACAATAAAGATTTCGAACACAATAAAAGACACTTCTTCCGTAAAAGAATGTGAACTCATCAAGACGTCATTTTTTGTTCGCCGGGACTGCTAATCAGAAAAACCTTTTTCAGAAGGAATAAAATCAACCAAGACAGACTTGTGTCGTACGTGGCCCGAACTACGTTTGCTCTGATCTTTCATGCTGTATGAAAGTACGTAGGCATAGGATGCGATATCCTAGCGAGCAACCTTCCCCTCCTTTCCCGTAGGTAGGCGAACTACGTTGACTCTGATTTCTCGTTCCAGACGGGAATACGTAGGCATAAAGTGCGATACTTTGCCGAGTCATTTTATTTTCATTCTCTTTTCTTTTTAACCCCTGACCTTTAGAGTAGATAGAATAACAATCCATACCCGAAAACAAGCGTGGATCCCGTCGAGTACGACGGACGTGAGGGGTGCTAATACCTTCCCCTTGCGTAACCGACTCCCGAACCCAGGTTTTGGTTGCGATGACCATACCTTTCCCGTGTTGTGCTAGGTTTACTCTGAGCGTTTCCTTTCCCTCCCGTGGGATGAATAACGCACGGTGGCGACTCTTCTGTTCAGCCGGCGCCGATTTTTGCAGTAGCGACACCAGCCCACCAAAATAACTTTTTCAAATCATGATACATCTTCGTAGCTCCCAGATGGATACTCAGGCTACTACGATGTCCTTCGTCCAAAATTGACTTCTTCAGCTCGTTATTATCCGGCACACAAATTCTGCCCCGAAATCTCAACACACCTGAACCATCCAACTTGAAATCACCATCGGAGTCTCTCCCCACTCCAGACATCAAATCTACTAGCTTCACATCAAGCTTCTAGCCTTCTCTAATCATATCCAAGAAATTATTCCTCACTTGCAACTTGCCCAACATCACACCATCTGTCGTAAACTCACACACCATGCTCAAATCTCTGAACTGCTCAATTAGCTCCATCTCTTTCACCATCAAAGTTGACATATGAATTGTCTTCTTGCTCAAAGCATCCGCAACAACATTTGCCTTTCCGGGATGATAACTCAGGCTGAAATCATAATCCTTTAAGAATTCTAACCATCTTCTCTGCCGCATATTCAGCTCCTTCTGATCAAACAAATACTTCAAGCTCTTATGATCACTGAATACCTCAAACCTCGAACCAAACAAATAATGTCTCCAAATTTTCAACGCAAAAACCACTGCAGCCAACTCAAGATCATGAGTAGGATAATTCCTTTCATGCAACCTCAATTGCCGTGAAGCATAAGCTATCACTTTACCATTCTGCATAAGAACTCCGCCTAATCCCAACTTAGACGCATCACAATACACCACAAAAGGCTCACTCGAAGTCGGCAATACCAACACTGGCGCTGAAGTCAACCTCTTTTTCAGCTCCTCAAAACTTTCCTCACAGGTAGCATCCCATACAAAAGCTTGATCCTTCCTTGTTAACTGAGTCAATGGCAACGCCAATCTAGAAAATCCTCCAATAAACCTCCGGTAATACCCCGCCAAACCCAAAAAGCTTCTAACTTCCGTTACCGTCTTCGGTGGTTCCCACTGTAATACCGCACTCACTTTTGATGGGTCTACCGCTACACCATCACTAGAAATCACATGCCCCAAGAAACTCACAGTCTTCATCCAGAACTCACACTTCGATAGCTTGGCAAACAACTTGTTATCCTTCAACACTTGCAAAGCGATCCTCAAATGCTCTGCATGCTCTTCTTCTAACTTAGAATAAATCAGTATATCATCAATGAACACAACAATAAACTGATCCAAATAAGAATGGAAGATCTGGTTCATATACTCCATGAACACTCCCGGCGCATTAGACACTCCAAAAGGCATCACCGTATACTCATAGTGTCCATAACGAGTTCTAAACACCGTCTTCTGAATATCACCATCCTTCACTCTGATCTGATGATAACCCAACCTCAAATCAATCTTACTGAACACATGAGCTCCCACCAACTGATCCATCAAATCATCAATCCTTGGAAGAGGATATTTGTTCTTGATGGTCACTTTGTTCAACTGACGGTAATAGATGCACAGACGCATACTACCATCCTTCTTCTTAACCAACAACGCTAGAGCTCCCCACGGCGACACACTCGGCATGATAAACTTTCTATCCAATAACTCTCCAATCAGAGACTTCAACTCGTCCAATTCCACTGCCGACATCCTGTACGGCGCCATAGAAATAGGCCTCGTACCAGGTACAAGATCAATGCTAAACTCAACTTCTCTCTTCGGAGGCAATTCCATAATATCATCAGGGAACACTTCCGGAAATTCATTCACCACTGCCAACTCTTCTAACAATGCCTTGTTGTCAACAGATAATGATGCAAATAAAGCAAACACCTTAGCTTCTTCTTCCAACAAAATCCTCAATTCCTTATTAGACAAGGAATCCACCAATGCTTCTTCTTCTGGAGTAAGAAATAATAACACCTTCCGAAAACAATCGATGTAGACTCGGTTGAACTCCAACCAGTTCATACCTAGAATAACATCCAAACCACCAAGTGGTAAACAAATCAGATCCACCCCAAAATCTCTACCGAAGATAGTCAGTGGACACTTCAAACACACCAAAGAAGTAGTCACTGAACCAATAGAGGGAGTTTCAATAGTCATCCGCCGCTCAAGAGTAGACGGCACCAAACCTAACCTCTTCACACAATCAACAGAAATGAACGAGTGGGTTGCACCCGTATCAATCATAGCGGTCAAAGGAACATTATTGATAAAACAAGTACCTTTGATAGCATGCTCCTCATCTGCTGATTGAGTTTCCATCACAGCAAACACTTTACCGCTGACCTGAGACGTCTGAACCTTCTTCGGCTTCTCACAATGAGTGCTAATATGACCTTTCTCACTACAGTTATAGTAAGTAGGCACATTAGTCCTGCACTCCGCCATCACATGGCCCGACTTCCCACACTTGAAGCACTTCTTTACCTCATTAGGACAATCATTAGCACGATGCCCCGCGGCACTGCACTGAAAACAACTTAAATCCACAGATGCTCTCCTCTCTCTGAACTTCTTATCAACAACAACCTTCTGCTTTCCCTTACCAGCCGGAACGCTGTAGGGAGTACCACCAAACCTCTGCTTACCCTTACGATCATTCACCGCCTTATAGTGCGCAATCCTTGCCCTGTTGTCATTATCATAAATCCTGCTTCTGCTCACAAGCTCAGGGTAGCTCCTGATCTTCTGACAAGCGATCCCCATCTTAATCTCCGGACGCAATCCGTTCTCAAACTTCAAACACTTAGAAGTCATTCCCTCATCAGTATTATAATGAGGACAATATTGTGCCAACTCTTCAAATCTAGCAGCATACTCTGCTACCGACAGGTTACCCTGCTTCAGTTCCAGAAATTCAATCTCCTTAGCACTTCTGATGTCTTCCAGAAAATACTTCTCCAGAAAAATCGTCCGAACCACCCCCCAAGTAATGGCAGTTCCTGCAGCCTCCAATCTCTGGCGACTGTTGTCCCACCAAGCCTCAGCTTCACCCTCCAACATTTGAGTACCAAACCTCACCTTCTGCTCATCACTGCATCCCATGGTCCTGAAGATCTTTTCAATCGCCCTCAGCCATTTTTGTGCAGCTTCAAGGTCTAAAATACCTCCTTCAAACTTCGGTGGCTTATTACTCTGGAACTGCGACAAATCTCTGAATTGTGCACCCGCAGCCAGATTCTGATTGGCAACCACCTGCGCCATCACTTGCATAGTTGTAGCCAAAGCAACATCATTCCTTCCTGCCATACTGCTCAACCAAAACAACACTGGGTCAAAAGACACACAACCTCTATCCTAAGGACAGACTCAAAACACTACACTGGCCGGACGGACCGACCTGCTCTGATACCAACTTGTAACACCCCACTTCTCGACTTAAATAAAATGCGAATAAATCAATTAAAAATATCAGAGTTTCCCTTCCAAAAGTGGGATATTACTTTTCACCAAAATTTCCACAAAACGCTTCATTAAAAGATTCTTAAAATAAGCAGCGGAAAAGAAATTTGTCACAACATATATAAATATATGTACATCATCTCATACATCATGTTCAGCCATCTGCCCAAAATATACAAAACATCATCAGTAGAATCCATCATCAAAACATGATACGACACGGAGTATAAACAAAATCATCAAACAGATAAATAACTCCCAAAAACCCCGTGTTACGTATCAGAGCATCCCTCCGACTCGACTCGCCACAATCCAAGCTGGCTACGCACCTGGATTGTCTGTACTTCCGAAGAAGCACAGACTACAACAACAACAACAAGGGGGTGAGAAATCACGATCAAAATATAACGGTAATAATGTACATGAATAAAATGCAGACAACACATAAACATCATTCATCATGCATCAATCCGGACCTACTGTCCCACGCTAACACGGCACACAAATAATGCAACATATGTAACTCGACACAATGATATGCGGTACTGACTCAAACTCAGGATAGATCACTTACGCTCCATCTGAGACATGATCTATCCCTACCACACTCCTCCTGAGCCCATATAATCAATTTCAGGATAGATCGCTTACGCTCCATCCGAGACACGATCTATCCCTACTACGCTCCCCATTTGGAGCACGAGTGAGTCACTTACGCTCCATCCGAGACATGATTCAACCCGTCCACATGCTATGCAAGACACCAATGCACACAACAAATACAAGCACCCACGGTGCACACGATCCTACTGATCTATCATCATACACCACATATGTATATAATTATATGCATATATTCCACACATCACTACATACATGTATCATGTCATACACCAATGTAAATATCCAATTCAAACGATTAACACGGAAGTTACATACCAACACCACACATACACTCTCCTTAATACAACATCAATCTCATAATCAACCATGACCAACAAGGGTCCAACAGCACAGAGAACAGAACAACACAGCACAAAAATACAAAACACTGTCATGCTTGCTGGCTCACTCGCTAGGCGAAGCATCAGCGAATGCTCGCTACTTGCTCGCTCAACGAACTCCCTATCGAAGCCAGACAGTGGCTACTGGAATCAATCGCTACCCAGTTCGCCTCAGCAAATCTCTAGCGAAGATTCGCTACTCGCTCGCTCAGCGAAGCAGCTGGCGAACATCTGCAATTTCAGAAAAATAAAACTGCTCATAGTCGGCAAAAGCACTCTGAACTCAACCGATTCCACTCAAACCAGTTCTCATCATATCAGACCAATATTCCACAACCCAACCACAACATCTATCCTCGATTTAGCCCGATTAAATGTTAACTCTACTCATTTAATCAACTTCGGCATAACTTCAAACTACCCGGAAACCCCCAAAATTTGATCAAACAGCACATGCAATGGAAATCAACATGTCATCAACAACTCAGAATCATAATATCATATAGAACACAATTATCAAGCCTATGGGGTTAAGGGAAATCCCCTTCTAACAATTATTCATGCATTCTACCAATTTTAACGGATTCCCCCCCCCCCCCCCCCCCCCGCCCCCTTACCTCAAACGCAGCTTTGATTGCCCAAGAGCTTCCAAAATCTTATAGCTTAGCTTCCTCTTGCTTGCTCTTGCTTCATACCTTGTTCTCACTCTTGCTAGCTTAACCAAGTTCTTCTCCTTCACGCTCGTGTTCTTCTCTTCCTCTATTTCTTCCAAATGGCACTTCTGCCCCTAATACCCCAAAGTTCTCTTTTTAATTCCAAAACAATTCCAATTAACAAAATCTTCATAATATTAATATTAATAATAATAATAATAATAATAATAATAATAATAATAATAATAATATCAACATTAATATTAATTATCCATTATTATCATTATCAACTATATAATATTAATATTATGTTCCTTATATCTTACACAATTCCCACACAAGGCATGTCGATAATAAAATAACACGGGAAAAACTTAAATAATTAAAATGGGCGTTACACTTGTGGATACTGGTTCTTCTTTGAACGTCCTACCCAAGAGAGTTCTTACTAAGTTGGCTTATAAAGAGACTGTGGTGAAGCCTACTTCCTTGATTGTCAAAGCATTTGATGGTTCTCGCAGATCTGTGATTGGAGAAGTGGAACTTCCAATTTTGATTAGTCCTCATGTTTTCAACATCACTTTCTAAGTCATGGACATTAATCCCAATTACAATTGTCTACTTGGAAGACCTTGGATTCCAAGCGCTCGAGATCGCCAATGCTGTCTTGTTGGAAGTCGAAGAAACAGCGAGTCAGGGTAATCCATCTTTTGCATCTCTCAAGAGCACCAGATCAATGATCGACAGGGGCATTTCTGAAGGACAAAGAGAGGTAATTGATATCAAGACCAAGACTGATCGCCACGGGTTGGGTTACAGACCAACTCATGATAAAGTTTCAACTGTCAAAGGGCGTCCGAAGATTATTCAAGAAGTGTTTGTCAGCGGAGGTTTCCAAGTCATTGCTATCAGCGACTATGATGAAGATGAAGACCTGAGCAACCTAGAATTCAAGAGCAATGCAACTTCGAGCAACTGGGAGGCTATAGAGATTCCTGTTATTTTTCCCATTTCAAAGCAATTTAATGTTTTCATTTATGTTTTCAAAAATCCATAGCTCTGCCCAAGGCTATTGGACCATTTTGTAGGGCCACCTTTCACTTTCAAAAGGATATTAATAAATGCATTTTGTTCAATCCATTTGTTTCATTACCGTTTTTTCGTTTTCACCTTTTAAAATGAAATTGGCAATCTTTTCAAAACTAAAAAAAAACATTTTCATTCTCTTGCATTTTTTTCTTTGGGGCATTTAATAAAATAAGCCTTCCAACATGCAGTGATATCATAAACCTTGTTAAATCCAATGACTCTACTGTCACTCCTGATTGGGATTCACCCATTTATCAAGCTGAAGATGAGGGTGAAGACGATTTTAAAGTACCCATTGAACTGGCAAAGTTGGTTGAGTACGAGTACACAGAACTTCGACCGCACAAGGAGCAGGTGGATTTGACTAATCTTGGCACAGATGAAGACAAGAAAGAGGTCAAGGTTGGGACAGTACTTGTGGCCGATGTCAAGCAGAGGTTGATAAAGCTTCTGAAGGAATATGTTGATGTGTTTACATGGTCGTATCTAGATATGCCCGGTTTAGTTACAGACATTGTTATTCATAAGTTTCCACTCAAGCCAAAATGTCCACCTGTCAAGCAGAAGCTTCGAAGAACAAGACCTGACATGGCTTTGAAGATTCGAGATGAGGTTAAGAAACAACTGGATGCAGGTTTCCTTGCAGTTGCGAAGTATCCTGATTGGGTTGCCAACATCGTTCCAGTGCCCAAAAAGGACGGTAAAGTCAGAATGTATGTAGATTACAGGGATTTGAACAAAGCTAGTCCGAAAGATGATTTCCCTCTGCCGCATATTGATACACTTGTTGACAATATAATCAGTTTTGCAGTTTTCTCATTTACGGATGGCTTCTCCGGTTACAATTAGATCAAGATGGATCCTGCCGATAGAGAAAAGACTACATTCATTATTCCTTGAGGAACCTTCTGTTACAAAGTTATGCCCTTCGGTTTGAAGAATGCAGGGGCAACATATCAACGCGCCATGACAACTTTCTTTCATGACATGATGCACAAAGAGATTGAAGTTTATGTGGACGACATGGTTGCCAAATCTCAAAACAAAGAGGATCATTTGGATCATTTATTGAAACTGTTTGAACAACACAGAAAGTACCAGTTGAAATTGAATCCTGCTAAGTGTACTTTTGGTGTTAGATCTGGAAAACTACTTGGTTTTATCGTCAGCCAACGAGGAATCGAAGTAGATCCTGATAAAGTCCGAGCCATTCAAGACATGCCTGCTCCGCGGACTGAAACACAAGTTAGAGGGTTTCTTGGACGACTGAACTACATCTCCAGGTTTATCTCTAATATGACTGCTACCTGTGAGCCAATATTTAAGTTTCTTTGTAAGGTTAATACTGTTGATTGGAATTCCGATTGTCAGTAAGCCTTCGTGAAGATTAAGGATTATTTGCAAGAGCCTCCTATCTTGATTCCTCCTGTTCCGAGAAGACCACTCTTCATGTACCTTATTGTTCTTTAGGAGTCTATGGGTTGCGTATTGGGGCAACACGATGAGACTGGACGAAAAGAACATGTCATTTACTATTTGAGCAAGAAGTTTACTGATTGTGAAAGCAGATATTCACTTTTGGAGAAGACTTGTTGTGCACTAGCATGGGCTGCCAGGCGTCTCAGGCAATACATGATTTGTCACACTACGTTGTTGATTTCGAAAATGGATCCAATAAAGTACATTTTTGAAAAGCCCGCTCAGACTGGAAGACTTTCCCGTTGGCATATGTTGTTATCCGAATATGACATCCAGCACGTGACTCAGAGAGCTATCAAAGAAAGTATCTTATTAGATTATCTTGCAGATCAGCCAGTTGAAGATTATGAGCCTCTCAAGTTTGACTTTCCCGACGAAGACATTATGTTGATAAAGAAGGATTGCGAAGAGTTGGGTCCCGAGCCAAGTCTCTGATGGAAGATGATGTTTGATGGTTCCTCTAATTACAATGGGCATGGCATATGCACCATTTTGGTGAATCCAAAAGGGGGCTATACGCCGTTTACAGCAAGGTTAAACTTTGAATGCACAAACAATATCGCTGAATATGAGGCATGCATTCTTGGCCTCAAAGCATCCATTGACCTCAGAATCAATCTTTTCGAAGTAAGTGGAGATTCAACTTTGGTTATCTATCAGGTGAAAGGTGAATGGGAGACCAAACATGAGAAGTTAATCCCTTAAAGAGCTTACATCGTTGAAATGATTGAATACTTTGACGAGATCAAATTCAAGCATGTTCCGAGATCTGAGAATCATATTGCTGATGCTCTAGCCATGTCAGCATCAATGTGGAAGGTCAGACTAGTCAACAAAGCACCACTCATTTGAATTGAACGCAAGACTGAGCCCGCTTACTATCAAGTGGTTGAAGACGAGACTGATGAAAAGCCTTGGTGTCACAACATTAAGAACTATCTGCTCAAGCAAGAGTATCCAGCCGATGCTACCAATCTTGACTAGAAGACTTTAAGAAGATTGACATCCAGGTTCTTCATCAGTAATGATGTACTATACAAGAGAAATTACGACATGGTCCTGCTGAGATGTATTGACAGACGTGAATCAGACATGTTGCTCTAAGAGATTCATGAAGGAGCCTTCAGAATTCACGCCAACGGTTATACCATGTCCAAGAAGATCCTGAGGGTTGGATATTACTAGTTAACCATGGAATCCGACTGCATCCAATATGCCAGAAAATGTCACAAGTGCCAAATTTATGCTGACAAGATGCATGTACCTCCTGCACCGCTGAATGTTCTAACTTCACTGTGGCCTTTCTCAATGTGGGGCATTGACATGATTGGGGCAATTGAGCCGAACGCTTCCAACGGTTACCGATTCATTCTAGTCGCTATTGACTACTTCACCAAATGGGTAGAAGATGCTTCCTACGCCAAAGTGACCAAGCAAGTAGTTGCCCACTTCATCAAGAAGGAAATTATCTGTCGTTATGGAATTCCAAGTCGAATCATAACAGACAACGATACTAATCTGAAAAATAAGACTATGAAAGATTTGTGTGAAAGTTTCAAGATCGTGTATCACAATTCTTCTCCGTACCGTCCTAAGATGAATGGAGCTGTTGAAGCTGCGTATAAAAACATCAAGAAAATCCTGCAAAAGATGGTTAAAACTTACAAAGATTGGCATGAAATGTTACCATTTGCTTTGCACGGATACAAAACTTCAGTACGAACTTCAACAGGGGCAACCCCTTTCTCATTGGTATATGGAATGGATGTTGTCCTCCCCATAGAAGTTGAGTTACCTTCCTTAAGGGTATCGATGGAAGCCAAGCTTGATGAAGCCAATTGGGTTCAAGACAGATTTGACCAGCTGAATCTCATCGACGAGAAGCGCTTGACAGCTATGTGCCACGATCAATTATATCAGAATCGGATGAGGAGAGCATTTGACAAGAAATTTCGAATCCGAGAGTTCCACCAAGGAGAACTTGTACTCAAGAAGATCTTGCCAGTTCATAAAGACATGCAGGGGAAGTGGATGCCCAACTACCAAAGCCCATTCGTTGTTAAGACAGTCTTTTCTGCAGGCTCGCTAATTCTTACAACAATGTATGGTGAGGAGCTCGCACATCCTGTGAACTCTGATGCAGTCCAAAAATACTATGCCTAAAAGATAAGGACAAAAAATACATAGCTCGCTAAGTTGAAATCCCGAAAGGGCAGCTTAGGCAAAAAGGAGCGTCCCGGTGGATTGAAAACCCGAAAAGGCAATCTAGGCAAAATTTAGGGGAAAAGGCATTTCACTGCATCAGATGACACTGATCACTGCAGATACATTTTACATATGATATCCATTCCAATCCAATCGCTTTTGCCAGAAGCAGGATTTTGGGTAGTCTTAGTTATTAGAGTCAGTAGGTCGTTGGATTCAATGTAGCCTTTTCCCATGTTGCCATTTTCAATTGTAATTTTCCATGGAGCTATGCCTTTAGCAAGCTACCATTCATTAATGAAATTAAACCTTTTGTTATCCAATTTCCTTGTGCATACTATCTCTATCTCATTTTTGTTATGAAAAATGCTATTTGTTAATAAAATTTGAAAGTGAAGAGTATTTTTCAAAACTTAAAACTGTTTTTTGAAAATGCACTTGAAAAATAAGAGTTGCTTTGACTTGTAGAAATCTCTGAAGGATCTCTTCATTCTCCAGTAAGTCTCATTGTTGCAGAAACACTTCTAAACCATTGCCTCATCGCAGTCCCCAGCGAGACTATAAGCTGACAACACTTATGGAACAATCTGGTAATCTCCAGTGACTGCGGAGATCTCCCCAGCACCTTCCAAGTGGTACATATTTATTTGAGGACCCACTCTCAGTGGAATCATCTTTTCCTCATTGAAGCTGCCACGCTTTCCTCAGGGAGTTTTCCCCAGGAGATTGCCACATTCCCCCAAGAAGTCAGGATACTTTCCCCAGGGATGTCTGGTGAATTCTCCCCAGTGATCCTAAGCCAACCCCAAACTTATAAACCAACCCCTGAACTTAGATCTCTCCCCGCATTGTGTTTACGATGCAAAATAGGTTTTTCCTTTCTTTAACCTTTCCTTCGGATAAATCACTTTCTTTAACCTTTCCTTCGGATAAATCAAAGACCGGTTGTGAATCAGAGATTTCTGATTCAAATTAATTAATAATTTGATATCCTATTCTCACCGCAACACCCAGTGTTCATTGAACTTTGATAAATTGGTACCACATGCATGAGTCTTGTTGCATTTGCATTTATGTGACAATTTGGTGTAATTTATGATATTATGGCTTTGATGTTTCCTTGATGATTATGATGATGTTGAATACGAAAATGACATTGTTTTATATATTAATTCCTATATTGATTATTCTGAATCGTTTTACTCACCCTGCCTATTGAATGTTGCCTCCACGTGGGTAATGTGCAGATGACCAGGTTTAGTCGTGGTTGCCGCCAAGGACTTTTTGGAGTTTTTGACTTTTGGTTGACTTAGAGGGTCTTGCTCTGATAGTGTAACATCGGGTTGGAGTCTTTGAGTTAAACCATATTTTATTGATTATTGTTTATGTTGTTGCGCAAGGAAAACTTTGGATTTTGCCTTTTTGAGTTCCGCTGCCTTTTGAGCAATTTTTGAGTAATTTTGGGAAAACCCGTTGTTTACGGATCATTAATTTTTATTTGAGTTATTGAGAAACGTACGTCCTTTGAGGTGATTTTTATTGTGTTTAATATTTTACTCTGATAAATGTGATTGATTTGCCATTATATTTGTGGGGTAGAAAAAGGTGTTACAATTCGCGTCATTTGTTCCCAACTCTATCATGCCCGGTTTTTATTGAGTTGTACCACAATTTTGATTTCCTTGGTTATCATTAAGTGTCATCCTATCAATAACAACAATTATGTCTTCGGCACTTTTGGACATTAACGATCTACCCGAAGTAGCATCCAATAAAGTCTTGTGAATCGATTGGAGTCCATTTCGGAAGATGTGCACTTGAGTTAATTCATCAAAACTGTGTCCTTTGCATTTTCGTAACATGGATTTGAACCTCTCCCAAGCTTCATTGAGAGATTCATTGCCACCTTTAGCAAACACCGATATCATTGTCTTCGCTTCCATGAATCTATTGTATGGAAAAAATCGTTCAAGGAACTTTTCTTCCAAAACATTCCAATTCGTCATTACCAAAGTTGATTGATCAAGATACCATTCCTTAGCCTTCTCGATTAGCGAATGTAGAAATAGTCTCTTAAACAAGGATTCTTCTTCAGCTTCCATCACTCCCGTTGCATCCGCAATTTCACAAAATTTAGTGAGATGTGTGAACGGATCCTCGTGATCCATACTGGTAAAAGGATTTTGGTATAGAAGCGCAATAATTCCCGTTTTCATCTCTGAATGCCTCCTATTGTGTTCGTTTCTCGCAAACTGAGCATTATGCCTTGGACTGTTGGTACATGGAGTTGAAGCAAGAGGTGGTGGTGGTGGTGGATCTACCATGATTGGCGTAACAATTACTGTGGATGAAGAAGATTCTCCTCGCTCTTGTCTTTCTCTAGCAAGTTGTCGTCTCTGCCTTATTCTTCTATTGAGTCTACGAGCAGTTCTTTCAATCTCAGGCTCAAAAAGAAGTTCTTTTGCAGGTACACTGTAACACCCTTCTAAACCCCACGGAAAATATATGAATAATCAGAGTAAATTATCATGTATTCACAAAAGGGCGTCACACATAACTTTCAAAACATCAAAAACAACTGACATGCTCATTAACACTTTAATAAATAATTATGCTTTTCAAGATTTCACTTTGCATGTAGCAGCGGATTCAATTTATATTCATAATTCTCTTAACAGAACACTCGTGTTCATCACATAAATCAACATTACTTAGGCACTAAGGCCAACATCATAATAATTCGATAAATATAAAAACATTGCGTAGAGTACATAGTGTATCTCTAAAACATAAACCAAGTGATCCCAGTGTTACATGACCAGAGCATGACTCGACCCAACATAATTAAATTACTAAACAGCTACACCAATAGCGACTTTGTAACTACGAGCAGTACTACTCCTTGATACCTGCACGATGTCATATATGACATCATTCCAGCAGAAGGGTGAGAAATATTATCATAATAACAATGCACACACACACACACACATATATATATATATATATATATATATATATATATATATATATATATATATATATATATATATATATATATATATATATATATATATATATATATATATATATATATATATATATATATATATATATATATATATATATATATATATATATAAACATAAAAGTATACATATTTTGCATTCTCACCACATTCATCATAATTCACTCATATACGTCACCACATATATATATATATATATATATATATATATATATATATATATATATATATATATATATATATATATATATATATATATATATATATATATATATATATATATATATATATATATATATATATATATATATATATATATATATATATATATATATATATATATATATATATATATATATATATATATAATCCAAGCATAACATCATGCACACTTCCATAAATTCAATCAATCCACTTAAACATACACATTATGTTTAATTCAACAATTCAAACACATATGCATACCTCATACATCAATTACACATATGCCATGTGACTCAATGCAACTCATGCCATGTGATACCAACAATTGTTATCATTTTTCAGTTTTTACATTTAAACCGGGTCCGTTCCCTAGACCGATAACAACAAAAGCCCATTCCCTAAGCTTTCAAACTCCGCTCTAGGTTTGGGACAAGTCACTAGTCTCCACAAAACTAGCAAGCATTGCCTCTTGACCAAATGATGTGTATGAAATCAACAAACAAATACACTTAAAACTGTTCCCGTATCTTAATCCCATGCATTATCAAATAATTCATCACACAAGAATTATAACATGATTGCACACACAACATATTTCATAATAATCAAAGTATTCATACTTTCAACATCATCACTACATTCATCAAGTAGTACACAAGAATCAAATAGATTCAATCACAAATACATATTCATGAATTCTTCACATACAATCGCATACAATCAATATGCATTCACATTATCGCGCCAAACGGCAACGAACTCCATCACACTCATCATACACTTTTAATCAATTTAAACAATACATATATTTGCCAACAAGGCCATATTTCACAATCTAGGATTCACGCCATATAGCTACCCACAGCATAACATATCACATCATACAACTATGCATTCAGAAAGATCGATCACAATCGAGCCGAACAATCAACATTGGATGGAACACAACAACAAATAAGAATGATGTCACGCTCGCTACACCCCTCCCTTAGCGATTCCTTGGTGAACACTCGTTACTGGTTTGCCTTGCGAACAAGCTCACGAAGACAAACAGAAGCTACTGGAAGGATTCGCTACTGGCTCGCTGGAACCTCGCCTAGCGAACAACTCGCTACATCACTCGCCACAGCGAATAAGGGTCATTTCCATTCTTCCCAAGTCTGGGGACATTGGCTGGAAGCTCGCTTAACGAACACTCGCCACCCTGCTCGCCTAGCGAACGTGATAGCGAGTGTCTGCGTACTCAAAAACCCCAACTGTCCAAAAGCCTCATAAACTCCCGAAATAACTCGATTCAATTCCATCAAGTTCCAGTAGTCTTAGCCTAACATTCCTCGACTAAACTACACCATTAATTCCATATTCTAACCGTGTAATCATCGGTTTCTATGGATTAAACTCATTCCGACCTAAAATGGAAAAAGATGGAAAACATCCAAACAATCCAAACACACACATACATAACCATATACATTGGTAAGATAATAAGATTTCACACCCTTACCCGATTAATCGAATCCTAGAGATTGCTCTTGATGATTCTCCAAGCTTTTCTCCTCTTTCTCCTCTTTCTTTCTCTTCCTTTCTATTTCTATCTCTTTTCTTCTCCACTTTCTCTTATATATATATATATATATATATATATATATATATATATATATATATATATATATATATATATATATATATATATATATATATATATATATATATATATATATATATATATATATATATATATATATATATATATATATATATATATATATATATATATATATATATATATATATATATATATATATATATATATATATATATATTCTATTTCTCTCCATTATATTTTCTTCTCTCAAAATATCTACTAATTCATTTCCTCACAAAATATCTCATCTTATCATTAATTGAGAAATATCTAAAATACTCTCCAACTTAATTTCCCAAAACTCCAAATGATAAAATAGCATAATATGCAAACATAACATATTAACACATTAATCCCACAAATAAAATAATAATCATCCCATAATTCAAATAATTAAAATAATCCCAATAAATTAATTAATTAATAGAAATAACTAATTATTAAAAATTGGGTTGTTACAACCCTCCCCCACTTAAATATTTTCGCCCTCGAAAATTACCTTAAACGAATAATTCGGGATAAGACTCCCTCATATGACTCTCAAGCTCCCAAGTCACACTTCCACCAGTCGGTCCTCCCCAAGCGACCTTCACCAAAGAAATCTCTTTACCTCAAAGTTGCTTCTCGTTCATCAATCTGAACTAACAATGCCTCAACAGTCAAATCCTCTCTCACTTGTACACCATCTATCTGAATGAATGCACTTTCACTTCCTCAACTTAGGCACATACCACATCATGTAAATTCACAAGCGACAGTGGTAAAACAATCTAACATGCTACCTCTCACACGCTTCCATTGTGCCACTCTGATACAAATCAACAAAACACGGTGTGTGCTTTCGAGACTTCAAAGCTCGACCAACACCAGTCACCACTGTAACTCTCAAAACACGTCTTTTCTTGGATCTTCTTGATCCTTTCAATCGTCTCTTACACAATTCTCAGGTCCGAGCACAACACTCTCGCCTGAATCATATCAATACAAAGGAGTCCTACACCTCCTACCATACAAAGCTTCATACGATGTCATTCCGATACTAGAATGATAACGGTTATTGTAGGTAATTCAATCAACGATAATTAACTATCCCACAATCCACCTTGATCCAACATACAAGCTCTCCACAAATCCTCTAAAGATTGGATAATTCTCTCTGTCCGTCCATCCGTCCACGGATGATAGGCAGAGTTCAACTTCAACATGGTACTCAAAGCGTCTGCAAACTCTCCCAAAATCTCAAAGAAAACTCAGATTCCCATCTGACACAATATTTGACGACATCTCTTACAACTTCATCACTTCATCGATATACATCTCAGCTAGCTTCAACATAGAATGATTAATCTTCCTTGGTAGGAAAAGAGCCAATCTAGTCATTCTATCCAAAATCACCCAATTAAAATCATATCCCTCAAATTCTTCGGAAAACCCAACACAAAATCCATGGGAATATTATCCGATTTCCACTCTGGAATATTCAACGGTTGCATCGGACCCAACGGTCTCTAATGTTTATTCTTCGACTTCCGACAAGTTTAACCAGCATATACAAACTCAACCACTTCTCTCTTCATTTATGGCCATCAAAATAATTTCCTCAAATCCGGTTACATCTTCACAGCACCGGGATGGATACTCCATCTACCTCAACACTCTTATTCCACTTAATAATATCTAGAACACAAACTCTATCACGACATCTCATGATACCATTTCCATTAATCCGAAAATCATCCCTTCAACTTTAATTCATCAAATTCAACCATTCTACCAACTCAAACCAGAGTTGTGACCTTATCGAATCTCATCAAGAATACCTCTAGTAAGGTCCAACATACTAAGCTTAACTCCATAAGAAGTCTCTTAACAAACCAAACTCATATCACAAAATTGCTCAATCCGTTCTAACTCTTTTCACCATCATCATCATCAGTATATGCAAAGATTTTCAAGTCAATGCATAAGCTACCACGTTTGCTTCACCCGAATGGTAATTCAATCCAAAACCATAATCCTTCAGGAGTCCCAATTATTTATCTACCTCATATTCAAATCTTCCAAATCAAACAAATACCTTAAGCTCTTGAGATCACCAACCATTTAAAAACTCACACTAACCAATTGAAGCCTCCAACTCCGGCACAAACACAACAACAACCAACTCTAAATCACTTGTCAGATAATCCCTCTTATATACTTTAAATTGCCTCCAAGCATAACTAAACTCGTTGATATTGCACTTAACATATCTCCCAATCATATCAACAAAGCATCACAAAACACAACGAACATTTCTGTCGGATTCGGCAAAAATCAACACACGAGCTGTTGACAGCTCTCCCAAAACTCTTTGAACTTCTTTCATAGTGGCATATAACTGCTTCTTCTCCAACACTGATAACTCAAGTTCCCGATGCTCAACACGATCCTCTATACTCTTCGAATATATCAAAATATCATCGGTTAACACAACCATTGACTCGCTTAATTAAGTATGGAAAATCTCATGCCAAACGGATACTCAATTTGTGAGTTATGGCGGAAACACAAACCGCACTTTCTGCACTTACTACAATATCCAAACATATTCCATCAATAAATAACTTAATTCCATTCCACTACTTCACCATCACATAGAGTATTGTAATAGCTCCAACACTTCGAACCGTGCATCATTCCGAGTTACGGTTCTCCCGTTACGTCAAATATACGAAAACAACATTTTCACACTTAGAATGCCATTCAACATATCTTCAACTCTTGAAATGTTTAAAGGTCTAATTATACCAATATTGTATTCCACATATTACTTTCTTTAATAATCACCAGAAGTCATTATCCACCCTTATACTCGGCCTCACAATCTGTTGTCGTAGCATACACACCAGACACAAGTCTCAAAACTACTCAATCAATTTTAATTCCTTGACCATCCAAACAGACATATAATATGGAGCTCTCAATATCGGATTAGTTTCCGTAACTAAGTCGATCACAACTCCACTTCACGTCCTGGCTGTATATCACTATCTTGTCAGGATAACTCCTAGACAACCACAATTAATCGGTAAACCGTCAACTTCCCCACTTTCATTAACACTCCAAAATTCCCATCAAAATTAAACATCTTAACACTGTCATGCGCCGACTCATCAAAACAATTTTGAAGCACTTAGCTTAACTCAAGACAATTTACTGCATCACGCCATCTAAGCTTGCAAGACACATCTATCCCATCCAACACAATCCCAACTACTATCAGCAAGAGATTAAGGGTGATCAATTCCTCAATTTGTCAATAGACAGCTGAAAATCATGATGGGGTATAAACCATCTTTACCAAACTATAAGAGCGTTCAACCACACACTGAGCTACAACTCCACACTTGCAGCATCCTGGAGAAGCACAAGTTTCTCCCCCACTTGAATCATTCCCACTTCCTGCAGACAAAGGTTAGACAACAAACATGTATCGACAGTGTTTTTACACACATGTCACATACAAGGGAACAAACAACATTGTACAACTTAGCCAGACAGACCGACCTGCTCTGATACCACTAATGTAACACCCTTCTAAACACCACGGAAAATATATGAATAATCAGAGTAAATTATCATGCATTCACATAAGGGCGTCACACATAACTTTCAAAACATCAAAAACAACTGTCATGCTCATTAACACTTTAATAAATAATTATGCTTTTCAAGATTTCACTTTGCATGTAGCAGCGGATTCAATTTATATTCATAATTCTCTTAACAGAACACTCGTGTTCATCACATAAATCAACATTACTTAAGCACTAAGGCCAACATTATAATAATTCGATAAATATAAAAACATTGCGTAGAGTACATAGTGTATCTCTAAAACATAAACCAAGTGATCCCAGTGTTACATGACCAGAGCATGACTCGACCCAACATAATTAAATTACTAAACAGCTACACCAATAGCGACTTCGTAACTACGAGCAGTACTACTCCTTGATACCTGCACGATGTCATATAGGACATAATTCCAACATAAGGGTGAGAAATATTATCATAATAACAATGCATATATATATATATATATATATATATATATATATATATATATATATATATATATATATATATATATATATATATATATATATATATATATATATATATATATATATATATATATATATATATATATATATATATATATATATATATATATATATATATATATATATATATATATATATATATATATATATATATTAACATAAAAGTATACATATTTCGCATTCTCACCACATTCATCATAATTCACTCATATATGTCGCCACATATGCATATATATATATATATATATATATATATATATATATATATATATATATATATATATATATATATATATATATATATATATATATATATATATATATATATATATATATATATATATATATATATATATATATATATATATATATATATATATATATATATAAAATCCAAGCATAACATCATGCACACTTCCACAATTTCAATCAATCCACTTAAACATACACATTATGTTTAATTCACTACAATTCATATAAACATATACAATCATGTTTATTCATCAATTCATCAGTCAATATCATTCACAATTACACATTCACAACCTGCAATTCAATAATTCATAGACATATGCATACCTCATACACTAATTACACATATGCCATGTGACTCAATGCAACTCAATGCAACTCATGCCATGTGGTACCAACACTTGTTATCATTTTTCGGTTTTTACATTTAAACCGGGTCCGTTCCCTAGACCGATAACAACAAAAGTCCATTCCCTAAGCTTTCAAACCCCGCTCTAGGTTTGGGACAAGTCACTAGTCTCCACGAAACTAGCAAGCATTGCCTCTTGACCAAATGTTGCGTATGCAATCAATAAACAAATGCACTTAAGACCGTTCCAACATCTTAATCCCATGCATTATCAAATAATTCATCACACAAGAATTATAACATGATTGCACACACAACATATTTCATAATAATCAAAGTATTCATACTTTCAACATCATCACTACATTCATCAAGCAGTACACAAGAATCAAATAGATTCAATCACAAATACATATTCATGAATTCTTCACATACAATCACATACAATCAATATGCATTCACATTATCGCGCCAAACGGCAACGAACTCCATCACACTCATCATACACTTTTAATCAATTTAAACAATACATATATTTGCCAACAAGGCCACATTTCACAATCTAGGATTCACGCCATACGGCTACCCACAACATAACATATCACATCATACAACTACGCATTCAGAAAGATCGATCACAATCGAGCCGAACAATCAATATTGGATGGAACACAACAAGAAATAAGAATGATGTCACGCTCGCTACACCCCTCGCTTAGCGAGTCCTTGGCGAACACTCGCTACTGGTTCGCCTAGCGAACAAGCTCGCGAAGACAAACAGAAGCTATTGGAAGGATTCGCTACTGACTCGCTAGAGCATCGCCTAGCGAACAACTTGCTACATCACTTGCCACAGCGAATAAGGGTCATTTCCATTCTGCCCAAGTCTGGGGACGTTCGCTGGCAGCTCGCTTAGCAAACACAAGCCACCTTGCTCGCCTAGCGAACGTGCTAGCGAGTGTCTGCGTACTCAAAAATCCCAACTGTCCAAAAACCTCAGAAACTCCCGAAATCACTCGATTCAATTCCAACAAGTTCCAGTAGTCTTAGCCTAACATTCATCGACTAAACTACACCATTAATTCCAGATTCTAACCGTTTAATCATCGGTTTCTATAGATTAAACTCATTCCGACCTAAAATGGAAAAAGATGGAAAACATCCAAACAATCCAAACACACACATACATAATCATATACATTGGTAAGATAATAAGATTTCACACCCTTACCCGATTAATCGAATCCTAGAGATTTCTCTTGATGATTCTCTAAGCTTTTCTCCTCTTTCTTTCTCTTCCTTTCTATTTCTATCTCTTTTCTTCTCCACTTTCTCTTTTATATATATATATATATATATATATATATATATATATATATATATATATATATATATATATATATATATATATATATATATATATATATATATATATATATATATATATATATATATATATATATATATATATATATATATATATATATATATATATATATATATATATATATATATATATATATATATATATATATATATATATATATATATATATATATATATATATATATATATATATATATATATATATATATATATATATATATATATATATATATATATATATATATATATATATATATATATATAATATATATATATATATATATATATATATATATATATATATATATATATATATATATATATATATATATATATATATATATATATATATATATATATATATATATATATATATATATATTTCTCTCCATTATATTTTCTTCTCTCAAAATATCTACTAATTCATTTCCTCAAAAAATATCTCATCTTATCATTAATTGAGAAATATCTAAAATACTCTCGAACTTAATTTCCCAAAACTCCAAATGATAAAATAACATAATATGCAAACATAACATATTAACACATTAATCCCACAAATAAAATAATAATCATCCAATAATTCAAATAATTAAAATAATCCCAATAAATCAATTAATAAATAGAAATAACTAATTATTAAAAATTGGGTTGTTACATACACTCCCTCGCATAAACAAATTTTGCACACTAGCCAAACAAATTAAAAAGCACAAGAGAATTAAAGAGGCAAGAGATTTACAATACAAATATCTTAAAATCACTAAACTATTGTAATGCTTGTAATATCCTACTTAACAATCCCCAGCAACGGTGCCATTTTGTTGAAAAGTATTTCAGGTGGGTGTTTTACCGTATCCACAGAGATTGTCCGCAAGAGATATAGATGCTCGTCGTTCAATAGTTTAACGTTCTAAGTAAAGAGTTTTCAAAGAGTTCTTGTTTTATAACATAAGTTTGTTGCAAAGATTAAATTAGGGCAAAAATGTTTTGTTTTAAGAAAAACATGTCAAGATTAGATTTTGTTAACCCCTTTCATATGTATCCGATTAATCAAGCATGTGAACTTAGTTTCGATCAATACAATCGCGTATCCTCGCAAATCTGTTTATTTCTAAAGCGGCTCCGTGAATATTATTGTTTTAATCACTAGATGATTTCTCGAAATAACAATCGAAACAATAAACTTAAAGGTTGTTACAAAGCAAATATTAAATTTCAAATCTATGTCTAGATTTGTTGGTTAATAGATGAAGAAATTAGATCAAGACTTGGAAAATCTATGTCTAGAATGATTCAAACCATAAATACATCATTAAAAGCAAAGATCTTCACCATCTATTGATCATAAACCTTGTTCACATACAAAAGATAAAAAGAAATACATAAAAGCAAGATTAACTACCTCTAATCTTGACACAAAAGTGTTTAGCTACCCATCACCATGGTAGCTTGATCAACAAGTAAGAAAAGAAGCTTTGCTAGCATCAAAGTCGAAGAATCGAGGATTGATGCTCCAAAGATTTGATTCTCACTTCTCCTTGAGTTCGTAATGTTTTTGACCTAAAAAACTCTTTCTATTTCTAAAATATGTTGAAATGTGTAATGTGACAAGAGTTGGTGAAAATATCTACAAGAGAAGATATTTATAGCAAGTGCACAAAGTGCAGTAAGCGGCACTTCATTAAGCGCGGTCAGCAAAAACAGAGGCAATTTCCCAGAGAACGCGTTAAGCGCGGTAGCAGGCCACTTATCGCGCTTAGAGACTTTAGCTACTGCCTCAAATAGAAAGAGCGCGCTAAGACCGCGCTAAGCGCGAGTTACCGACACGATCTCCTCAAAAATCACCTTTTAGGCCTTCTTTCCTTCACCAATTGTTCCTATCATCAAATATAAGCAAAAAGACATGTCAAAGAGAATAAAATGATCATAATTCACAATATTTACAATAAAATTGTAAATTAGAATAATTACACTAAAACTAATAGATTTACTACTAAAATATCAAGGAAACCTTTTGAAAGGGCCATAAAATATAGTCAAAAGTATGCATAATTTGGCCCTTAACACATCGTGAAAAATACCCGAGCGTATCACACACTCGATGATACAACATAGTCACCATCAAACTTTATTTATTATAGAAGGAAAGGGAAAATATTGATAAAACCCAAAGGAAAGAGAAACGGGTAAGGGAGTCGTTTATGCAAGGGGAAGGTATTAACATTCCTCACATCTATTGTACTCAACGAGAACCATTTTGATTGCTTTTTGCACGAATGGATGTTACTATATAAAGGTTACTTGCGAAAGGGAAAAAATAAGCTTTAAATTAGTATGCTCACTAATGATTCGAACCCTCGTGCCTACGTATTATCATAATACAATGCAAAAATCATAGCTCCGTAGTTCACGATAGAAAATACAGATTTGTTGGTTGATTTTAGGGAACAAATATAATCGTATCCTAAAAATGTGTAGACGTTAGCTGACTTGATCCTTGGTCGGATGCTCCGAGCTTAGTCTGACTGCTAAGGAATGAATTATAACAATTCTTTTGTGAAAAGAAAGAAAATCACTTTGGAAAAGGTTTGTGTGATAAAAGAAAAGAAATAGTTGATTGAGTTGAGTTAAAAGAGAACTTGCTTGAATTGTAAAAAGGTTGTGAAAAGAGGAAATGTTTTGCTTGGATGTTGTGGAAGTATTGTTTGGACCAGGATTGTTGTTTGAATCCATAGGGTAGGTGTATCTAAACAAAAGAGTGTAGCGTTAACCACTAAATGGTATGGTCAATGCAGAATTGTAAGATTTTTCCTATATCTTAAGATCAATACCTACACAAGGGTTTGCCTAAGCACGAAGCTTATAGGGAAAAATGAGATTGCTTAAGCTTGGAGCTTGTAGGGCATGAATGATTTGCCTAAGCACAGAGCTCATAGGGAATGCATGATTTGACTGAGCCTAAAGCTCATAGGGCATGCAAGAGTTACAAATCATGAAGCTCTTTAGGGAAATGCATGAGGGTTGCCAGAGCACGGAGCTCATAGGATAATGCGTGGGAATTTTCGGAGCACAAAACTATCTAGGGAAATGCATGAGGGTATTGGTTTAGAGATGAGTATGAGGTGATTAACCCAAAGAAGTATGGATGCCAAAGAATATTGTGTTTTGTCCAAAGAGAAGAGTAATGTTTATGTTGATTGCTGTAGTGTTTGTGGTGCTGCCTGTGGGGAAGAAGACTTGATAGTTATTTGACTTAAATTGCACTAAATTCTATGAATGGAGTTGAATACTTTGAAAAATTGTGTCATGCATCCTGTGTCCAAAGATATTTAGAATGAGGATATGAATACTCCATCTCATTCCTTTTGCACTACTTAAGGATCGTGACGTGCAATTTGCATCATAACTGACGAGTGTTGAAGAAGAAGATTTTTTTTGTGCTTGGACAATGCTCCATTCTTGAAGTCCAGGGTCTTCAAAGCCTTGAGTATGAAGTATTGACTTTAGTTGAAATCTAATGTAGTACTAATGTAGATGACTAATCCTATCAAGTGATCAAGAGGCTTTTGATCACTTGATTGGATAGAGGGTGTATCAGACCTATGTCAATGGACTACTTGATCAAAGATAACTTTGTTCAATCAGTCAATCATGGATAAGATCAAAGTGTGAATCAAAAACATATATTTTTTACTCTAAAAGACCTAAGGAAAAGTAATTTGTTAACAAGCATATCAATTTCTGAAATTAGAACTAATCTAAAATTAATATTAACATGTTTGTTATTCTTTAAAAGTTATAAATGAAAATTAATTCTAAAATCTAATGATTAATTTATAGACTAAGGTGTATTATTATTTGTTTACTTTTCAAAGTATTGATTAAATTGTAAAAACAATTAAGATTTAAAAATATATTTAAGCACTAAAATGTATTAAAATGATTTAACAAATATTAAAATGTATCTAAAAAACTACAATGTTTAAAAGATCGATTAACTAAAATATATTAAAAACAACAAAGATTAAAAGAAATAAAAGAAAAAGAAATCAGATGTGCGAAGGTGTTCCTGGAGTATGATTAGTAATCTGGATGGGTTTGAATTTGAAAGCCCAATGTGCTAGTATATTGCCCAAGAGAGCGTCTGTGTAGCAAACAAAGTGTGTAAGCAAGAAATTTTAGTGGGCTTGGGGTTATAGGCCCAACATGCGTTTTCAAGAGGAGAATTTTTTACCCCACCCCTTGGGGTTCTTAGGCACCATGTGTGCTTCCAAAAATACCCCTTGCTTTCAGAGATGTATCTCTGAACGCACTTTTTTTTTTACTTAACGTTGATTTTTTTCGGAGCTACATCTACATAATGTTTCCGTTTATATAACTCCAGAACAAATTAGAATACATTCGCTCCAGAGTCCCTTCTCCTCCCTCATTCTTCATTTTTCAACTTCTTCACTCTCAAACTCTCCAAACTCTCTCAATCCTCAAAAAAACTTTTTCTATCAAACTTAATTGTTTTCAATCAAGTTCGAAATGGAGTATTCATCTGAACGATCAAGACACTCCAAATCATTCAATGCTCGATATAATCGGTAAATTTTTGAATTTTCAAGGTATTTTCGAGTATTTCCCGTAAACGAGTTAGAATATAGTTTTAGGGGTAGAAATCGTTATATAGTTTTAGAAACATAGTTTAAAGACAATGTAGGTATTGTTTGTTGGATGAAACAGACGATCAGAGCTTCAAAAAAAATCCATTTTCATGGGTAGGGGACGCCATTGTCGTTGCTGTTAGAGTTGCAGGAAGTTTCGGAGCTACATCTACAAAATAAATTAACGTTAGGGCAATCCTGTAGATGCGTTTCTAGAACAAATCAAACTTTCTGAATTCTGGGTTTTTCCGTAGATACATATACGAATGTTTTCCGCATGTATACATCCGGAAGTAAAAAAATGTTAATCTTTTTCTTTTTTGTTTTTAAATTTATTTGTATCTAATTGTTTTTTATTGGTTATACCTTGCAGACATTATGGCAGACAAAGAAGATAAATTGCAACTTGGACAGGTTCCACAACATGCATCTATGAGACACGAGTGGAGACAAATCACTGTCCGAGGCCGATACAGTTGAGGCACATATTTCTCCATCACATGCCTAGGACATTCCCTCGACCTCGTATCCCACCCCCATCATCCTCTTCTTCACCCCGGAGGCGTCGGGATTCACCTGAGGGTTCATCACAGGCCCCGTCCTCCCGCAGGCCTCGTCGAGATTCTCATGGTTCTCCTTCTGCCGATGATCTGGCGCCACCTTCAGAGGGTGATGACCTACCACCAGAGGATGCTGGTGACGACGATGATGATGAACCTGAGGGTTTCCCAGGTGGTCCCTTAGATATGTCCCTGCTGACAGGGTATGCTGACCATACTGTCAGACATGTCTGGGATGGAGAGGTAACATTACTCATATTGTTTCTTTTTTTCATTGGAAATTTATGATTTGTACCATTGTTTCTTATTTATGGATATTTTTAGACTCGTCAGCCATAAAAGTTCTATAACCACGGGCAGAAAATATTATCTTTGGAGCAGCCATAGGAGACTTAATTCCAGGATGTCCTTGCCGCCTCTGGTTTGAAGGGCCTTTGTTAGATCGGATACAACGTGATCCACAATGGGATGCTGATGGGCTTTGCAGAGAGATGGCACCCTGAGTCGTCCTCCTTCCATCTAACTCACGGCGAGCTCACGATCACACTGGAAGACATCTCCTGCATATTATATATACCAATCAGGGGTATCCTCCTCCTTCACGGTTGGATGACGAAGGAGGATGCGAGAGAGATGTTGGTCGGGGAGTTTGGGGCTGATCCACTGGATGCGCTGGAGGAGGTGGATAAGACCAGAGGGGATCATGTCAGGTTCTCCTTTCTCACCCGTAGATTTGGTGAGGCTCTCGTTGTTATACGCCAGGCAGATGGTGATCCAGCTGAGGTTGAGATACACAGGCAGCATGTGCTGAGATGTTATTTTCTATTTTTAGTCGGCACTCAACTGTTTGTGGACACTTCCACCACATATACAAATGTCGCTTACCTGAGGTTCTTTTTGGATTCCACACGAATCCATGAGTACAACTGGGGGACGACTACCCTGACTTACACGTATTCAAGGCTGGGAGATGGATGCATGTGGAAGACCAGGACTGTGGCAGGGAGCGTGTCACTACTTGTGGTAACAATCTTATATACTTCGACTTTTTTTCATTTCTTTTCATTCTATATTCGAGATAATACTTGATCTTGATGTTTTTTATTTTCATTTCAGGTTTGGATATTTCAACACTTTCCCATGATTTTCGGGTGGGGAGTGTGCCTAATTACACAGAGCAGATGTCGTGTGCCCGTGCCTTTCTCCCGCTCAGGGGAACCAGGCGGTCGACCATCACCATTCCATATTTGCCTGAGCGTGTCATGCAGCAGTTCAGCTACACTCAGATCATTCCCAGACACCCAATCATCTCCGCTCTTTTCGACTTGACCCGTATGCAGATATAGAAGATCTATGCCGACTACCAGAGGCGCATGGTACCTGATGAGGCTCGGGAGACCAGAGCGCCGACATACTGGAGTTGCGTTGATGACTACATCATGTGGTTCTTCACCGTCTCACACCTTTACATGGTGCCCATTGACGAAGGATCACCGCTCAGACAAGTACATCAAGAGATCTTAAAGGAGCAACAATCTCAGTTGGACCACACTCAGGATGTCCTGCCTCGCTGTCGTCAGATAGTGGAGATGGGGTGGACATGCATTATCGCCGGTTTCTTCCCTTAGTGGTTTGACCACAGACGTGTATTGAATGACATCATTGCGGTGGCAGCAGGGACACTTATGTACCGCAGGCATCGCGCCAGAATGGGTGGGATCGATGACCGATGATGCAGACCGGGCGGGAGAGGCAAGCGAGGCGGCAGAGACATAGGCGGAGGAGGAGATGCAGATGTTGTCAGGCACACACAATAGTAACTGTGATGTTTTTTTAATGTACTATATTTTGATGACATTGATAACTATTTTTTGATGATGATTATTCCATATTACTTCTTATATATATATATATATATATATATATATATATATAATATTATTTTATTTTGTCATTTTATATTCACCTGAATCAATTAATTTTTATCTGCGACCAATAAAATTTAATTTAAAAAAAAAAGAATATGTTCTGATAAAACTTCGGAGATATATCTCTAGAACTTTTTTCATAGATATATCTCCGGAAATCTCTAGAACTTTTTTCATAAATATATCTCCGAAAACACCCAGCATCCGAATATCTATTTCGAGAAGCAAGAGACATAAAAGAAATTTTGCTAGGTGACTAAGAGTATTCAAGAGAAGGAGGGAGAAGAGTACGGCAAGCCTTCTCATGTTCATTTCAAATGTTCACTCAGCCAAAATGCTTCCATGTTTCGCCTGAAGCCAAAAACTCCGCCGCGCCGGAATTCTCCTCCGGCGGCAGAGGTTCTATTATGTCCAAACACCTATCAACATGTTCGTCCTCCCTTCCTCCTTCACAACCCACCATCGCTTTTTCAAAATTTATATCCTAGAGTCCAAATCAAAGCTACAAGTCACACGAACCTTAAAACTACAAACTAAAATTAAACGATGCAGAGAAGGAATCAAAGCCTAAAGTGTTAGGGCTTTGATTCCTTGAGCCCGACCCTACATGATGACAACTGTATCGGCGCGATTGGATGAAGAAAAAGAGTAGCTTACCTACGAGGCGGAGAAGGGCCCTGGTTTTGTAGAAGTTAGAGAAGATGAAGATGAAAACAGAATAAGCTTTAGGTAATCTTCAATATCACAACTCTTTCACGCTTAAATTCTTTCTTCTTCTTCTTCTTCAATTATTCTTTAGCCTGTAGGTGTGGTTTTGATGTGGCTCTGTGTTGTTCTTGCGTGTGAGATTGAGAGAATTGGGAAGGAGATACAATGAGATTAAGAGAGTTGAGAGCGACTCTGAATTTGCAGTGAGAGAGACTCGATTAAGAGAGTTGAGAGCGACTCTGAATTTGCAGTGAGAGAGACTCGATTGAGAGAGTTGAGAGCGACTCTGAATTTGCAGTGAGAGAGACTCGATTGAGAGAGCGAAGATTCCGAGAGTTTGGCGAGGGAATGATTGTGATTATCCCTGAACAATGAGAGAGGAACTGAATTTATAAAGATGGACCGTGTAACTGAATAGGGCAGTGGCTCATCTCTTGTAGGGCGGTTAACTTATGTTAAATTTCTCAGTAGCAAGGTTGCTAGGAGTTATTAACAGTGTTAAGAATCAGTTAAGTCTGTTATGAGCTTGGAACTCAGTTATTATTCAGTTAAAAATAGGTAGAGTTAGTTCACTCTTTGTTGAAACTAACAGAGTTAGTGTATTAGGTTGGTTAGGAAAGTAAAACAATTGAAGTTTGAGTTAGTCAATGAGCTGTTACCAAGTTAATGAAATTAGCTTGAATTTTAAACGAAGAAGAGTATTTAGAACTTGAGTCAGTTATTGAAGTTTTGGAGCTTACATGCTCACATTGTTAATTCTGAACTACATGTTGTTGGTTAATGGCAATGCAGTTGGTGAATATTGAAATTAATTGTTATGAATGTGTTAGAGTTAGTAAGAATCCTGATGTTAGTGAGTTAGAAGAATAAAATGTTGGGTTAGGGGACTGTTAAATTATGTTTTGATTTGTTACTGTGATGAAAGTTAGTTGATATAGCTTAGATTAATGAATTCAAATTATGTTTATAGAATCAATTTAATGAAAACAAACTAATGTATGTACTCATGTAAAAAATAGCAAGACAAATGAGTTAGTTAATGGAATTAGAACTCGAGTCAGTTGTTTAAATGCTAATGGTGATGGTATGCTCCTACCGTAATATGAATTTTAAATGTTGTGATTTGTTAGCAATTGAAGTCATGAACACTGGTTTACTTTGGAACTGTCAATGTGTGTAGTAGCTATTTGTTAGATGTTAGATTATGAACTTGTTTTAATGGATTATGGAGCTATTATCTGTATTGAATTGCTAAACTATTGATTAAGTTGAATTATCTATGGATAACCATTGCAGAAATGTTAGGAAATTAATTGTGTAAATTTAAGTTAAAAAGTTAGTTATGCATATGCTAAAGGTTAGGATTTGAGTCATGTTAGTGTTAGAAATGCTTGGTTTTTATTGCTATGTGACTTGGTTATGGTTGAATGCTGTTATGAATTTCAGATGAGAAGAAATGCTTAGGTTCAATTATGTTGTGTAGTTTATGTCGCTACTGCGAAAATCGGCGCCGGCTGAACAGAAGAGTCGCCACCGTGCGTTATTTATCCCACGGGAGGGAAAGGAAACGCTCAGAGTAAACCTCGCACAACACGGGAAAGGTATGGTCGTCGCAACCAGAACCTGGATTCGGGAGTCGGTTACGTAAGGGGAAGGTATTAGCACCCCTCACGTCCGTCGTACTCGACGGGATCCACGCTTGTTTTCGGGTATGGATTGTTATTCTATCTAAACTATGGGTTAAGGGTTAAAAGGAAATAAAATGAAAATAAAATGACTCGGCAAAGTATCGCACTTTATGCCTACGTATTCCCGTCTGGAACGAGAAATCAGAGTCAACGTAGTTCGCCTACCTACGGGAAAGGAGGGGAAGGTTGCTCGCTAGGATATCGCATCCTATGCCTACGTACTTTCATACAGCATGAAAGATCAGAGCAAACGTAGTTCGGGCCACGTAAGACACAAGCTTGTCTTGATTGATTTTATTCCTTATGAAAAAGGTTTTTCTGATTAACAGTCCAAGCGGACAAAAATGACGTCTTGATGAGTTCACGTTCTTTTACGAAAGAAGTGTCTTTTATTGTGTTTTGAAATCTTATTGTGTTTTTCTGTTTGTTTTGAGAAAGAAAGAGACAGAACTCTAACCTACGGTTGCGAAGGGAAACAAACTAACCTAATGTTATCATGCATGGGTTAAGACCTAGTGTCTATCATGCTCCTCTCTTGCCCAGAGAGAAACAGAGATCCTAAGGGAATAGATGGAAAACAGAAACAATATCAGATATATATACAGTAATACGGTAAAATGCATGAATGCAACAATACAAGCGAGGCAAGGGAGTCCCACTCAACCTCGAACCTAGAAAACAATAGGCAAAAGTGAACAGGCTTCACTTTCAACCCAACAGGGTAAACAACAAACAATACAGTCAGGAAAACCAATCAATACATCAAGAAATGAAATACAGCAAAATAAACAGCCACAGCAGCTCTGCATCAATATCCATCTTCAAGTCATCTCCAATCAGCTACAAGCTTCAACAAGCATCACTCTCTATCTTCACAGTCTTCAAGCAAGGGCTTTGGTCACCAATCTTCAGTCTACAAGGGCTTTTCTTCAAGTCCTATCCTCCAAGCTGAGGGATCAATCACCAGAGTGAATTGGGTGTTAAGCAATTAGTTGACTACCAATGGTGGTAAACCAACTGCTACTAACACATAAGACATTTTCTCTCAAGAGTTCTATCCCCTAGACAATAGCACCAAGCCTTCCAAAGGAAGGGGGTGAATGTCTCAGAGAGACTCTGTATCACAGAGAGGAATGGAGGCAGTCAAAACCTTCCATGTTTGAGAATCAAGCTTTCTAATCTAGAGCTCTGCCTGGTTCCTAAACCCTAATCTCCTTAACAGCTGATGGCAACAATCTCCTCTCCAACTCTGGAAGTTGATCTTCAGTCTCTGGATCTCCAATGGCTTCATCATCTTCAGTCTTCAGCTTCCCCAATCCCCAGACAGTCCCAATACCCACACAGACAAACAATAATCCCCAGAGGGCACACCACACCAAGCAATCACATATAACAGTAATATACTAATAGCAGTAGGGGAATCCTGATGATTTCTAAGGGGATCTATCCTATACCCATAACCCCTATAGTCCATACCCAAAAATCAACTGAAAACTATCCTAAAAGAATTAAACTATTTCTCCTGAGTTGATTTGAAACCCTAATTTTATTCATGTTGTTCACACCTAAACTAATCACCTAAAACTAACTCCTAAAAATATGAACTAAATTGCATGCACAAGATAACAATGCCTATTAATCAACCTAAAAAGAATGGACAAAAAATATTAAAGCATTGGTTAGAACAAAAATTAACAAATTTATGTATGAAATGAAACTATTTAAAATGCTATTTATTTGGAAAATATGGGAAAAATATCAAATAAAAAATAAAATGCAATTTTTAGTTTTTTATAATTTTATAGACTCTTTAAAGAAAATTATGCAAAAAGAATCATCAAAAAATAATGTTTTTTCAATTTTATATGATTTTTAGAAAATGCATAAAAATAAAAAGAAATTAAAATGAGATAAAAGGCATGAGGGGTATGAAAAGTAAGAAATATAAAGGATACACGTTGGGCCCAACAAGTTGGGGGGCGCGAAAAGCAGTTGAGCCCAGACTGGTCACTAACTCAAACGCTGCGTTTTGAGTTTTCAAATTTTCCCTCCGTTTTCAACATTAAACCGTGGCCGCACGATGAGGGGATTAAGTCAAAATCTGGGAATGATCTGATGGCTGAGGGTCATCGTCCCCAACGAGCCCTAGGGTTTCTGAAAATCCACCTTCCATGCACAGAATTTCCAGTCTCTCTTTCTCCCTGGTCTCTCCATGAATTAACACGATCCAAAGACAAAAAATACTCTCCTCTTCACCCTCTACACAGCCATGGTGATAATTTCTCTTAAAACTCACTCCATCAAACAACTCGATGGGAATAACAGTCATGAGTCAACATTTTCACCTGCAATCAAGTTCTTCAATTCGTGCCAAAACTTATCCTCATCTACTCTACACCTCATACTGGTCATTTTAAGCTCTAAAGAGAGGATTATCGTGCTATATTCCACGTGTTATGAACCTCAACAGAATTTGTGCACCATGATCAAACTCCTTGAAACTTGTCCAAACTTTGGGGAAATCATCATCTAACCTAACTTAACCAGTCTAAGCTAACAAAACCCTATCATGCTACCTAAACTATGCAAATCGAGCAGAGATACCAACCTGTTGAAAAATGGAGAAACAACTATGCAACTCTTTGAATTTGATGCTTGCAGTGATTGGAACTTGCTCAATGACCTGAATTAAGAGTTCTGTATGCAATGATTCGTGTGTAAACCTCCTGAATCTTGTACTTGAAACCTTCTTGCAAATTGGATGAAGAAGATGAGTGGTACAATCTTTGACCAATTCAACCAATTCTTTGATAAAATTCTGACCTATGAATGATCTAGATGATGATCAAATCAAGAAAAGTGAGAATTGATGAAGATTGTAGAAAGTTTGAGAAGCTTTTGCAACTTGGAGAAAATGAGTGAAACTTGGGGTTTTGAGAAAATGCAATCACCAACCATGGCATGAACCATCTTGTATCAATATATAGGTGAGGTTAGAACCTCCTAGAAACTTGGAGAAGCTTCCCTTGCATTCTTTCCCTTGAATTTGGTTTATGTACCTTCCATTACAAGCAACCATGAATAACTCACAAAATATGAACTATGCTCAAAATTCTACTTTAGCCAATGTCTTTAAAATGATCTTTCCATTCAAAATGACCTATAATTTTGCTTCATTTGGCCAAGATATGAAAAATCTCATTTTTAAGTCCATTTTTATTCATTAAATCCAACAATTTTGAAACCTTGTGCTATGAATCTTTCCAATCTCTCATGGTCACTTTTCTAGACTCAAAATGTCATTTGGAACAAGTTTGATGTTGTAAAGTTTTCCATTTGAAGCTTCCTTGTATGAGTTTTGGGCATAGGTTAAAATGACCTGTAATTCACAAATGACCAAAATACCCTTTGCTTGCCAAGGCCATAAGTAGAGTTCCATAAATCATATGAAGGCATACTATACCATTCTAGAAAGCTAAGACAATGAGGAACAATTCTTATGTTGACCAGAAATTCATTTGAAATCTCCTTGAGGGGTAAAAATTGCTTGGAAGTCAAGTCACTTTCACAGACAAAATTTCAGATACCTCAGATGACCTGTAACTTGCAAGGACCATAACTTGAGTTCTATAAATCTCCGTGATGTCTTCCACCACTCAAATTAAAGGTCTTGAGATCCTCTACAAGTTTCATGTTGGCCAAGGATCCATTTGAAGCTTGCATTTTGACTTATCTTGCTTGGAAATTTGACCTAAATTAGGGGATTTTACACAGAAACCCTAATTTAGAAACTCCTCTTCTCCTTGATTTCTCTTGATTTCTTCTTAGCACAACACCATATCCTTATTATTCATGTCAAATGATGAACCCCACATTTCTCCAATAGCCCTTAATGCCTTTCAATCATTCAATTGACCTAGAGTTGACCCAGGGTTGACCCAGATGAAACCCTAGTTGACTGTCTTCAACTGCAATACTTGTGACTACACCAATGACTTGTCTCCTTCTCCAAATGACTTTCTAGGTCCTCCAAGATGCCCACATACTCTCCATGCTCCATTCACAACCCACAACTTACTTTATTGACCCTCAGATACCCTCAGTTAGGAGATAGATGCAATGCTTGATCCACTGACTTCTCTAACTTCCAAATTCTTTTCTGATGACTTGAATGAGATTGAATCAGGATAATGACCTCTTGATAGGCCTCTAGAGATGAGAATAATGATTGGTCCTCTGTTGGATGACTTGCTATGCTTATGCTATGCAGATGGTTAACCTATGTTCATGACTCTATATGCAAATGCTAATGATATTGAAACATAAACCAAATGAATAAGGTTGAGCAAATTTTAGGGTGCAACAGCTGCCCCTATTCAAGCGACTTGGACCCGATTGGGTGAAGGGCCCGAAGCCTTCAGACATTCGCGGTACGAGACGGTTGAATACCAGTGAAACCAGAAATTTGCCAACCGCAGAAATAAACTATGCTCCTGCTTGGGGAACGACATTCATCAGCTGAATCTGACTGTTACGGCAACCCACTGATCTCGCGTGACCGTGCTGGGGACTATTTTCATCGTTCTGAAAAAGATTCTATCATTGCAGAGATGGAACACTGTCCACGTCAGGACGCCTGCTTCGTCAGTTTGGAAAAACTTCAACAACTTTGCTGGGGATGGCTCGTCTGCCTTTTCGTCAGAAATAAATCGTCCATGTTAGGAATAAACTCTTCCACGTTAGGAGTAACATTGTCCACGTTAGGAATAACATCGTCCACGTTAGGAATAACATCTTCTTCGCCAAACTCTTCTACGTAAGGAATATGTCTTCTTTCGAATCTGTCCGCGTCAGGACTGAACTTCTTCCACGTCAGGAACACTTTCTTTCCACGTCAGGAATACAACTTTCCGCGTAAGGAATACCATTTCTTCTGAATCTGTCCACGTCAGGACTAAACTTTCCACGTAAGGAATCTATCTTCTTCCACGTAAGGAATGCCATCTTTCCACGTAAGGAAACCAACTTATCTTTCCACGTAAGGAAACAATCCTCTTTCCACGTGAGGAAACACAACCTCGATCTGTCCACGTAAGGACTCCAACTTGATATGTCCACGTAAGGACTCAATCTTTCCACGTAAGGAATCATCATCTTTCCACGTAAGGAATCTTATCTTTCCACGTTAGGAATACAAACTTTCCACGTAAGGAATCTTCATCTTTCCCCGTTAGGAATACAACTCGTCTTTTCTGCGTCTGTCCACGTCAGGACTGAACTTGCTTTTCCACGTAAGGAACTGAAGTTTCTCTTTCCACGTAAGGAATAACCTTGTCCACGTCAGGACTCACGTTTTGTCTTGATTTGTCCACGTCAGGACTCCGCTGAGGAAATATAATTTGTCCACGTCAGGACTCATGCACCTTTGGCCTACTTGGGAAGTGAGACTTGTCCACGTCAGGACTCACATCTCAACCTGCTGAAGTAATAGAACCTGTCCACGTCAGGACTTGCGCGTCTTTAACTTGCTGGGGAAATAAGACTTGTCCACGTCAGGACTCACACTTTGCCCACAACACCAAGAAGGATAAACTTGTCCACGTCAGGACTCTCGCATCTTGTCATCACAAAGAACTGCAAACTTGTCCACGTCAGGACGCACATTTCACCATTACGAATAAAGCTATCTGCTGGAAATAAATTGTCCACGTCAGGACACCAACACGAAGAGTAACCAACTTTGTCCACGTCGAGAACTCGAACCTGTCCACGTTAGGACTAACACATATCGTCACCTGGAAGAAATGTCCACGTCAGGACTCCATATTCCAACAATCTTCTCTAGCACAAAAAATCCCGTCAATAAAATTGTCCACGTTAGGACTCATCCTTCCATTGGTCCGCAAACTTCTTATCACTGACGTTACAGCAACTTTGAGGCTGACTCTATTGGGGACATTTGGAAACCAAACTTCCGGACGCCTGTTCTGATAACCGGCGGTAGTCTCTGCAATTCTGGTTCATGAATCCTTTGATGACCAATAGCTCTGCTTGGGGATAAGGAGAAACTTATCCTGCTGACTCTGTGGGGAGTAGCGCCAAAGCTGTTTTTGATTCACTTGAGCAAGGGCTCTTTCTACCTGCAAGAGGAATGATACTTGAAACAAACGGTTAGCCAACCTAGTTTATGCTTCAAAAATGCGTATATTTGACAATGATGCAATGCTCCCTTCGACATGGGAATGCTACACGTTTATTTGGTGAATGCAAGTATGACACTATATGCTGATGCGAATGCAGACTCGAACTGCTGGGTACAGAAACTGCTTCAGCAAAATAAATGCTGAAGATAATGCGGACTCCGCTGGGTGTAGCCAGATGCTATAGAATTATTCCAGCAAAATAAATGCTGGAAGAGTGAAGTCGACTCAGCTGGGGATAATTGGGGACTCGAACCAAGCACCTCGTTGAAGTGACACCCTGCTGGGGATGTAACTCTATTAGAGAATAGCGGATGCGCCTGGTATGATTGGACTTCTGCTGGAAAGTGAACGGATATCACACGGTATTTTGACAAAATGAACGCCAACGCACCACACCAACTCTGCCGGGGAGAGTCTTAATCTTCGAATTCCACTGGAAGGAATGAAAATACTTGCAAAGAGAATTCCGATGGGGATGGGATGATTCTTTTGGGAAAATCAATTGACTCCGCTGGGGAAAGTAGATGACCCCGCGGGGAAAGGTAAGCTGGCCTGAATACAGCTCCCACAATATTAATCTTCTGAGGCTAAACCCCCTCTGCTTGAGATACACCGTCTGAATACAGCCTACAGTTTTGGAATCGCCAATTCTGTCGAGGATAAACGACTTTACTGGAAAATGTCGTTTGGATAAGCTACGACTAGCTGGGGAATTCTATCCTTCTTCAGGAACATCATGCATGACCTGCGTGGAGATCAAGTCTTCCGTTATTGCAACCTTTTGGTCATCTTCCTCGTACGGTTATGAAACCTGCAACAACACAAACAAGACAAAACAAGCCTATGCAACCAGATCGATTCAGGTTAGTGACGTTATTTTCAGTTAATTCAAAGCTTTAGCAATTGTTGGCAAGGGCCAGTGATGTTATACACATGCTAGCTTCAATAAACTTAGGCGTTTTATCATGCACAAAACAGTAAAGAACCAGCATCAAGTACTGAATAACATATTTCATTGATTGGGCCCCTGAATGGGCGGAGTTTTGTACACGGGATGTAACTCCTGAAAAGAGGAAGCTACGCAAAGCAAATATACAAGTATGCACAATAATCATAAATACTTTGGCAAATTAAATTTTGTACGTATGTCGGCAACTGGATGCAGACGAACACCACGAACTGATCCTCCTATAACTCGTCCGACTCAAGTGCTTTCCCGGTATCCAGACTTCTGAAGCGATTGTATATGATAATCGATCCCTCAGGTATTCTCCCGCACTGATGCTCACTGCAATATTAAATTCGGACCGCATACATTTGCTTCTCAAATCCCTAATTTTTGCGTGAACCGCCCTTTACGGGTTTTCAGTTCACCGGGATACCCTTTTTTGCCGAAGCCGCCCAGTGTAGGTTTTCAACTTCGCGGGTGTACATTTTTCAATTTTATCCCTAACTTTTGCCCGAACCTTTCATTCTGTTTTTGGTTCGCCAGGATGCCCCATTTTTGCCTGGACTCTCTTTTTTGTCCAGCGGGTCAATTTTAAGCAAAGTATTTTTTAACTGCGTCCGAATTCACAGGTGACGTGAAGTCTTCACCGTCCATGGTGGACAACAACAACGCTCCTCCTGAGAAGACTTTCCTGACAACGTATGGCCCTTCATAGTTGGGGGTCCACTTGCCCCTGTGATCTGCTTGCGGCGGGAGAATCCTTTTCAGCACAAGGTCGCCCGTCTGAAAGCTTCATGGATGTATCTTCTTATCATACGCTTTCTTCATTCGGCTCTGGTACAAACGACCATATGCTAGAGAAGCGAGCCTCTTCTCATCCATCAAACTCAATTGGTTCAACCTGTCTTTCACCCATTATGCCTCGTCCAGCTGAACATCTCGCAATACCCTCAGAGAAGGGATCTCCACTTCCAATGGTAATACCGCCTCCATTCCGTACACTAACGAGAACGGGGTTGCCCCGGTTGATGTGCGTACCGTCGTACGATAACCGTGCAATGCGAAGGGTAGCATCTCATGCCAATCCTTATAGGTCACCACCATTTTCTGAACGATCTTCTTGATATTCTTATTGGCCGCCTCAACAGCGCCATTCATCTTGGGTCGGTACGGGGAGGAGTTGTGATGTTCGATCTTGAAATTCTGACAGAGCTCCTTCATCATTTTGTTGTTCAGGTTTGAACCATTGTCCGTGATTATCCGCTCGGGGATCCCATATCGGCAAATGATATCTCTCTTGATGAATCTAGCCACCACTTGCTTCGTTACATTTGCGTAAGACGCCGCTTCCACCCACTTGGTGAAATAATCGATTGCTACTAGGATGAACCGATGCCCATTAGAAGCTGTCGGCTCGATCTTTCCAATCATATCGATTCCCCACATCGAAAATGGCCATGGCGATGACATCACATTTAGAGGACTCGGAGGCACATGGATCTTATCAGCATAGATTTGGCACTTGTGGAACTTCCTCGCAAACTTGAAACAATCAGTTTCCATCGTCAGCCAAAAGTAACCTGCCCTCAGCAGCTTTCTCGTCATAGCATGCCCACCAGCATGCGTACCAAAGGTACCTTCGTGTATTTCCTCCATGAGCAGCTTCGCCTCTCTTTCGTCTACACAACGCAACAACACCAAATCGTGGTTTCTTCTGTATAAGACGCCATCCGGATTCAAATAGAAATTACCCGCTAATCTCCTGAGAGTCTTCTGATCTTGACTGGATGCCCCAGTCGGATACTCTTTATTCTTCAGGAAATTAAGGATGTCAAAATACCACGGTTTGTCATCATATGCTTCATCAATAGCAAACACATAGGCTGGTCTGTCAATCCGAGAGATAATGATTCTGGGTGCCTCATTCCATAAGTTGACTTTGTACATGGAAGACAAAGTGGCGAGGGCGTCAGCCATTTGATTCTCTGCCCGCGGTACGTGATGCAATTCAACCTTGTCGAAGAAAGGCAACAATCTCCTTGCATAATTCATATAATGTATCAAGTTGGGCTGACGTGTCTCCCATTCCCCTTTGATCTGATTCACCACCAGAGCTGAATCTCCGTATACGTCCAGATGCTTGATTCGCAAATCAATGGCTTCTTCAAGCCCCATTATACAAGCTTCGTATTCGGCCTCATTATTGGTAACGGCAAAGGTCAATCGGGCAGTGAACGGGATGTGCGACCCGTGTGGAGTAGTGATGATTGCCCCTATTCCGCTACCGTAAGCATTCACAGCTCCGTCAAATATCATCTTCCATTTGGAACCCAACTCTGGTCCCTCGTCTGGCAACGACTCTTCACAATCTTTCATCTTTAGGTACATGATATCCTCGTCAGGAAAATCAAACCTCATCGATTGGTAATCTTCAATAGGCTGCTCCGCCAGATACTCAGACAACACACTCCCCTTTATTGCCTTTTGCGAGACGTATTGGATGTCGTATTCAGTCAAGACCATCTGCCAGCGGGCAATTCTTCCTGACAACGCCTGCTTTTCGAATACATATTTGATAGGATCCATCTTTGAGATGAGCATGGTTGTATGATTCAGCATATATTGCCTCAAACGCTTGGCGGCCCAGGCTAGCGCGCAACAAGTTTTCTCAAGCATTGAATATCGAGATTCACAATCTGTAAATTTCTTACTCAAGTAGTAGATCGCATGCTCTTTTCTTCCTGTCTCGTCGTGTTGATCGAGGACAAAACCCATGCTTCCCTCAAGAACCGTCAAATACATGATCAAGGGTCTCCCTGCTACTGGGGGTATCAAAATAGGAGGCTCCTGCAGATACTGCTTTATTTTATCGAATGCCTTTTGACAATTTTCGTTCCACGTTACAGCTTGATCTTTCTTCAACAGCTTGAACAACGGCTCACACGTGGCAGTTAGGTGAGATATGAACCGAGCGATGTAGTTCAACCTCCCTAAAAACCCGCGCACCTCTTTCTCTGTTTTAGGCGTCGACATTTCTTGGATCGCTTTTATTTTAGCAGGATAGACCTCTATTCCTCTTTCGCTTACGATAAATTCCAGCAGTTTACCCGATCTCACCCCGAAGGTGCATTTGTTAGGGTTCAGTCTCAGCCTGAACTTCCTGAGCCTTTTAAATAGCTTCAGCAGATTCACCAGATGCTCTTCCTCCGTCTGGGATTTGGCAATCATATCGTCAACATAAACTTCGATCTCTTTATGCATCATGTCATGGAAAAGAGTCGTCATCGCACGCTGATATGTTGCCCCAGCATTTTTCAAGCCGAAGGGCATCACTTTGTAGCAAAATGTTCCCCAAGGCGTAATGAAAGTGGTCTTCTCCATATCCTCTGGCGCCATTTTAATCTGATTATAGCCTGAAAAGCCATCCATGAAGGAGAATACGGAGTATTGAGCCGTATTATCAACTAGCACGTCAATATGAGGAAGCGAAAAATTGTCTTTTGGGCTTGCTTTATTCAAATCTCTATAATCCACGCACATCCGAACTTTGCCATCTTTCTTTGGCACTGGTACGATGTTAGCAACCCATGAGGGGTATTTCGTCACAGCCAGGAAACCAGCGTCCCACTGTTTTTGAACTTCCTCTTTGATCTTCACTGCCATATCTGGTCGAGTTCTGCGAAGCTTTTGTTTGACCGGCGGGCATTCTTTTTTCAGTGGCAGGCGGTGCACAACCATATCTGTATCGAGCCCTGGCATATCTTCATACGACCAAGCGAATACATCACTATACTCTCGGAGCATTTCAACCAGTCTTCGCTTGATATCACTCTGCAGCGCGGCACCGATACGAATGTTCTTCTCAACCCCTTCCGACCCCAAGTTGATAATTTCGATGACCTCGTCGTGAGGCAGAATGGCTCTTTCCTCTTGCTTCACCAACCAAGACAGTTCTTCAGGAACGTCGCTATCTTCGACAACCTCTTCTTCGGCCTGAAATACCGGGTGTTCAAAGTCGGGACGAGTCATAGGTGGTTCAAGGATGTCATCTGAAAATGTTATCCTGCAAAAGGAATGGTTAAGTGCTTCAAAATGCGTATAAAGCGAACAACCACGTTGCCATTTTATTGAAAAATATAAGACAAGAAAGACAGAGATTACAGTATTTGCACATGAAAAACGCCATTTATTTAATGATTAACACGCAATGTTCATAACAACACAGCCCTAAGCAAATCATGATGCCCCGGGCAAGACATCAGATTATTCAACAATTAATAAAGCAAAGTGTCGCTACTGCGAAAATCGGCGCCGGCTGAACAGAAGAGTCGCCACCGTGCGTTATTTATCCCAAGGGAGGGAAAGGGAACGCTCAGAGTAAACCTCGCAAAGACGGGAAAGGTATGGTCGTCGCAACCAAAACCTGGGTTCGGGAGTCGGTTACGCAAGGGGAAGGTATTAGCACCCCTCACGTCCGTCGTACTCGACGGGATCCACGCTTGTTTTCGGGTATGGATTGTTATTTTATCTAAACTATAGGTCAAGGGTTAAAAAGAAAATAAAATGAAAATAAAAATGACTCGGCAAAGTATCGCACTTTATGCCTACGTATTCCCGTCTGGAACGAGAAATCAGAGTCAACGTAGTTCGCCTACCTACGGGAAAGGAGGGGAAGGTTGCTCGCTAGGATATCGCATCCTATGCCTACGTACTTTCATACAGCCTGAAATATCAGAGCAAACGTAGTTCGGGCCACGGAAGACACAAGCTTGTCTTGGTTGATTTTATTCTTTCTGAAAAAAGGTTTTCTGATTAGCGGTCCAAGCGGACAAAAATGACGTTTTGATGAGTTCACATTCTTTTACGAAAGAAGTGTCTTTTATTGTGTTTGAAATCTTTATGTGTTTTTCTGTTTGTTTTGAGAAAGAAAGAGACAGAACTCTAACCTACGGTTGCGAAGGGAAACAAACTAACCTAATGTTATCATGCATGGGTTAAGACCTAGTGTCTATCATGCTCCTCTCTTGCACAGAGAGAAACAGAGATCCTACGGGATAGGCAGAAACAGAAACAATACCAGATATATACAGTAAAACAGTAAAATGCATGGATGCAGCAATACAAGCGAGGCAAGGGAGTCCCACTCAACCTCGAACCTAGAAAACAATAGGCAAAAGTGAACATACTTCACTTTCAACCCAGCAGGGTATACAGCAAACAATACAGTCCAGAAAACCAATCAATACATCAGCAATAAAATACAACAGCAAAAGAAACAGCATCAGCAGCTCTGAATCAACATCTGGCTTCAAGTAATCTCCAATCAGCTACAGGCTTCAACAAGCATCAGTCTCCATCTCCATGACCTTTAGGCAAGGGCTTTGATCATCATTCTTCCATCTGCAATGGCTTTTCTTCAAGTTCAAACCTCCAGGATGAGGAATCAGTCACAAGAGTGAATTGGGTGTTAAGCAATCAGTTGACTACCAAGGGTGGTGAACAGACTGCTTCTAACACAAAAGACATTTTCTCTCAAGAGTTCTATCTCTTAGACACTATCACCAAGCCTTCCAAAGGAAGGGGGTGAGTGTCTTAGAGAGACTCTGAATCACAGAGAAGAATGGATGCAGACAAGGCAATCCATGTTTGAAAAACAAACTTTCTAATCTAGAGCTCTGCCTAGCTCCTAAACCCTAGTCTCCTCAGCATCTGCTAGCAAGAATCTCCTCTTCAACTCTGGAAGTTGATCTTCAATCTCTGGATCTCCAATGGTCTTCATCTCCTCAAGTCTTCAGCTCTCCCAAGTCCCCAGACAACCCCCAATACCCAAGCAAGCAAGCAATAATCCCCAGAGGGCACACCACACCAGTCAATCAGACATACACAGAGTATTAATAGCAGTAGGGGAGTCCTGACTTTTCTCTAAGGGATCTAATAACTACCCATAGCCCCTATAGTCCCATAACTAATCTAGTTAAACCCTAAGTCCTAAGGGAAAGAATCAAACTTCCTAAGTCATCACCTAAAAACCCTAATTTGTTCATGTTTGTTCAAACCTACACTAAGCACCTAAATTTAATTTCTAAAAATGGGAACTAAATTGAATCTATAAGTTCAATATCTCATCTAAACAACCTAAAAAGAATGAACAAAAAATATGAAAGTATCTAATAGAACAAAAATTAATAAAATCATGCATGAAATGAAACTATTTAAAATGTCATTTATTTAGAAAATATGGGAAAAATATCAAATAAAAAATAAAATGCAATTTTTATTTTTTAGAATTTTCTAGACATCCTAAAGAAAATAATGTAAAAAGAAGGAATTAAAAATGATTTTTTATCTATTTATTATGATTTTTAGAAGATGCATAAAAAATTAAAGAAAATAAAAAGAAAATAGAATGAAATAAAATGGAGGGGGTGAGAAAAGTAGAAAAGCGCGTTCAAAGTAATGGGCCTATTAAAATGGGGGGTGTGGATAACGCTCTGAGCCCAACCCCCCAATTAATGAAACGCAGCGTTTCAAATCTTCAAAGTTTCCCTCCGTTTGAGCTTTAAATCGTGGCCGTTGGATGCGCCTTCAAGTCAAAGGTCCAAGTACGATCGTGTGGCTCATGCATCGTCTCCTACCTCCAGCAAACCCTAGGTTCTGCAACTCATCTCCATGCGCGAACCTTACACCCTTCTGTTCTCCTTCAACTCTCCATGGATTCAATCAAGGTCAAGAGCAAAATTACTCTAAATCTCTCCCTCTACACAACCATAGCCTTAGTTCTTCCTAAAACTCACTCACAAAGCAAACTCGATGTGTATAACAGATCTGATCCATCATGTTCAACTGATATGGATCCTCTCAATTCTCCATGAAAATCATCCTAAGCTAACCTACACCTCACCCTGGTCATTTTAAGCATTCAATCCAAGATTATTTCGCACGATTCTTGCTATTCTAAGCTTCAACAGAAATGGTGCACCATAACTAATGTCCATGAAACTTGCTCAAATTTATCCAAATCAATCATCTTCCTTACCCTAACCAGTCTACACTAACAATTCCCTAAAATTCTCATTAAACTATGCAATTCGAAGAAGATAACCAACCTGTTATGATGCTGCAAACAGTGGTGGCATACACTTGATCCAATGCTTGAAAGGTGGGGAAGTTGATCAGTAATCTTGGAGATGAATTCTGTATGCAATTAGAGAAGCTCCCAAGCCTTGAATCTTCTAATTCCAAGGTGCTTGCACTTTGAATGATGATGGTGAATATCACAATTCCTTGCTCAATTCTCCAAAGAGATGTATGGATTCTGATCTTTGTGTGATGATGATGAAGATTGGGTCAAGAATGTTGAAGTTTGATGAGAGATTGAGAGAATTTGAGAGACTTATGCAAAAATGGAAAATGAGTGAAAATGGAGTTTTTGACAAAATGATGGCACCAACCCTTGCAAGATTCATCTTGCATGAATATATAGGTGATCTAGGAACCTCCTAGAAACTTGGAGAAGTTTCCCTTGTGCTAAATTCCCTTGAATGTTGATTATGTTTCTTATATTGCAAGCAACCATGGATAACTCTTAAATCTTGAACTAGACTCAAAATTCCACTTTAGCCAATGTTTTTAGAATGCCTTTTCCATTCAAAATGACCTATAATTTTGCATCATTTGGCCAAGATATGAAAAATACCATTTTTTAAGCCATTTTCCTTCATTAAATTCACCAATTTTGAAATCTTGTGCTATGAGTCTTTCCAATCTCTCATGGTCACTTTTCTAGACTCAAAATGTCATTTGGAGCAAGTTTGATGTTGTAAGTTTTTCCATTTGAAGCTTCCTTGTATGAGTTTTGGGCATAGGTTAAAATGACCTGTAATTCACAAATGACCAAAATACCCTTTGCTTGCCAAGACCATAAGTTGAGCTCCACACATCATATGAGGGCATACTATACCATTCTAGAAAGCTAAGACAATGAGGAACAATTCTTATGTTGACCAGAAATTCATTTGAAATCTCCTTGAGGGGTAAAACTAGCTTGGAAGTCAAGCCACTTTCACAGACAAAATTTCAGATACCTCAGATGACCTGTAACTTGCAAGGACCATAACTTGAGTTCTATAAATCTCCTTGATGCCTTCCACCACTCAAATTAAAGGTCTTGAGATCCTCTACAAGTTCCATGTTGGCCAAGGATCCATTTGAAGATAGAATTTTGACTTATCTTGCTTGGAAATTTGACCTAAACTAGGGGATTTTACACAGAAACCCTAATTTAGAAACTCCTCTTCTCCTTGATTTCTCTTGAATTCTTCTTGGCATATCTCCATATCCTTCTTTATATGTCAAATGATGCTCCCCACATCTCTCCAATGGACTTGAATGCCCTTTAAATCAGTCAATTGACTTAGGGTTGACCTAGGGTTGACCCAGATGAAACCCTAGTTGACTGCCTTCAACTGCAATTCTTGTGATCACATCAGCAACTTGTTTCCTTCTCCAAATGACTTTCTAAGTCCTCCAAGATGTCTAGATACCCTCCCTTCCTTCAACTCACAGCTCACAACCCTCTTGTTGACCCTCAGATACCCTCAGCTAGGAGATGGACTCAAGGCTTGATCTGCTGAACTCTCTGCTTTCAAATTCTTTCTTGATGACTTGAATGAGATGGAATCAGGATAATAACCTCTTGATAGGCCTCTAGAGATGAGAATAATGATTGGTCCCCCTGTTGTATGACTTGCTATGCTTATGCTATGCCGATGAGTAACCTATGTACATGACTCTATATGCAAATGCTAATGACATTGAAACATAAACCAAGTGAATAAGGTTGGGCAAATTTTAGGGTGCAACAGCTGCCCCTATTCAAGCGACTTGGACCCGATTGGGTGAAGAGCGAACGGCCTTCAAACATTCGAGGTACGAGACGGTTGAATACTAGGAACCCAGAAATTTGCCAACCGCAGAAATAAACTGCGCCACTGCTTGGGGAACGACATTCATCAGCTGAATTTAACTGTTACGGCAACCCAATGATCTCGTGTGACCGTGCTGGGGATTCTTCTCATCATCCTGAAAAAGATTGAATTATCGGAAACTTCGTCCTTTGCTTGTCCACGTCAGGACTCTATCTGCTGTCAACTCGGAAAAAACTTCAATAACTTTGCTGGGGACGGCTCGTCTGCCTTCTCGTCAGAGATAAATCGTCCACGTTAGGAATAAACTCTTCCACATTAGGAATACCACCGTCCACGTTAGGACTCACCTTTCCACGTAAGGAATAACCGTTCCACGTTAGGAATAATACTGCTCCACGTAAGGAATCAACTTTTGCTTTCCACGTAAGGAATAAATCTTCTTTGATCTGTCCGCGTCAGGACTAAACTCTTCCACGTCAGGAATAATCTCTTTCTTTCCACGTCAGGAATCAATCTTGATATGTCCGCGTGAGGACTCAATCTTTCCACGTAAGGAAACCCATTCTTTTCCACGTAAGGAATCTCATCTTTCCACGTTAGGAATAAACTCGTCTTTCCACGTAAGGAATCTCCATCTTTTTCCACGTAAGGAAACTATTTTTCTTCCACATAAGGAATACCTTTTGATATGTCCACGTAAGGATTCTATCTTTCCGCGTAAGGAATACCATCTTCTTTCCACGTAAGGATTAAATTCATCTTTCCACGTAAGGAGAACATCGTCCATGTTAGGACCCACCTTTCTACGTCACGAATAATAATTTCTTTGATTTGTCCACGTCAGGACACTGATCTCGTCTTGATTTGTCTACGTTAGGACTCAGGCGTCTTCGACCTGCTGAGGAAATAAGACTTGTCCACGTAAGGACTCACATGCTTGTCTGATCTGTCCACGTCAGGACCCATGATTTGTCAACACAAAGAAAGATAACTGCTGAGAGGAACTGGTCCACGTTAGGTCACCAACACAAAGAGTAACCACTTTTATCAACGTCATGACCTCCCATTTCACCAATTCCGAGAACCCGAATCTGTCCACGTTAGGACTAACACGCTTCACCAACCCGGGGAAATAAACCTGTCCACGTTAGGACGCCCACTTCTGAAGAAATCCCGTCCATATAGGAATAAGTTGTCCATGTCAGGACTTAGTTCTCCATTGATCCCCACCCACAAACTTCTTAGCACCGGCGTGACAGCGACTTTGGGGCGGACTCTACTGGGGATATCTGGAAACCAAACTACCGGATGCCTGTTCTGATGCCCGGAGGCAACCTCTGAAATTCTGATTCATGAAACCCTTTTGATGACAAATAACTCTGCTTGGGAATAAAGAGAGACTTATCCTGGTAACTCTGTGGGGAATACTGTCGAAACTGACATTATCATTGGATATCTCATGCCGAGATCTCGAGTGTTTAGTAGTTCAATTGAGCAAGTGCTTTCCCCATGAACTGCTAGAGTACAGAAACTGCTTCAGCAAAATAAATGCTGAAGATACTGCCGACTCCGCCGGGGATAGCCAGATGCTACAGAAATATTCCAGCAAAGTAAATGCTGGAAGGGTGAAGTCAACCATACTGGGAAGTTGGGAGCTCAAACCAAACACCTTGTTGAGGTAACCCCCTGCTGGGGAATATAACCTTGCTGGGGAATAGCAGATGTGCATCGTACGATTGGATTTCTGCTGGAGAGTGAACTGATATTACACAGTATCCCTGACAAAATAAATGACAGGAACAACCATCAACTCTGCTTGGGAGGGTCTTGATCTTCGAGTTCCGCTGGGAGGAAAGAACACTTGCTGAAAAGAGAACTCCGCTGGGGATAGGATGATTCTCTCGGGGTGAAATCCACTGACTCCGCTGGGGGAGAGTGAATGACCCTGCGGGGAAATTTGAACCTGTCTGAATACAGCTTTACGATCTTGGAATCGTCAATCCCCTTTGCACACGCTACGACTAGCTGAAGAGTTCTATCCTTCTTTGGGAGGAACCTGCATGACCTGCGTGAGGGCTGAGTCTTTAGTTATTGCAATCTTTTGATCATCTTCCTTGTACGGTTATGAGACCTGCAACAACACAAACAAGACAAGACAAGCCTATGCAACCAAATCCACTCAGGTTAGTGACATTATTTTCAGTTAATTCAAAGCTTTAGCAACTGTTGGCAAGGGCCAGCGACGTTATACTCATGCTAGTTTCATCAAACCTAGGCGTTAATCATGCACAAAAAAGTAAAGAACAGTGTCAAATACTGAATAACGTATTTTATTGATCGGGCCCCTGAATGGGCGGAGTTTTGTACACGGGATGTAACTCCTGAAATGAGGAAGCTACACAAAGCAAATATACAAGTATATAAGTATGCACAAGAAGCATAAATATTGACAACTTAAATTTGTACACGTGTCGGCAACGGGATGCAGATGAACACCACGAACTGATCCTCCCATGACTCGCCCGACCCTAATGCTTTCCCGGTGTCCCCTCTTCTGAAGAGACTGTATCCGATAATTGGCTCCTCAAACGTATTCTCCCACATTGATACTTATTGCAATTATCAAATTCGGACCGCAGTCATTTGCTTTTCAAATCCCTAACTTTTGCGTGAACCGCCCTTTACGGGTTTTCAGTTCACCGGGATACCCTTTTTTGCCGAAGCCGCCCAGTGTAGGTTTTCAACTTCGCGGGTGTACATTTTTCCAATTTTATCCCTAATTTTTGCCCGAACCTTTCATTCTGTTTTCGGTTCGCCAGGATGCCCCGTTTTTTCCTGGACTCTCTTTTTCTGTCCAGCGGGTCTATTTTAAGCTAAGTATTTTTTAACTGCGTCCGAATTCACAGGTGACACAAAGTCTTCTCCGTCCATGGTGGACAACAACAACGCTCCTCCTGAGAAGACTTTACTAACAACGTATGGCCCTTCGTAGTTGGGGGTCCACTTGCCCCTGTGATCTGCTTGCGGCGGGAGAATCCTTTTCAGCACAAGGTCGCCCGTCTGAAAGCTTCGCGGATGTATCTTCTTGTCGTACGCTTTCTTCATTCGACTCTGGTACAAACGACCGTATGCTAGAGAAGCTAGCCTCTTCTCATCCATTAAGCTCAGCTGGTTCAATCTGTCTTTCACCCATTCTGCCTCGTCCAGCTGAACGTCTCGCAATACCCTCAGAGAAGGGATCTCAACCTCTAATGGTAGCACCGCTTCCATTCCGTATACTAACGAGAACGGGGTTGCCCCGGTTGATGTGCGTACCGTCGTACGATAACCGTGCAAAGCAAAAGGTAGCATTTCATGCCAATCCTTATAGGTCACCACCATTTTCTGAACAATTTTCTTGATATTTTTATTGGCCGCCTCAACAGCGCCATTCATCTTGGGTCGGTAAGGAGAGGAGTTGTGATGTTCGATCTTGAAATTCTGACAGAGCTCCTTCATCATTTTGTTGTTCAGGTTTGAACCGTTGTCCGTGATTATCCGCTCGGGGATCCCATATCGGCAAATGATATCTCTCTTGATGAATCTGGCCACCACTTGCTTCGTTACATTCGCGTAAGACGCCGCTTCCACCCACTTGGTGAAATAATCGATTGCTACTAGGATGAACCGATGCCCGTTAGAAGCCGTCGGCTCGATCTTTCCAATCATATCGATTCCCCACATAGAGAATGGCCATGGCGATGACATCACATTTAGAGGACTTGGAGGCACATGGATCTTATCAGCATATATTTGGCACTTGTGACACTTCCTCGCAAACTTGAAACAATCAGTTTCCATCGTCAGCCAAAAGTAACCTGCCCTCAGCAGCTTTCTCGTCATAGCATGCCCACCAGCATGCGTACCAAAGGTACCTTCGTGAATTTCCTCCATGAGAAGCTTTGCCTCTTTCTCGTCTACACAACGCAACAACACCAAATCGTGGTTTCTTCTGTACAAGACGCCATCCGGATTCAAGTAAAAATTACCCGCTAATCTCCTGAGAGTCCTCTGATCTTGACTGGATGCCCCAGCCGGATACTCTTTATTCTTCAGGAAATTAAGGATATCAAAATACCACGGTTTATCGTCAGATGCTTCATCAATAGCAAATACATAAGCTGGCCTGTCAAGCCGAGAGATAATGATTCGGGGAGCTTCGTTCCAGAAGTTGACCTTGTACATGGAAGACAAAGTGGCAAGGGCGTCAGCCATTTGATTTTCTGCCCTCGGTACGTGATGCAATTCAACCTTGTCGAAGAAAGGCAACAATCTCCTTGCATAATTCATGTAATGTATCAAATTAGGCTGCCGTGTCTCCCATTCCCCTTTTATCTGATTCACTACCAGAGCTGAGTCTCCGTATACATCTAGATGTTTGATTCGCAAATCAATGGCTTCTTCAAGCCCCATTATACAAGCTTCGTATTCGGCCTCATTGTTGGTAACGGCAAAGGTCAATCGGGCAGTAAACGGGATGTGCGACCCGTGTGGCGTGGTGATGATTGCCCCTATTCCGCTACCGTAAGCATTCACGGCTCCGTCAAATATCATCTTCCATTTGGACCCCAACTCTGGTCCCTCGTCTGGCAACGGTTCTTCACAATCTTTCATCTTTAGGTACATGATATCCTCGTCAGGAAAATCAAACCTCATCGATTGGTACTCTTCAATAGGCTGCTCCGCCAGATACTCAGACAGCACACTCCCCTTTATAGCCTTTTGCGAGACGTATTGGATATCATATTCAGTCAAGACCATCTGCCAACGGGCAATTCTACCCGACAACGCTTGCTTTTCAAATACATATTTGATAGGATCCATCTTCGAGATGAGCATGGTTGTATGATTCAGCATGTACTGCCTCAAACGCTTGGCGGCCCAGGCTAGCGCGCAACAAGTTTTCTCCAGCATTGAGTACCGAGATTCACAATCTGTAAATTTCTTACTCAAGTAATAGATCGCATGCTCTTTTCTCCCTGTCTCGTCGTGTTGACCGAGAACACAACCCATGCTTCCCTCAAGAACCGTCAAATACATTATCAAGGGTCTACCTGCCACCGGGGGTATCAGAATGGGAGGTTCCTGCAAATACTGCTTTATTTTATCGAACGCCTTTTGACAATTTTCGTTCCACGTTACAGCTTGATCTTTCTTCAAGAGCTTGAATAACGGTTCACACGTGGCAGTTAGGTGAGATATGAACCGGGCGATGTAGTTCAACCTCCCTAAAAACCCGCGCACCTCTTTCTCTGTTTTAGGCGTCGGCATTTCTTGTATTGCTTTTATTTTAGCAGGATCGACCTCTATTCCTCTTTCGCTTACGATAAACCCCAGCAGCTTACCCGATCTCACCCCGAAGGTGCATTTATTAGGGTTCAGCCTTAGCCTGAACTTCCTAAGCCTTTTAAATAACTTCAGCAGATTCACCAGATGCTCTTCCTCTGTCTGGGATTTGGCAATCATATCGTCAACATAAACTTCGATCTCTTTATGCATCATGTCATGGAAAAGAGTCGTCATCGCACGCTGATATGTTGCCCCAGCATTTTTCAAACCGAAGGGCATCACTTTGTAACAAAATGTTCCCCAAGGCGTTATGAAAGTAGTCTTCTCCATATCCTCTGGCGCCATTTTAATCTGATTATAGCCTGAAAAGCCATCCATGAAGGAGAATACGGAGTATTGAGCAGTATTATCAACTAACACGTCAATGTGAGGAAGTGGAAAATCGTCTTTTGAGCTTGCTTTATTCAAATCTCTATAATCCACGCACATTCGAACCTTGCCATCTTTCTTTGCCCTGTATGAACTATGTGCTAATGACCAAGTGCCTATCTTAGGAGCAGAATGAGAGCAGAGTGCATCCCTTCAGGGGGAGTAGCACAAGTGTGTGACTTCAGAAGGTTACTCTGAAGGTCATAACATCCAGATCAGACTGGATGTCTGTAAAACTGAAAGGTATGCAGGCACAATGATCAGCTGATGAGATGCATCAGTTGAGGGGGAGTGACATCTGTAGTGAGAACTGTCAGATGGTCAACAGGGCTGAAAGCCAACTGTAAGGACCCTGAGAGCTTGAGCAGCCAGTGACTTTCCTGCATGACAGGACCTATGTTAAGTCTTCTGCTGTGTGTAAATCTCTGATGTAAGTACATAATGTTTTAGCCAAAAATTTGCCAAAGGAGGAGTTTGTAAGTGCTCTTGATTGACTGCATTTTTTTGGCAAAACATTAGTGTATGTATTGTTAGAATACATATTGGTTCTTAGTTATATCTCTATGTTTGGACACAACTTTTTTCTGTAAAACATTTAAGAAAGATCTATTAATTTGTCAAATATATGTGGATGATATTATATTTGGATCTACAAATGTTACGCTGGGAAATGAGTTTGCTCAATGTATGCAGGCTGAATTTGAGATGAGCATGATGGGAGAATTGAGATTCTTTCTGGGAATTCAAGTCAACCAGACTCCAGATTGCACTTACATTCATCAAACTAAATATGTAAAAGAGCTTCTGAAGAAGTTCAACATGACTGATAGTAAGATGGAAAAGACTCCTATGCATCCAACAAGCACTCTTGGTAAGGAAGAGGTAAGTAAGAAAGTAGATCAGAAACTCTACAGAGGTATGATTGGATCTCTTCTATACTTAACTGCTTCTAGACCTGACATTTTATTCAGTGTATGCTTATGTGCAAGATTCCAATCAGATTCTAGAGAATCACACTTAACAGCTGTTAAGAGGATTCTAAGGTATCTGAAAGGTACTTCTAATGTGGGTTTGTGTTACAAAAAATATGATGAATTTAAACTAGTTGGATTCTGTGATGCTGATTACGCTGGAGACAGAGTTGAAAGAAAAAGTACTTCTGGAAGTTGTCAATTTCTGTCAATTTCTGTGTGCTGCTGTTGGATGAAAAGTCAGCTAGAAGACTATCAAATCTTTGAAAGTAATATTTCTATATTCTGTGATAATACTTCTGCTATATGCTTGTCTAAAAATCCAATTTTACACTCTAAGGCTAAGCATATAGAAATTAAACATCACTTCATCAGAGACTATGTTCAGAAGGGTATTATAAAATTAGACTTTGTTGATACAAATCATCAATGGACTGATATTTTCACAAAACACATTGCTGAAGATAGGTTTTAAGTTTATTCTGAAAAATATTGGTATGGAATTTTGTCCAGAATAATATTTATCAGAAGCAACTTTCTCAGATGCAAAATGTTTAAACTCTGAAGTATTTCATCTGTCTTTTACTTAATTTCTTGAATTACTATTTTTGTGTGTATCTGAACTAACCAATCTCAGAGGATCTAAACATTGGCTAACGTTTCATTTCTCAAAGAGTTTTCAGAAGCACATGCAAGCAAACACGTGTAACTCAGGATCTGAAAAGATAGAGTGCACAATATTGAAAAGACGTTTGAGGTAAAGTTTGAATAGTTGGTTTCTTGTTCCCCCCCCCCCCCCCCAATTGTCAGAATCATAAATGCTTTGAAATGATTATTTTCTCTTTATTAAATGCCATTAAATGCTAATTGTGTACGTGCTGAACGTGTGACCTTTTGTGTGCCCTAAATTTTTTCTATAAATTCCACAAGTCTCAATATTTCACAGTTTTCACTCTCACAAACACTTATATGCATTTCTGCTTGTTCTTTTGCCTTCATCTAAACCCAAAACCCAAATTTGCTCATAACCCTAGACCTTCACCATCTTCACCAATGGCTACTTCATCTTCAACCTCAGCTCAGTTCCAATCTTCAATGGTTGTTGTTTCTTCATCAAACATGGGTGCTGTCCCTTTTAAGGAACCAGTGAGAACTTTTTTAACACCAGTTGATAAGCTTGAAGTCTTATGTGAATCAATGGTGGAATTTGACTCCTTGGCTGATAACGGTTTTGATTTGCATCCTATCATTGATGCTCAAGGCTGGGTGAAATACTTTGATAGATTGTTTGGACCAGTTTATCCACGTTTAGTGAAAGAATTCTGGATTCACGCATCTGTCTACCCCAAGTTCATAATCTCTTCAGTTCTGGGAAAAGAGATTATTATAACTGAAGATTTGATCAGAAAACTCATTGGGTATGAAGAAACTGATGGAGTTTCTCATCTGCAAGCTGGGCGTGTTGACATGGATGTAGTTTATGCTAAAGTAATTTCATCTGGACAAGCTTCCAACAAGTTCAAAGATCTGAAACCTGAATACAAGATCTGGGCCAATATTTTTCTGGGCTGTATAAACCACAGAAAATCCACAAACTCTCCTGACTATGTTAACAATGAACATATTTACTTCATGTACTACCTGAGTCAGAGTACTAAAGTGGATCTGCCACACATTCTTTTCATGCATCTGTGGAATCACATTAATGCATCCAGAGAATCTGTCAAGACTAAGGGTCAGAAGATCAAAACTTGGATCCCTTTTAGAAGATTAATCTCAGACATTCTGACTGAGAATGGTCTGGTAGCTCATCTGTATGAAGCTGAAGTGAAAGAAGAACTTGCTTCAATTATAGGAAAACCCTTGAATGGGAAGAGTCTCCAAAGGCTGAGAGTTGTGGATGAACTCACAACTGCTCCTGCTAAGCTAAATATTGCTGAAGTCAATCAAAGGAGGATTCCAATAAAAGACTTTCCTATTTTTGGTGCTGAGGAACCTAGAGACTCAATTCTTCAGTACATTCAGATGTGCAAGGCAGATGGAACACCTGTACCTGCTGATATTCTGCAACGTGCAAGAGAACCAATCCCATATGTTTATGAGGAGAATATGAGGAAGAGAAGACAATTAGAGGTGGAAGAAGCTGCTGATCAGAAGAAACAGAAAACTGCTGAAAAACCACAGAAGATGATGAAGAGAAAAGCTTCTGGAGAAGCTTCATTTGTGAAGGTCAAGCATGTCAAGAAAACAGGTACTAAATCATCTTTACCTATTATTTCTGAAATAGCAGTAGAATTATCAACAGTTAGCTCTATTCCTGAACCCCCTCCTTCTCAAACTCAAACCACTTCTTTTCCATCTCAATCCTCTAAACCACCAACAAATTGTGAACCCATTACATCTGATCAACTTGAACAACCAAAAGTTTCTGAATCACAAATTCCAACTGATTCTGTTCCCACTAAACCTATATCTCCTACACTCCCAGAATCCTTTCAAACAAAATCTGCACCACAACAATCATCTGACGTTCCTCCGTCAGAACCACAAACAACAAAACCAGCAGAACCAACTCCAACACCACAAGAACCTTCTCCACAACAACCTAAACTTCAAAAAACTTCTGTACCTGAACCAATACCATCTGAACCTATTGTATATGAACCACCAAAATTTATACCTTCCAATCCACAACCTAATCCTCAACCAGAGCAACTCAAACCTACTGAATCATACATATCTGATTCTGAGGTTCTAGATATCCAACCCCTCAAAATTATGTTTGATGTATCTTCCACATCTTGTCCCTCATCTACCTCATCTGATTCATCTGAATTTGATATTCATCCAGAAGTAAGCTCACCCCCTCTCTCAGAGGCTATGAACCTAAACAACCAGATACATCTATTTCATCTGATGCTATCATTCCTAAACACACTCCAAAACCTAACCCAAGAACATATGAGTTTGTTTCATTTGCATCCTTTAAACCACATCCCTCTGATCCCCTTCCTTCTGGTCTAAAACTTAAAAACTTTTATACCAGAATAGAACCATCTGACCCTATCACTCCATACAAACCTAGTTCTTCAACTATTCTTCCATCTGTACTTCAAACCTACCTAAAACAACTACCAGATATCATTCCATCGGAACCTCTGCTTTCTTATAAATCTGTTTTTATTCCCTACACTTCCACACCATTTGATGTCATTCCCTATGCATCAAATTTTAAACCATTTCTGTTTCACACTTCATCCAGATTCAAAACTGTCACTTCATCATCTGACCATTCCTCATTTCCTTCTTATCCTCGTCCTCTATTTATTATTCCAACCTTTATCATACCAACTCCACCAAAACAAATCAAACCATCAACTCTGGAAGCCCTTCTTAAACCTAAACCTAGGCTAAATGTTGATGTTTTATTTGCTAATTTTATGGAAAAAAAATAAGGATGAGTTTAGACTCTGTGAAGAAGAGATACCTGTCAACCATGAATTCAGATGAATCTGATGCTATTTGGAATAGCTTCATCTCCAGATTCAACACTGTTGCTTCAAATCTGAAGAGTGTCTGCTCTGATGATGCGAAGATCAGATTTGTTGAGACTACCAGAACAATGCTTTTGAATGTAACCATATCTCCTACATTGCTTCTTGAGGATGCACCTTCATCTTCTGGAGTGTTTGCTACAGAAACTATTGAAGGATCTGTTTCTGAAGTCATTCTGGAAGACAATCCTTAGCTCTGATGATTATGGATAAATCATCTGAATCTGTGGCTCCAGACTCTGCAACTGCAATGGATATTGACTCTGCTCCTACTCGTGCACCAGAATCTGCTCCGTCTACTTCTTCTGAGATTAAGAAAGAGAATTCAGATTTAGAAGATAAGATTGCAGTGCTGGAAGCTGGTCAATCTGAGATAAAGTCCTTAATGGCAAGGCAAGATCAGAAGACTGAGAACATTGAGAAATGGATGTCCAAACAAGAACAATCTTCATCTGAGATCACTCACCTTCTGAAGATGCTTTTCTCCAAACAATCTTAGATTTATGTTTTCTTTATCTGATGTTTGAGCACTTGTTTTGAATTTCTCATCTGATGTTTTCGCATCTGAATATTTGAATGATTGAATCTGAATGTTTTCTCTATATGATTGTATCTTTTCTCTCTGTTTCCTTTATTTGTCTTTAAAAGTTTTCTTTTTGATTATGACAAAAAGGGGGAGAAAATGAAATTCTGACTGTTCAAATAAACTTTACCTGAATGGAATTCAGACATATCAAATCATAACTAACATGAATTTTTTAGTCTTTCAGAACTATAATGATAAATCTGACAAAATTCATTAAAGTAACTTTGAGATCCCCAGATCAAGTTTTAACCAATCAGGCTCTGATTCTGAAACGGTCATCCAAATCAAGCTCTAATTTTGAACATTCATGCTCTGATTCTGAAAAGAATACTCATGCAAAAAGGGAAGTTTCTATTCTTTCTTAATATTCAATTCAGGGGGAGATTCATAATCTCAGGGGGAGTTATAATTATCTCTTTATTGAACAAAATTTTTTAGGTTTTTGTCATCATAAAAAAGGGGGAGATTGTTAGAACACAAATTGGTTCTTAGTTATATCTCTATGTTTTGATGATAACACTTACGAAATTTTGTATTAAGAAATTATATACTCTAAATTTGTTCAAGTATTTTTGCTGCAGATATTAAATTTAATATTCTTCTGAAAGCAAAAATGGATCTGAACGCTGAACTACGCAAGGCTCTGAAGCGTCAGAAGCATCTCTACAGAAGACTCTGAGCGCTGCCTATATAAAACTCTAAGCGCTGCCTACAGAAGACTCTAAAGCAGAAGCTACAGAAGCATCTGAAGTGTAGACTGCAGACTTTGTATGAAGAGTTTCAAGCACTGTTTTTTTAGAAGATTCTGATAGTATTGTTCGCTGCAAGTACTGAGGATCTGATCTCCAAACTCTGCTCTGATTGATTTCACGCTAAAGCACACTTGCTGCAACACTCTGATACAACAAACTCTGATGACATCAAAGACTCTGATCACTCAAGGCTCTGATGTTGATTGCTGTGAAATAGAAATTTGTTGAAGAAGATTATTCAAATTTATATCCGTTGGTTATGCCAAACGACTCTTTCCTCTTTTATGCTAGACACAAGAACTCAGGCAAAAAGGATTTCTCTGAACGTTCTACTTTTGGGAAAGGTCAAGTCATGTGAAGACAAAAGGTTACAACTACTTTGCAGTACACGGTCTTCAAGCTTGCAACGTCTTGGACTTCTAAGTCTATAAAAGCAAGCCTTTAACAACTTTCTTCAATTGACGAACATTGACGTATTTTGACAAATTCATTGAAAACTCTCTCAAAGCTCGCATACAAATTATTATTCTCTGATTGAATAGTTTCATACGTTCTTAAACTTAAGTGTAAATCACAATTGTGATATAGCTTTCTTAGAAGCATTTAAACACTTGTTTAGTTTACATTTGATTGTAAAAGTTCCTTGAGAAGACCAAGTTGTGGTCAGTAGTTCTTGAGAAGACTAAGACAGTTGTTCTTAGCGTTTGATATTGTAATCAGTTTGATTATAGTGGATTAAGTCCTTGTGGAGAAAGGCAAATCACTCTAGATAGGGTGGATTGGATTAGTTGATTTCAACGAACCAGGATAAAAATATGTGTTTTTATTGCCATAATATTTTCTAAATCCTTATTCAACCCCCCCTTCTAAGTATTTTCTCACCTTCAGTTGGCATTAGAGCTCCTGTTCTGTGTGTGCTATCACTTCACCGTGAACAGAAAAGATCTAGTTGAGAAAACTCTTGATATATATTCTTGGTTGATATTATGGCTGAAGCTTCAACATCCAACAACAACAGATATGAAGAAAGGGATAGAATCAGCACAAAACCCCCTATGTTTGATGGGGAGAAGTTTGACTATTGGAAGGACAAAATAGAGAGTTTCTTCCTTGGTTATGATGATGATCTATGGGAATTAGTCATTGATGGTTATGTTCACCCCACTGATGGGGATGGCAAGAAAATTGATAGAAAATCTATGACTGAAGCCTAGAAGAAGGAGTTCAAAAATCATCACGAAGCTAGAACAATCTTATTAAATGCTATATCTCATACTGAGTATGAGAAGATTACCAACAGAGAAACTGCATTTGATTTGTTTGAGTCTTTGAAGATGACACATGAAGGGAACTCACAAGTTAAAGAGACCAAGGCTCTGGCGCTGATCCAGAAGTATGAAGCCTTTAAAATGGAAGAATCTGAATCTATAGAAGCTATGTTCTCTAGATTCCAGATCCTCACAGCTGGATTAAAAGTGCTGGACAAAGGCTATTCAACTGATGATCATGTGAAGAAGATCATCAGAAGCTTGCCAATCAGATGGAGACCTATGGTCACTGCTCTGAAGCTTGCAAAGGATCTGAACAAGATCACATTGGAAGAACTGATCAGCTCTATGAGGAGCCATGAGATTGAACTTGAAGAAGACGAGCCTCAAAAGAAAGGTAAGTCAATTGCTTTAAAATCTAACAAATCTGTTAAAGCGTTGCAGGTGTTAGAAGAAAGTTCTGAAGAGTCTTCTTCTTCTGAAGAAGATGAACTGTCCATGATGTCCAGAAGAATCAACAAACTCTGGAAGCACAAACAGAGGAAGTTCAAGAACTTCAAGAAGCCAGATCAACGCAAAGAGTCCTCTGGACACAAAAGATCTGGAAAGAAGGAGGTTGTTTGTTATGAATGCAAGGAACCTGGGCACTACAAAAATGAATGCCCAAAGCTTCAGAAGGAGAAGCCAAGAAGGAAGCCTGAGCATAAAAAGAAAGTTCTGATGGCTACATAGGATGATTCAGATGCATCCGAATCTTCATCAGCGTCAGAAGAAGAATGTGCCAACATGGCACTGATGGCTGAAGTAGAAGATTAGGATGAAAGATCATCTGGATCTGACTCTGATTCTGAATCTGACTCAGAAGAGGTACTTTTGATCCGTCTAGGGAATAACTTATTAAGGTTTTATCAGAAGTCCTGAAAAACTATAACCAGATTAAGCTCAAATGCAAGAAGCTTAAATGCAATCTGGAATCTGAGAATAGTCTGTTAAATTCAGAAGTTGCTGAGCTCAAAGAAAACAATTTGAAAATGAAAAACATTTTTGAAAAAGCTCAACAAGACTCTGAATCTGAAACTAAGTCAAAATGCAAAAATATTTTAGAAGAATATGACTACAGTTTTCAGAAGTTTCTGGATAAAAGCATAGATAGAAGCTAGATGGCTTCAATGATCTATGGAGTTAGCAGAAACAACAGGAAAGGAATTGGATATGAATCTTCCTCTGGAAAGGATTTAAATCCAATACCTGTTGATAAAATTATCATTAAGAAGACTCCCTTATATTCTCATTTTAAGTTTGGTCATCTGAATGATATTAAACACACACGTTCTGATCAGAATGTTCCTATGTTTAAACCAAAAGTTAGTCAGAACAAACCTGTTGTAAAAAGACAGAAGTTCAGACAAACTTTTAAGGCAACTAACCCAAAAGGACCCAAAAAGATATGGATACCTAAGGATAAGATAATACCTGTTGCAGATGTATTTAGCAGCAAAGTTAAGACGCCAGTCATGGTACCTGGACTCTAGCTACTCACATCACATGATGGGAGAAAGGCTTATGTTCCAAAGCCTGGAGCTTAAATCTGGAGGAGACGTGAAGTTTGGAGGGAATCAGAAGGGCAAGATTATTGGCTCTGGTACTATTGGAAATGAAGTGTTTCATGCTTGGGTATTCTGAATGCTCTAAAGACTACAAAGTATACAATACTGAAACACAGATTGTGGAGGAATCTATACATGTTAGATTTGTTGATAAGCTTGGCATTCGAAAGCCAAAGCAGTTTGAAAGTTCTGCAGATAGAGAAGTAATTCTCACAGACTTTGAAGGCTCAGAGGCAGAAAAGGTTCAAGTGAAAGAGCCAGAAGCAACGCCAGATGCAACTCCTTTAGCTTCTCAAATGAACAACTTGAATATTTCTGAAGAATCAAATGTTAGAGGATCATCTTCCAGAATCAAGGCCTCTCACCCAGAGGATGTGATCATTGGAAATAAGGATGACCCTTAAAAACAAGATCCTACCTCAGATCATCTGAAGCGTCATTATTTGGGTTGGTATCAGTTATTGAACCAACTTATGTGGATGAAGCTCTGCAAGACAATGACTGGATAATTTCCATGCAAGAAGAGCTCAATCAATTCACAAGAAGTGACGTTTGGGATTTGGTTCCAAGACCAAAAGGATTCAACATAATTGGAACTAAATGGGTCTTCAAAAACAAGTTGAATGAAAAAGGAGAAGTTGAAAGAAACAAAGCAAGGCTTGTTGCTCAAGGCTATAGCCAGCAAGAAGGAATTGATTACACAGAGACTTATGCTCCTGTGACCAGGTTAGAGTCTATTCGCTTACTCATTTCTTTTGCTGTACAAAATAACATCACTCTATATTAGATGGATGTTAAGAGTGCATTCTTAAATGGGATTATAGAAGAGGAAGTTATGTCTACCAACCTCCTGGTTTTGAAAGTGATAAATTTCCAGAACATATTTTTAAACTTAAGAAATCTCTCTATGGTTTAAAACAAGCTCCCAGAGCTTGGTATAAGAGATTAAGCAATTTTCTTCTGGAGAAAAATTTTATCAGAGGAAAAGTGGACACAACTCTTTTCTGTAAAACATTTAAGAAAGATCTATTAATTTGTCAAATATATGTGGATGATATTATATTTGGATCTACAAATGTTACACTGGGAAAGGAGTTTACTCAATGTATGCAGGCTGAATTTGAGATGAGCATGATGGGAGAATTGAGATTCTTTCTGGGAATTCAAGTCAACCAGACTCCAGATTGCACTTACATTCATCAAACTAAATATGTAAAAGAGCTTCTGAAGAAGTTCAACATGACTGATAGTAAGATGGAAAAGACTCCTATGCATCCAACAAGCACTCTTGGTAAGAAAGAGGTAAGTAAGAAAGTAGATCAGAAACTCTACAGAGGTATGATTAGATCTCTTCTATACTTAACTGCTTCTAGACCTGACATTTTATTCAGTGTATGCTTGTGTGCAAGATTCCCATCAGATCCTAGAGAATCACACTAAAAAGCTGTTAAGAGGATTCTAAGGTATCTGAAAGGTACTTCTAATGTGGGTTTGTGTTACAGAAAATCTGATGAATTTAAACTAGTTGGATTCTGTGATGCTGATTACGCTGGAGACAGAGTTGAAAGAAAAAGTACTTCTGGAAGTTGTCAATTTCTGGGAAGAAATTTAATCTCATGGTACAACAAGAAACAACCTACAATTGCTCTATCAACTACTGAGGCAGAATATATTGCTGTTACTGGATGTAGCACACAGATGCTCTAGATGAAAAGTCAGCTAGAAGACTATCAAATCTTTGAAAGTAATATTTCTATATTCTGTGATAATACTTCTGCTATATGCTTGTCTAAAAATCCAATTTTACACTCTAAGTCTAAGCATATAGAAATTAAACATCACTTCATCAAAGACTATGTTTAGAAGGGTATTATAAAATTAGACTTTGTTGATACAGATCATTAATGGGCTGATATTTTCACAAAACCCCTTGCTGAAGATAGGTTTAAGTTTATTCTAAAAAATATTGGTATGGAATTTTGTCCAGAATAATATTTATCAGAAGCAACTTTCTCAGATGCAAAATATTTAAACTCTGAAGTATTTCATCTGTCTTTTATTTAATTTCTTGAATTACTATTTCTGTGTGTATCTGAACTAACCAATCTCAGAGGATCTGAACATTGGCTAACGTTTCATTTCTCAAAGAGTTTTCAAAAGCACATGCAAGCAAACACGTGTAACTCAGAATCTGAAAAGATAGAGTGCACAATACTGAAAAGACGTTTGAGGTAAAGTTTGAATAGTTGGTTTCTTGTTTTCCCCCCCAATTGTCAGAATCATAAATGCTTTGAAATGATTATTTTCTCTTTATTAAATGCCATTAAATGCTAATTGTGTACGTGCTGAATGTAACACCCATTTTAATTATTTAGTCATTTTATAATTATTTTAAATATTATACGTTGGTGTGTCCTTTGGTGGGGGTGTATTTGGTGATGTTTGGTGGGTGTCCCTAATGTGGAAGGACTATTGGTGGTATTTTGGTGTGAAATATAATAATATAAAAATAATAGTAACATTGGTGGGGGTGTTATTATTATTATTATTATTATTATTATTATTATTATTATTATTATTATTATATTTATTATATTTGTTAATATTATTAATATTATTATTATTTTAGTGAAATAATGATATTATTATTATTATTATTATTATTATTATATTTGTTAATATTATTAATATTATTATTATTTTGGTGAAATGATGATATTATTATTATTATTATTATTATTATTATATTTATTATATTTGTTAATATTATTATTATTATTATTATTTTGGTGAAATAATGATATTATTATTATTATTATTATTATATTTATTATATTTGTTAATATTATTAATATTATTATTATTTTGGTGAAATAATGATATTATTATTATTATTATTATTATTATTATTATTATTATTATATTTATTATATTTGTTAATATTATTAATATTATTATTATTATTATTTTGGTGAAATAACGATATTATTATTATTATTATTATTATTATTATTATTATTAGTATTATTAATAATGAGTATTATTATTATTATGATTATTATTATTATTATTAGTATTATAATATTATTAGTATTAATAATAATATTGTATTATTTTATTAAGTTATTTTATTAATTGGGATTAGATTTAATAAAGAAAATAGAATGTGAAGGGGTGGGGAGAGTGGTACGATACATTTGAGAAATTGAGAAAAAGGGAACGAAGAACGAAAGAGAAAAGGGGAAGGCCAAGAGACCAATTCTAGGAGGATTTCTATCGATCAACCAATTGATAAGGTAAGGGGGGAGAAATTTGATTGGGAATGGTTTATACATGTATAGGGTAGAGGGGATTCCTTAACCCCGTAGGAATTTATCGTTATATAAAGTTTTATATTGGCATGCTATGATTATTGTTAATGTTGGGGGATTGATGAATGCTGATGATGCATTTTGGGGTATATATATATATGGTGATGATAGTAACTGTAATGTTGAGCCATTTTGTTGAATTGTTGATGTTACTGTAGTATTGATCCATTTTGTTGGATTGTTGATGTTACTGTAGTGTTGATAGTAACTAGGAATATAAAGCTGATGAGATTATGTGTTGTTACCGTAGTGTTGGCAATGACCATGATTATAACTTTGGGAAAGTTATATGTTGTTTCCCTATAGTGTCGTTAATGACTATGGTTAGGACCTTGGTGAGATTCAGAGTGACTCTGAAGTGTCGGTAATGTACCGTAATGTCGGTTCTAGAGTAGAAATTATAGGATAATTGGTAAGTATAATATCTATTGGCATGTTTGTGATTGTGGATTGATGTTGATGAATTATTGATTTTGGTGTATAGGCTGAGGTGTTGGTTTAGGGAGGTTCTGAGTAACCTCAGAGACTTTTGGTGAGATGTCTGAATTGGTCTCGTGTGATCCTTCTAGCCTTGCTGTAGTGTGAAAATGATGAGTATGGGATATAACTTGTGTACTTGGTGATAGTACGCGTTTCCCTTAATATTGTTGGTGAGCAATTAGTAATGTATATGTGTGTAGTGATCAGTAGGATCGTGTATCCCCGAGTGGGGGGGGGGACGTAGTTATATCCGGTGTGATAGTATGAATTCGTTTACTATCTGATTGATTCATATGGTGTTGGTGTAATATATCTATACATATGCATTGTTGTATGATGATATGATCAGGAGGATCGTGTGCACTTAGCGTGCCAGAATATAATAATTATGCATTGGTGTCTTGCATATCATGGTGTTTTGGTGGGATGAATCATGTCTTAGGAGGAGCGTAAGTGATTCATCCGTACTCCTTTGTGGAGAATGGTGGGGGATAGATCATGTCTTAGGAGGAGCGTAAGTGATCTATCCAGGTTCGATTGAATGAACCAATGAGTCGGTACCGCATGCATGGTGTTGAGTTGCATAATTGCATTATAATATGTTATATTGTAATTTGAACAGTAGGTTCGTTATATGGTGTTGTTGGGGTGAATAATTGATGTGTTGGTGTGTTTTACTGCCTTATTACATGTATTACATTACCATTATATTTTTGATCATGATTTCTCACCCCTTTGCTGTTGTTGTGTCTGTGCTTCTCCGGAAGTACAGATAATCCAGGTACTTAGCTAGCTTGGATTATGGTGTGACAGTCGAGTCTAGGATGCTCTGATACGTAGCACGGGACTTGGGCGCTTTTATTTGTTTTATGAAGAAGTTATATTTTATTTTCCTGTGAACGTATCAAACTTTTATTGGGTTTTATATTTAATATTCCGCTGTATTTGGAGAAAAACCTTTTTATAAGGAAACGTTGTTTTCATGTGATATCCCACTTGGGAAATTGGAACTCTGATTTTGTTTATTTATAATGTTTATTAATTTAATTGATTTTGGGAAGTGGGGTGTTACAATTGGTATCAGAGCAGGTCGGTCCGTCCGGCCAGTGTTGTTGAGTCGAGTTGAGTCTGTCCTTTATGATGTAGTTGAATATCTTTTAACTTGGTGTTGCTATGTTTGAGCAGTATGGCAGGAAGGAACGATGCTGCATTGGCTGCTGCTATGCAAGCAATGGCGCAGGCAGTTGCTAATCAGAATCAAACTGCAGATGCCCAATTCAGGAGTTTGGCGCAGTTTCGGAGCAACAAGCCACCAACGTTTGAAGGAGGAATTCTGGACCCAGAAGCTGCTCAGAAGTGGCTGAAGGCAATTGAGAAGATCTTCAGAATGATGGAATGTACTGATGAGCAGAAAGTGAGATTTGGTACTCACATGCTGGAAGGTGAGGTTGAAGCCTGGTGGGACAATAGTCGCCAAAGATTGGAAGCTGCTGGAACCGCCATTACTTGGGAGGTGGTTCGGAAGGGTTTTTTGGAAAAGTATTTTCCAGAAGATATTCGCAGTGCTAAGGAAATTGAATTCTTAGAGTTGAAGCAGGGTAGTATGACGGTAGCGGAGTATGCTGCTAAATTTGAGGAGCTAGTGCAGTATTGTCCTCACTATAATGTGGAGGGGGCGATGACTTCTAAGTGCTTAAAGTTTGAGAATGGACTGCGTCCAGAGATTAAGTTGGGAATTGCTTGTCAGAAGATCAGGAGCTATCCTGAGCTAGTAAGTAGGAGCAGGATATATGATAACGATAACCGAGCAAGGATTGCGCACTACAAAGCTGTTAATGACCGTAAGGGTAAGCAGAGGTTTAGTGGTACTCCTTATAGTATTGCTGCTGATAAGGGAAAACGTAAAGCTGTTGTTGATAAGAAGCCTAGAGATGGGAGAGCATCTGCTGAAGGGAAATGTTTTCGGTGCAGTGGTATGGGACACCGTGCTAATGATTGTCCTAATGAAGCCAAGAAGTGTTTTAAGTGTGGGAAACCAGGTCATGTGATAGCTGACTGCAGAGAAACCATGCCGACCTGTTATAACTGTGGTGAGAAGGGTCATATCAGTACACATTGTGAGAAGCCGAAGAAGCCTCAGACGTCTCCGGCTAGTGGGAAAGTGTTTACCTTAGCAGGGACTCAAGCTGCCAGTGATGAGCGTGTTATCAAAGGTACTTGTATTATCAATAATATTCCTTTGATTGCTATTATTGATACGGGTGCAACACACTCGTTTATTTCTGTGGATTGTGTGGAGAGAATAGGATTGGTGCCGTCTACTCTGGAGAGACGAATGACTATTGAGACACCCTCTATAGGTTCAGTGACTACTTCTTTGGTATGCCTGAAGTGTCCGCTGACTATTTTCGGTAGAGAATTTGAAGTGGATTTGATTTGTCTACCACTTGGTAAATTGGATGTCATTCTGGGTATGAACTGGTTAGAGTTCAACCGAGTCTACATCGACTGTTTTCGGAAGGAATTGTTGTTCTTGACCCCTGAAGAGGAAGCTTTAGCAAGTTTTTTGTCTAATAAAGAATTGAGGGCTTTGTTGGAAGATGAAACTAGAGTGTTTGCTTTATTTGCAACATTATCGGGGGATAGCAAAGTGTCAATAGAGGAAGTAGCTGTGGCGAATGAATTTCCGGAAGTGTTTCCTGACGACATTACGGAATTGCCTCCGACGCGAGAAGTGGAATTTGGTATTGATCTTGTTCCTGGTACGAGGCCTATTTCTATGGCACCGTACAGGATGTCTGCAGTGGAATTGGCTGAGTTGAAGTCTCAGATTGGAGAATTGTTGGATAGGAAGTTTATTAGGCCAAGTGTATCGCCGTGGGGAGCTCCAGTGTTATTGGTGAAGAAGAAGGATGGTAGTATGCGTTTGTGCATCGATTACCGTCAATTGAATAAAGTGACTATTAAGAATAAGTATCCTCTACCTAGGATTGATGACTTGATGGACCAGCTGGTGGGAGCTCGTGTATTTAGTATGATCGACTTAAGATCGGGTTATCATCAGATAAGAGTAAAAGAAGGTGATGTTCAGAAGACTGCCTTTAGGACTCGATATGGACATTACGAATATGTTGTAATGCCGTTTGGAGTGACTAACGCGCCGGGAGTATTTATGGAGTATATGAACAGAATTTTCCATTCTTATTTGGATCAGTTCATTGTAGTGTTTATTGATGATATATTAATTTATTCTAAATCTGATGAAGAGCATGCAGGACATTTGAGGATTGCCTTGCAAGTGTTGAAAGAAAATAAACTATTTGCTAAATTGTCAAAGTGTGACTTCTGGTTGAGGAAAGTGAGTTTCTTGGGGCATGTAATATCTGAAGATGGAATAGCGGTGGATCCGTCAAAAGTAAGTGCAGTATTGCAGTGGGAACCGCCGAAGACAGCGACAGAAATTAGGAGCTTTCTGGGTTTAGCTGGTTATTATCGCAGGTTTATTGAAGGTTTCTCTAATTTGGCGTTGCCATTAACTCAGTTAACGAGAAAGAACCAAGTCTTTGTATGGGACGCTGCTTGTGAAGAAAGTTTTGAAGAGTTGAAAAAGAGATTGACTACGGCACCGGTGTTAGTGTTACCGACTCCGAGTGAACCGTTTGTGGTGTACTGTGATGCGTCTAAGATGGGATTAGGTGGAGTTCTTATGCAGAATGGTAAAGTAGTAGCATATGCATCGCGACAATTGAGAGTGCATGAGCGAAATTATCCGACTCATGATCTTGAATTAGCTGCGGTTGTTTTTGTGTTGAAAATCTGGAGACATTATTTATATGGTTCAAGATTTGAAGTGTTTAGTGATCATAAGAGTCTGAGATACCTGTTTGATCAGAAAGAGCTGAATATGAGGCAGAGAAGATGGTTGGAATTTTTGAAGGATTATGACTTCAGTTTGAGTTATCATCCAGGAAAGGCCAATGTAGTGGCAGATGCTTTGAGTAGGAAAGCAATTCATATGGCAGCTCTGATGGTGAAAGAAATTGAGTTAATTGAACAATTTAGAGATTTGAGCATGGTTTGTGAGACTACTGCAAATAGTGTAATGTTGGGTATGTTGCAGGTAAATAATGACTTCTTGGATATGATTAGAGAAAATCAGAAGTTGGATGTGAAATTGGTAGATTTGATGCCTGGAGTAGGAAGTGACTCCGATAGTGACTTTAAATTGGATAGTACAGGTGTGTTGAGATTTAGAGGCAGGATTTGTGTACCAGATAATGAGGAATTAAAAAAGTCAATTTTGAGTGAAGGACACCGTAGTAATCTGAGTATTCATCCTGGAGCTACGAAGATGTATCATGATTTGAAGAAATTATTTTGGTGGTCTGGTATGAAAAGAGACATTGCTCAATTTGTGTATGCCTGTTTGACGTGTCAGAAGTCGAAGGTAGAACACCAAAGACCTTCTGGATTTATGCAACCATTAGAGATTCCGGTTTGGAAATGGGATTGCATTACTATGGATTTTGTTACAGGTTTGCCGAATACAGCGAGAGATTTTGATGCTATCTGGGTGATTGTGGATCGATTGACGAAGTCTGCACATTTTGTACCAATCAACATTAGTTTTCCATTAACGAAGTTGGCGGATATTTATATTCGGGTAATTGTGAAGTTGCATGGCGTTCCGTCCAGTATTGTATCGGATAGAGATCCGCGGTTTACTTCGGAATTTTGGAAAAGCTTGCAGGAAGCTTTGGGGACTAAGTTGAAGTTGAGTTCAGCTTATCATCCGCAAACTGATGGTCAGTCGGAGAGGACTATTCAGTCACTTGAGGATTTGTTGAGAGCTTGTGTGTTGGAAAAGGGTGGTGCGTGGGATACTCATTTACCATTGATTGAGTTCACGTACAATAACAGTTACCATTCTAGTATCGGAATGGCACCGTTTGAAGCTTTGTATGGGAGGAGGTGTAGGACTCCTCTGTGTTGGTATGAAACTGGTGAGAATATGGTGCTTGGACCAGAAATTGTACAGCAGACTACTGAGACAATTCAAATGATTCGTGAGAAAATGAAAGTGTCTCAGAGTAGGCAGAAAAGTTATCATGATAATCGGAGGAAAGAGTTGGAATTCTGTGTAGGTGATCACGTATTCCTAAGAGTTAATCCGATGACTGGTGTGGGTCGTGCATTGAAGTCCAAGAAGCTGGATCCTAAGTTTATTGGACCTTATGAAATTCTGCAAAGAATTGGTGCTGTAGCTTATAGGGTGGCGTTGCCACCTGAGTTATCGAACTTACATGATGTGTTTCATGTGTCGCAATTACGAAAGTATGTTTCTGATCCATCTCATGTTATTCAGAGAGATGATGTTCAGGTTCGGGAGAATCTTACTATTGAGACGATGCCGTTGAGGATCGAGGACCGTAAGATGAAACAGCTCCGAGGGAAAGAGATACCTTTGGTGAAGGTAGCTTGGGGAGGTGCTGCAGGAGGCAGTGTGACCTGGGAGTTGGAAAGCAGGATGCGAGAAGCGTATCCGGAGCTATTTCCATCAGGTAATTTTCGAGGACGAAAATAATTAAAGTGGGGGAGAGTTGTAACACCCATTTTAATTATTTAGTCATTTTATAATTATTTTAAATATTATACGTTGGTGTGTCCTTTGGTGGGGGTGTATTTGGTGATGTTTGGTGGGTGTCCCTAATGTGGAAGGACTATTGGTGGTATTTTGGTGTGAAATATAATAATATAAAAATAATAGTAACATTGGTAGGGGTGTTATTATTATTATTATTATTATTATTATTATTATTATTATTATATTTATTATATTTGTTAATATTATTAATATTATTATTATTTTAGTGAAATAATGATATTATTATTATTATTATTATTATTATTATTATTATATTTGTTAATATTATTAATATTATTATTATTTTGGTGAAATGATGATATTATTATTATTATTATTATTATTATTATATTTATTATATTTGTTAATATTATTATTATTATTATTATTATTTTGGTGAAATAATGATATTATTATTATTATTATTATATTTATTATATTTGTTAATATTATTAATATTATTATTATTTTGGTGAAATAATGATATTATTATTATTATTATTATTATTATTATTATTATATTTATTATATTTGTTAATATTATTAATATTATTATTATTATTTTGGTGAAATAACGATATTATTATTATTATTATTATTATTATTATTAGTATTATTAATAATGAGTATTATTATTATTATGATTATTATTATTATTATTAGTATTATAATATTATTAGTATTAATAATAATATTGTATTATTTTATTAAGTTATTTTATTAATTGGGATTAGATTTAATAAAGAAAATAGAATGTGAAGGGGTGGGGAGAGTGGTATGATACATTTGAGAAATTGAGAAAAAGGGAACGAAGAACGGAAGAGAAAAGGGGAAGGCCAAGAGACCAATTCTAGGAGGATTTCTATCGATCAACCAATTGATAAGGTAAGGGGGGAGAAATTTGATTGGGAATGGTTTATACATGTATAGGGTAGAGGGGATTCCTTAACCCCGTAGGAATTTATCGTTATATAAAGTTTTATATTGGCATGCTATGATTATTGTTGATGTTGGGGGATTGATGAATGCTGATGATGCATTTTGGGGTATATATATATATATATGGTGATGATAGTAACTGTAATGTTGAGCCATTTTGTTGGATTGTTGATGTTACTGTAGTATTGATCCATTTTGTTGGATTGTTGATGTTACTGTAGTGTTGATAGTAACTAGGAATATAAAGCTGATGAGATTATGTGTTGTTACCGTAGTGTTGGCAATGACCATGATTATAACTTTGGGAAAGTTATATGTTGTTTCCCTATAGTGTCGTTAATGACTATGGTTAGGACCTTGGTGAGATTCAGAGTGACTCTGAAGTGTCGGTAATGTACCGTAATGTCGGTTCTAGAGTAGAAATTATAGGATAATTGGTAAGTATAATATCTATTGGCATGTTTGTGATTGTGGATTGATGTTGATGAATTATTGATTTTGGTGTATAGGCTGAGGTGTTGGTTTAGGGAGGTTCTGAGTAACCTCAGAGACTTTTGGTGAGATGTCTGAATTGGTCTCGTGTGATCCTTCTAGCCTTGCTGTAGTGTGAAAATGATGAGTATGGGATATAACTTGTGTACTTGGTGATAGTACGCGTTTCCCTTAATATTGTTGGTGAGCAATTAGTAATGTATATGTGTGTAGTGATCAGTAGGATCGTGTATCCCCGAGTGGGGGGGGGGGGGGGGGACGTAGTTATATCCGGTGTGATAGTATGAATTCGTTTACTATCTGATTGATTCATATGGTGTTGGTGTAATATATCTATACATATGCATTGTTGTATGATGATATGATCAGGAGGATCGTGTGCACTTAGCGTGCCAGAATATAATAATTATGCATTGGTGTCTTGCATATCATGGTGTTTTGGTGGGATGAATCATGTCTCAGGAGGAGCGTAAGTGATTCATCCGTACTCCTTTGTGGAGAATGGTGGGGGATAGATCATGTCTCAGGAGGAGCGTAAGTGATCTATCCAGGTTCGATTGAATGAACCAATGAGTCGGTACCGCATGCATGGTGTTGAGTTGCATAATTGCATTATAATATGTTATATTGTAATTTGAACAGTAGGTTCGTTATATGGTGTTGTTGGGGTGAATAATTGATGTGTTGGTGTGTTTTACTGCCTTATTACATGTATTACATTACCATTATATTTTTGATCATGATTTCTCACCCCTTTGCTGTTGTTGTGTCTGTGCTTCTCCGGAAGTACAGATAATCCAGGTACTTAGCTAGCTTGGATTATGGTGTGACAGTCGAGTCTAGGATGCTCTGATACGTAGCACGGGACTTGGGCGCTTTTATTTGTTTTATGAAGAAGTTATATTTTATTTTCCTGTGAACGTATCAAACTTTTATTGGGTTTTATATTTAATATTCCGCTGTATTTGGAGAAAAACCTTTTTATAAGGAAACGTTGTTTTCATGTGATATCCCACTTGGGAAATTGGAACTCTGATTTTGTTTATTTATAATGTTTATTAATTTAATTGATTTTGGGAAGTGGGGTGTTACACTGAACGTGTGACCTTCTGTGTGTCCTAAATTTCTTCTATAAATTCCACAAGTCTCAACATTTCACAGTTTTCACTCTCACAAACACTTATATGCATTTCTGCTTGTTCTTTTGCCTTCATCTAAACCCAAAACCCAAATCTGCTCATAACCCTAGACCTTCACCATCTTCACCAATGGCTACTTCATCTTCAACCTCAGCTCAGTTCCAATCTTCAATGGCTGCTGTTTCTTCATCAAACATGGGTGCTGTCCCTTTTAAGGAACCAGTGAGAACTTTTTTAACACCAGTTGATAAGCTTGAAGTCTTATGTGAATCAATGGTGGAATTTGACTCCTTGGCTGATAATGGTTTTGATTTGCGTCCTATCATTGATGCTCAAGGCTGGGTGAAATACTTTGATAGATTATTTGGACCAGTTTATCCACATTTAGTGAAAGAATTTTGGATTCACGCATCTGTCTACCCCAAGTTCATAATCTCTTCAGTTCTGGGAAAAGAGATTATTATAACTGAAGATTTGATCAGAAAACTCATTGGGTATGAAGAAACTGATGGAGTTTCTCATCTGCAAGCTGGGCGTGTTGACATGGATGTAGTTTATGCTGAAGTAATTTCATCTGGACAAGCTTCCAATAAGTTCAAAGATCTGAAACCTGAATACAAGATCTGGGCCAAGATTTTTCTGGGCTGTATAAACCACAGAAAATCCACAAACTCTCCTGACTATGTTAACAATGAACATATTTACTTCATGTACTACCTGAGTCAGAGTACTAAAGTGGATCTGCCACACATTCTTTTCATGCATCTGTGGAATCACATTAATGCATCCAGAGAATCTGTCAAGACTAAGGGTCAAAAGATCAAAACTTGGATCCCTTTTAGAAGATTAATCTCAGACATTCTGACTGAGAATGGTCTGGTAGCTCATCTGTATGAAGCTGAAGTGAAAGAAGAACTTGCTTCAATTATAGGAAAACCCTTGAATGGGAAGAGTCTCCAAAGGCTGAGAGTTGTGGATGAACTCACAACTGCTCCTGCTAAGCTGAATATTGCTGAAGTCAATCAAAGGAGGATTCCAATAAAAGACTTTCCTATTTTTGGTGCTGAGGAACCTAGAGACTCAATTCTTCAGTACATTCAGATGTGCAAGGCAGATGGAACACCTGTACCTGCTGATATTCTGCTAAGTGCAAGAGAACCAATCCCATATGTTTATGAGGAGAATATGAGGAAGAGAAGACAATTAGAGGTGGAAGAAGCTGCTGATCAGAAGAAACAGAAAACTGCTGAAAAACCACAGAAGATGATGAAGAGAAAAGCTTCTGGAGAAGCTTCATTTGTGAAGGTCAAGCATGTCAAGAAAACAGGTACTAAATCATCTTTACCTATTATTTCTGAAATAGCAGTAGAATTATCAACAGTTAGCTCTATTCCTGAACCCCCTCCTTCTCAAACTCAAACCACTTCTTTTCCATCTCAATCCTCTGAACCACCAACAAATTGTGAACCCATTACATCTGATCAACTTGAACAACCAAAAGTTTCTGAATCACAAATTCCAACTGATTTTGTTCCCATTAAACCTATATCTCCTACACTCCCAGAATCCTTTCAAACAAAATCTGCACCACAACAATCATCTGACGTTCCTCCGTCAGAACCACAAACAACAAAACCAGCAGAACCAACTCCAACACCACAAGAACCTTCTCCACAACAACCTAAACTTCAAAAAACTTCTGTACCTGAACCAATACCATCTGAACCTATTGTATCTGAACCACCAAAATTTATACCTTCCAATCCACAACCTAATCCTCAACCAGAGCAACTCAAACCTACTGAATCATACATATCTGATTCTGAGGTTCTAGATATCCAACCCCTCAAAATTATGTTTGATGTATCTTCCACATCTTGTCCCTCATCTACCTCATCTGATTCATCTGAATTTGATATTCATCCAGAAGTAAGCTCACCCCTCTCTCAGAGGCTATGAACCTAAACAACCAGATACATCTATTTCATCTGATGCTATCATTCCTAAACACACTCCAAAACCTAACCCAAGAACATCTGAGTTTGTTTCATTTGCATCCTTTAAACCACATCCCTCTGATCCCCTTCCTTCTGGTCTAAAACTTAAAAACTTTTATACCAGAATAGAACCATCTGACCCTATCACTCCATACAAACCTAGTTCTTCAACTATTCTTCCATCTGTACTTCAAACCTACCTAAAACAACTACCAGATATCATTCCATCGGAACCTCTGCTTTCTTATAAATCTATTTTTATTCCCTACACTTCCACACCATTTGATGTCATTCCCTATGCATCAAATTTTAAACCATTTCTGTTTCACACTTCATCCAGATTCAAAACTGTCACTTCATCATCTGACCATTCCTCTTTTCCTTCTTATCCTCGTCCTCTATTTATTATTCCAACCTTTATCATACCAACTCCACAAAAACAAATCAAACCATCAACTCTGGAAGCCCTTCTTAAACCTAAACCTAGGCTAAATGTTGATGTTTTATTTGCTAATTTTATGAAAAAAATAAGGATGAGTTTAGACTCTGTGAAGAAGAGATGCCTGTCAACCATGAATTCAGATGAATCTGATGCTATTTGGAATAGCTTCATCTCCAGATTCAACACTGTTGCTTCAAATCTGAAGAGTGTCTGCTCTGATGATGCGAAGATCAGATTTGCTGAGACTACCAGAACAATGCTTTTGAATGTAACCATATCTCCTACATTGCTTCTTGAGGATGCACCTTCATCTTCTGGAGTGTTTGCTACAGAAACTATTGAAGGATATGTTTCTGAAGTCATTCTGGAAGACAATCCTTAGCTCTGATGATTATGGATAAATCATCTGAATCTGTGGCTCCAGACTCTGCAACTGCAATGGATATTGACTCTGCTCCTACTCCTGCACCAGAATCTGCTCCGTCTACTTCTTCTGAGATTAAGAAAGAGAATTCATATTTAGAAGATAAGATTGCAGTGCTGGAAGCTGGTCAATCTGAGATAAAGTCCTGGATGGCAAGGCAAGGTCAGAAGACTGAGAACATTGAGAAATGGATGTCCAAACAAGAACAATCTTCATCTAAGATCACTCACCTTCTGAAGATGCTTCTCTCTAAACAATCTTAGATTTATGTTTTCTTTATCTGATGTTTGAGCACTTGTTTTGAATTTCTCATCTGATGTTTTCGCATCTGAATATTTGAATGATTGAATCTGAATGTTTTCTCTATATGATTGTATCTTTTCTCTCTGTTTCCTTTATTTGTCTTTAAAAGTTTTCTTTTTGATTATGACAAAAAGGGGGAGAAAATGAAATTCTGACTGTTCAAATAAACTTTACCTGAATGGAATTCAGACATATCAAATCATAACTAACATGAATTTTTTAGTCTTTCAGAACTATAATGATAAATCTGACAAAATTCATTAAAGTAACTTTGAGATCCCTAGATCAAGTTTTAACCAATCAGGCTCTGATTCTGAAACGGTCATCCAAATCAAGCTCTAATTTTGAACATTCATGCTCTGATTCTGAAAAGAATACTCATGCAAAAAGGGAAGTTTCTATTCTTTCTTAATATTCAATTCAGGGGGAGATTCATAATCTCAGGGGGAGTTATAATTATCTCTTTATTGAACAAAATTTTTTAGGTTTTTGTCATCATAAAAAAGGGGGAGATTGTTAGAACACAAATTGGTTCTTAGTTATATCTCTATGTTTTGATGATAACACTTACGAAATTTTGTATTAAGAAATTATTTACTCTAAATTTGTTCAAGTATTTTTGCTGCAGATATTAAATTTAATATTCTTCTGAAAGCAAAAATGGATCTGAACGCTGAACTATGCAAGGCTCTGAAGCGTCAGAAGCATCTCTCTAGAAGACTCTGAGCACTGCCTACAGAAGACTCTGAGCGCTGCCTACAGAAAACTCTAAGCGCTGCCTACAGAAGACTCTGAAGCAGAAGCTACAGAAGCATCTGAAGTGTAGACTGAAGACTTTGTATGAAGAGTTTCAAGCACTGTTTTTTCAGAAGACTCTGATAGTATTGTTCGCTGCAAGTACTGAGGATCTGATCTCCAAACTCTGCTCTGATTGATGTCACGCTAAAGCACACTTGCTGCAACACTCTGATACAGCAAACTCTGATGACATCAAAGACTCTGATCACTCAAGGCTCTGATGTTGATTGTTGTGAAATAGAAATTTGTTGAAGAAGATTATTCAAATTTATATCCGTTGGTTATGCCAAACGACTCTTTCCTCTTTTATGCTAGACACAAGAACTCAGGCAAAAAGGATTTCTCTGAACGTTCTACTTCTGGGAAAGGTAAAGTCATGTGAAGACAAAAGGTTACAACTACTTTGCAGTACACGGTCTTCAAGCTTGCACCATCTTGGACTTCTAAGTCTATAAAAGCAAGCCTTCAACAACTTTCTTCAGTTGACGAACATTGACGTATTTTGACAAATTCATTGAAAATTCTCTCAAAGCTCTCATACAAATTATTATTCTCTGATTGAATAGTTTCATACGTTCTTAAACTTAAGTATAAATCACAGTTGTGATATAGCTTTCTTAGAAGCATTTAAACACTTGTTTAGTTTACATTTGATTGTAAAAGTTCCTTGAGAAGACCAAGTTTTGGTCAATAGTTCTTGAGAAGACTAAGACAGTTGTTCTTAGTGTTTGATATTGCAATCAGTTTGATTATAGTGGATTAAGTCCTTGTGGAGAAAGGAAAATCACTCTAGATAGGGTGGACTGGATTAGTTGAGTTCAACGAAGCAGGATAAAATTTTTTGTGTTTTTATTGCCATAATATTTTCTAAATCCTTATTCAACCCCTCCCCCTTGTAAGTATTTTCTAACCTTCATGTATGTCATGTCTGATGTTGAGACATTCATAATATGGACTGTGTAAGGTAAGTTAACTAAGCTAACTATAAGTTAAGCTGGATGTCATACTCAATGTTATGACATAGGTCGTATGACATCAAGCGCAGGTTTGTTATTCTGGTAGCTAGAACTGAGGAAACAAATCAGAAACTCAAGCTGGGATTCAGGAAATATTTTAGAATCCCTAAGCGAACTAAAATGTCCCTGAATGAATTGGCAAGTGGGCAGACAATTAAAGAAGAGGTTTTGTGATGAAAAACCGAGATTGTGCGCCCAGGCCCAAGGACTGATCTGCTGCTATAAATAACAGGAGAAGCAATCCTAGAAGGCAACTGTTGAAGATAGAGAAACAGAGAAATCACCATAGTGGTTTAGAAGTGAAGAGGTTGTTCTTCATGTTTGTGTCTTAGGAACACTTGTAATCAAGCAACTGTTGATTGCATTGGTTAGGTAGTTTCTAGCCTGTCTGTCACTCGAAGTTGTTAAGCAAGAGTGTGAGTTCCTTGATCAAAGCTTTGAAGTAAGATCAAGGTGTGTGTAGTTGAAGTGTTTCTTCTTACTACTGTTATACTTGTAAGTGTTGTTGGATATCATTCAGGTGATTGTGGGGAGTGAGTGGGTATACTCAGGTCTAGAGTGTCTCTAGGTTAAATTGTCATTGGGTAGGTTTTATGTGAGGAGTGCAAACTGGAGGTTTGACTCTGAATTAATTCTACTGATAGTGAAATTTCTCCCTGGCTTGGTAGCCCACAAATGTAAGTGTGTTGCACTGAACTGGGTCAACAACCAACTGTGTTATCTACTGCTTTATAATTACTGCATAATAGTAGGTTTGTAGTGAATGTCACAGTGAATGTTATAACTTCTGTGAGAACATCCATCGTGAGCTAGCCAGAATTTTCAATAAACATCCCTAGAAGGAGACTTAAAAGTTAGCAAGCTACATACAGATTGTTAAAGTGTGATAGGACACTAAGATCCAATATGTGCAATGACCCAATCATACATGCATAGATTCTAGAAGGTTGCATAAGCTGTAGGAATAATAGCTAGTTGGATATTTCCTGAATTTAAGGAAATTTTCTGTTGTAAAAGAGAGGGAAGGGTAATGTGTAACTCATTCAAAAAATATTGTTAGAAAGTTTGTTAGAAGAAGTTCTCTCCTTAGGAGCATTAGCGAGTTATAGTAACTCTGGTTTATCATTTTCTCTGCATTTCTATTATTGTAAGGGCTTTAAGCTCAACCATTTTCTATTAATCATACACTTTGTTGCTTGTGAATTCTGTTTCCTATCACCTTGGTATATGATTAAAATTTGAAATGAGAATGAAAAATGTGCAGTTACATCAATGCAGCCTCACTTTATCTTATTGCTTACACATACGCACTCGTTAGTTGCATACTAAAGACAAGTATAATTTTTTAACATTTGAATGATAACCTAAGCACTTGAATATGTTTTGTTGGAAGCACGCGTTCAACTATTTGATTTAGCTGGAGCTCTGATGGTTATGATGTATACAATCTAATTAGAACATTCATGCTTTCCACTATCTCAGAACTTCACTTGGGCAGCTCAAACAAAAGAGATCCCAGAACATGAAAACAAAAAAACAAACAAAAAAAATCAGAATATCTCAAGAATCTCTGAAATGAAATTATTGCAGAGTGGACAATTTCCCTTAGCCACCATAAGCTCCCTTGAACACATCCTGCAGAAACTGTGAACACTAGGTGCGAAAGCAGCAGCCTTGTGTTTCACCGTGCAAATACAACAAGTGCCTTCCATAGCACCTTCTCCAAGCTCATCATCTTCACCTTTATCATTGTCATCAAAGTCTTCATCATCACTCAATACATACCTTGACCCTTCTAATACCATCTCTCTATCAGTCTCCTCCAGTAAGTCCATTAGCAACATCATTGCTGGATGCCCTCCTGAAGTCTCTGCATCTGCCGCTGCTGTAGCTTCCGCCGCCTCCTGTGTTGCCACTGCCTCCCTCGCTCAAAGTGTCCTCCCTGTGTCTGGGTTCTTGTTGTCATCGTCGGATTCATCCTCATCGAAGCTTTCCCGAAAAGCCACCACATGTCCTCGGTGAAATGGCTCCGACGACACACTGGTGGAATTTCGTCGTGAGAGTTGTGGCCGGAGATTTCCCCCACTAGGAGAATTATCTGGGGAGTTGGGGGAGAAACGGGTGGAGCTGCGGCAAGTGAACTGAGGTTTACTGGTTGGAGCATTGTTTCCCAACAATGGGTCAAGGTCGCCCACTTGGTGAGTCATGGGCTGGGTTGACATGTCTGAGTTGTAGTGAGATTGTATTCGAACCGAGTCGCAGCATCCTAATTGAGAAAAACTTCTACTGTTTGGATTTTGGACAGGGATGTCTGAAGTTGGAATATGAATTGATGATGTCTAAGCAGATCCAGCGCGCTTGAGTCGAAGCTTTTCCTTGAAGGATTTCCAAGATCTTCCAACAAAAGAGAAATTGTTACCAACACAACTTTTAAAAAAGAACAAAACAACATAATCTTAAAACTAAAGTGTTGCTAAAAGATGATTTTAGTACCTACGGTTTTTTCTGTTGGTATCGTCTTCTCTGATAATGTCGAATAAGGTTCGACTCTTTGATGGAGGTGGTTGGTTAGGTGTTGTTGCCGGATTGTCTAATCTCCTTTTGGCTAATACGTCGTCAAGAGTCAAGCCGGTAAACTTCTCTCGACGATTCTCTGATGCTGACATTTCCTCATAAAAGCATTATCTTCTGGCTACCTTCAATGTTCAAAATACAGGCACAAACTATAACATCTAAATTATAGCTTTAAGGAACAAAAATTACATATAGGGTTCTAGGGTGCACAAAGCTTGATTTTATTGTGTTTTTATCATTGAGAGAATTTTGTTTTGTTTTCCTTACTTGTAGAAGTTTTTGACCGAACAAGAGGAAGAAAAACATAAGACATTCAATGCATGCACATTTTTCCCCGGGGAAAACTCTCTTCAGAGAAAATGTAAAGGCTAATTTGGAGAGAGATACAAATGTGTAAAATTCCATGATTGTCAAAGGATTGCTATATATAGTAGGATTTGAATCCAATGGAGGGACCTCACCCCGTGTACCATGAAAGTGGCCTTTAATCTAATCACCTTTGTTGCGGTTTTTGTTACTATTGAAATTTATCTCTTTTTAAGTTTGTTGTTCTGTAGTAAAATTTAAAAAGTTGATCAATTTTTTTAATGAGAAAAAGCTTTTTATTAAGAAGCAAGGGCCTGAGCAAAGAAACCCTGAGGGTCAAGTAAGGGGTATTCCCCTAATCAAATCTTGGAACCCAAAACTTTTCCAACTCTCACTAGAGTATGAGCAAGGAAATTTTGGTTTCTACTTATATGCATAACAGAATAGAAAGAAAAATTTCTAAAAAGAAGTTTGCAATCCTCAACAATAGTTTTAAAAGAGCAAAATTGGATCAAGATGGAGGATTTGAAATGACTCTAAAGTGTTAGTTCTCAAGGATAGGTGGATCCCTGGCAATCCTAGTTTCAAGATTCTGCAGCAAGGTAATGTTTTGGACACTGAAATAAAAGTATGTGATTTAATTGATGAGGATACTGGTCATTGGAAGGACTTAATTTTCTCTTTCTTTGGGCATGCTGAAGCGACCAGATTGTTGGTATTCCTTTATCTCAGAGAAATTTTGATGATGAGCTAATCTGGCATTATGAGAAAAATGGTAATTATTCTGTGAAATCAGCTTATCACCTGTACATGAAGGATCGACTTGGTTCGAGCCCTAACACCTCTAACGACCCTCACCAAAATCTTTGGAAGCTCATTCTAGAACAAAATCAAGAACTTTTTATGGAGATTGGCAAGGAACATTCTACCTTCAAGAGAAAATCTCAGAAATAAAGGTTTCATTCTCGATTCATCTTGCGCCTTCTGCCACTCTAATTCTGAAACTGTTGATCACATCTTTCTAGATTGTGTCTTTGCAAAACAAACTTTCTGTTGTAAATATTAGACTGTAAATAGTAATTAGTAGTATTAGTAATGAGGCCCATTAGTCAAAACCCATTAGGTTTTCTGTTCTCTCTTATTTAAAGCATGTAGTTGCAACATTGTAACCTGAACTTTTAATTCCATCAGTGAAACATTTTACAACATGGTATCACAGCTCCTGTTTTTTGGGGGTGCCGCTTCCGCATAAACCCTAGCCGCCGTTGTAACGGAGTTTTTTTCTTTCTTTCACTGCCGGTCATCCTTGTAGTTTTTTTTGGGTGTTTGGATCATTGATGTTCTGTGTTGCAACACATTCTATTTCTTGGCTTTGCTTCACATCTCTCACTGTTCACTCATCTTTGCAACCCTACACTGCTTGTTTTTTTGATATTTTGTGTTTTTTTCTTTGTGATTCTATACATATATGCTGTTTGTTCCTCTCAATTGTCCTTTCAATGGCCGAGATTATTAAAGAACAACCACCTCCGCCTCCACCTCCCACAAATCCACCATCCCATTTAATGCTAAGGATTTTGTCGTCCAAAAAGGTTACTGGCTTACCGGAAAAAACTATTTTCAATGGTCTCAGTTCATCAGACACACTCTAAAATATTGTGACATGCTAGATCATATTGAAGGCAATCCTCCTCTGGTTACTGCTCCTAATTTCCCTTCCTGGGATAAAGATGATTCTGCTATTATTACTTGGCTTTGGAACTCCATATCTCCAGAAATTAGTATAAATTGCATGTATCTCTCAAGTGCAATGGCCATTTGGGATTATATTCGTCGAAGTTATTCCATGAGACAAGATATGTCTGCTTGTTATGATTTAAAGAGGAAAATCTTCAACATTAAGCAGGGAAGTCTTTCGGTCAACGATTACTTTGGAGTTCTCAATGGTTTTTGGATTGAGTTGGATCAATATCAGAATTTGAAGATGGAGTGCAGCAAGGATACTGCCACCTTGAATACTATTGTTGAGCGGGATAGGATCTTTGATTTCTTAGCAGGCCTTAATGCTGAATTTGACCCTATTCGGGTGTAGATTTTGGGTAAGGAAAAATTTCCTGATCTTAATGAAGTTTTTTACACTGTTCGTAGTGAGGAGACCCGTCGTCAAGCTATGCTTCATGAACAGCCCCCGGATGTGTCAGCACTAGTAGCTAGCAAAACAACAAGACAAGGACCACCATCATCATCATCTAAGAATGGTCGTGACAAATTCTATTGTGAGCATTGCAACCGATCAGGGTATACAAAGGATAAGTGTTTCAAACTACATGGGAGGGAACAGGTTCTTAGCCGAGGAGGTAGTTCTCGCAACATGCACCAACATCAGGCACATGTTGCCACACATGCCCATGATACTGAAAGATTTGAAAAAGGGGGTGTTGCGGTGAAAATTGGATATCAAGCTATTAAATTAACTTGAACCTTAATTCTTTTACAACCGAACTTTATTTTATCCAAAGGAAAGGTCTAAAGAAAGAAAAACCCTTTTCGCGATGTAACGACAACGCTTAAGAGATTCGAGGATCGGGGGTTGGTTATACCTAGGGAAGGTGTTAGCACCCTAAATATCTGTAGTGCTCTACATAAACCTTTTGTTTGATTGCTTGTTAATTTTGTGATATGTACTATGGATTTGGGATTGGGAAAAGATATGAGTTGAAACCTAAAGTTATATACACTAAGTTTGCTCGCAAATACGTCGCATCTTCTGCCTACGTATCCTAACTAGGATAGAATCAGAGCAATCGTAGTTCACCTCACAAGGGAAGAAGAACACTTGATTATGATCAAGGTTCAAGGGGGAACAAACATGACAATGTTTGTGTGGAGTTTGACAAACTCCCTAGTCTAAATTGTAACACTCAAAAGGGGAAGTAAGAAATCATGACGATGATTCTTACATAGAGTTGACAAACTCTATCCTAGGGTTCTAGTTGAAGAACACTCCTAGTACAGGTGGATTTTTTTTAGACTTAAAGCAAATTCTAAGGGTTTATAATCTAGGGCTAAAGTGACTTAACAAAGTCAAGGGGGGATAAGAGATGTTTCCATGACATGAGGGTCAAATGGACAGACTTTTCCTTTGGAAGTAGACAGGGGAGGTAACAGGATGAGAGCTAACAAGCTTCATCACTTGGAGAAATAAAACAACAAGAAAATTAACAACATGATAAATGAATATTCATGGTGACAACCATTAAATAACACGTGGAATGATAAAGATGAAGGTGCATTGATAACAATCAAAACAGATGAATTAACAAGAACTGTAACGACAGATCGAGTTCAATTACATTCAACAGAGGGAACATGGTAACAACCAAAAATAAAATCCTAGCATGTTAACTAACATATAAGGATATAAATACAAGCAAGTATCACAAACAAATTCAAGTATAACCAAAGAAAAATTCATCTGCACATGCGTAAACGAACGTAAAAAGCACTCAACTTGCACGTAGTCAAAAAAGATGAAAAATTTGTCAAACATGAAAATAAAAAATATTACATGAAAGTACACATCAAGATGAACACAATGAAAAAAAAACGGGTGAAAAAAGATTAAAATTGAGAGAGATACGGATTTTTGAAAATGGAGTGAAAAATGCCAAAAAAATAACAAAAGAGTTGCCCTCCTCAGGGGTCGAACTCAAGTACAAGGCGTGCAAGGCGTTTTTGGCATAATGGTCTTACCACTGGGGTGGCTATACATCCGTTTGTAAAATCCACCCCTTTAATTAATAAGGGTAAAAAGCTAAATGTCTTGGGCCAAAAATAACACATGAAAAGTGATTTACGTTTTCTACCGTAACTTTCTCGTTTCTCAACCAAACGCAACAAAATTTATATGTATCTTAACTAGAAAAACATGAGGAACATGATGGTGTGATTATTTTTCTGAGGTTCTTCCTCCATTTTAAAATTCTATGGCAGGTGTCTTTTGAAACTTAAAAATGCATTTTGATGTTCACAACTTGTTTCAAACCGTTTCAATCCAAACCAAAGCAACACACATCTCACATAAATGATGATGAATGATTCCAAGTTCAAAAAGAATTGCAAGAGAAACTGTTGGTAAAAATGATATGTCAAGTGGTAATTTATGTTAAAAGATGCATCTTGAAGCATATCATTCATGACAGTGGGTTTTGAATCAAGGAAATTATGTACACGCAACATATAAGTGATGGGGGATGAGTTTATACAAAGGAAATAGTGCAAGTCATGCTGTGATGGAAAATGAGGTGTGAGCTGCAATCTTGTGCTCTTGATGCATTTTTGAAATAAACCATTCATGACAGTTGGTTTTTAAAGGTATGAATCATGTAAACACCTTACATAAGCATTAATGAGTGAAACCAAATCAACTTTAAGGATGAAGTCAAACTATGGTGAAAAGTACCATGTGAATTGCACAATTTTGAAAAATGCTTGATTATGTAAAATTCAAGTTCATGAGTAGCAAGCTAATGCAAATCATACATACACCTTGGAAATGCATCAACAAGTAAGATTCAAACCAAAGAAAAGTTCAACACAACCTGTTATGGAAAATTGGCATGTGAGTTGCTTAATAATGCTTTGAAAATGTATCATGATGTACAACTCAAAACATAATGGATCCAGGTCAGATGAGGGTGTGCACATCCTTCAAACATGTATATTAATGGTCCTAGATGCCTAGCTTAGTCAAGAAGAGCTCTAAACCAAAATTGGCATGCTAGTGCCAAGAATTGAACAAATAGTTGACATGCTGTTGGAAGAAAATCAAGGACAGTCATGATGCATCAAACTTGTCTCAACTTAATGCACATAAAAATGAAACTTATACATATCATAAACATGATTTTGAGTGGCACATGACATTTTTTAAAGTTAAGCACTAGCTGTCAAAGGAGATGGTATTCAATTGTGCAATTGTGTTTGTGTGAAAAAGCATGAAAATGTGCAAATCATATTACAGTTGGTTTTTCATCAAGCTAAACATACACACATCTCATATGAATGGTAATGAGTGAGTATGAACATAGCTTAAAGCCAAAAAGAGGTCTGTTATGAAAATGATACTTGAGCTGCACTTGTTATGCTCATCATGCATGATGAGATGACATTCCAGTTCCAAAACTTTTCTGACCAAACTAAACACACAAATAGCACACATACATGAAGTTGAATGAATATGAACATAAATCAAGGTCAAAAACAGATTGTGGTGAAAAGGTGGTGCTTCATATGCCTTTGTGTATGTGAAAGTGCAACAAAATGTGAAGTTTAGTTCAAAAATAGTTTCAAGTTGTTTACATCATACACACACCTTGTACTCATGATATAGAATGACTTTGAACAAATTTTGAAACCAAAGAGAAAGCTATCATGACAGTGGCACTCAATGTGGAATTGTGTGTGTTAAGTGAAACAGAATTTGTGCATTTCAGTTTTAAACATGTAATGACCAAATGATTCACATATACACACCATAAATATGTATATAAGAAAGTCTATGCAAGTAAAAGGTCTTAGAACAGGCTGTCACATAAACTGACATATGAGTTGCAAGATTAGTGAGTAGGATGCATAATGAGATGAAGTTCTAGTTCTAGGCATGTTCTGATCCAATTAACCACATACACAACACACATGCATGACATAGGATAAGTTTGAGCACATTTTAAAGCATAGGACAAGTTGTTACAACAGGTGATGACAAAATTTGCAAAGTTGGCATTCTTGATACAAAACAAGGCATCTTATGAATGGAAAAGCACATCAAATGAGAATAACTCAAACTAATCACACATACACCATACAATCATGTTTTTAAAAGGGTCTCAAATCAATCCAACAGCTGCCTCCATGTTATGACAGAATTCATACATAAATCACACATGTCATGCTTTTTACATTATGAACTCAAAATGCTAAAATGTGGAATTATGGTGTAAAGCAAAAAGGGATTGTTCACATACCTCTAGTAGCTTGATTTGAGTAAATTTAAACACCAAGAAACCCAGAGAAACTTCAAGTGCTCCTCAACTTTGAAAGGTTCCTTCCTTGTGAAGTAACAAAGAAAACTTTAAGACAATGGGAGAAATAAACTCCACCAATGACCCTTGATGTCTTGGACAGTTGAGGAATGATATATGAGAGGTGTTTGAGTGGTTAAAACACCAAGGAAATGCTTAGAACAAGGTTTGGTAGGATTTGTGGCTTTTGGTCAAAGTAACTTGATGATGAAGTTGACTTTTTGATTGGTGAAGTTTTTGGATGGTTTAATGGTTTAGACACCTTCTATACCATATTTAGGGATTGCATGGATGATTGTTGGGGTGTTTTAGTATAGAGAAATGGTTTTGGCAGCCCTAGTAGCAAGGCAGATTTTTGGCACTTTTGACAAGTTTGTGATTTTATGATTTTTGGAGCAAGGAGTGGAAACAACAAGGATTCTCAATTTCTCTGGTTTTTAGAAGGTTGTTCCTCTTGAAAATGAGGTGAGGGAGGTCTCTATTTATAGGAAAAGGAGTGAGGGGGAAGATTTGAAGATTTCTTCACTTTGAAGAAAGGTTTTTCACTTTTTGGAGCAAACCTCTACAAGAGTGATCGGGAAAATAGCAAGTGTACTATTTTTACCAATTGTAGTAATAAGGGAAAAGTCCCAAGTATCGATCTCGAGGACTGCGTAGTAATTAACGGAATTTTTAGGATTCAAATGAACAAAAGGTCTAGTGGTTTGTTTGGTAGCAGAGTAATATAACAAGTAAATAAGGACTTATGAATCAATCTAAGAACAGTGTTAGGGGAGTGGAGACGATGCGAGTAAAGACCTTGTATGATTATTCTGCTATACTAGTTATTAACCTTAATTCATCAGTTGGCCAATTTAGTTTTCTTAATTCCTTAATGAAAACCCTTTGATGAGTTTCCTGTACACTAATTCCTCAGTGTCCATGAAAAGCATCAAGCAATAGTTCCGACCATAAAATACGTGATACGGGATATCCTCATTCCTAAGCAATATCGACCGTGATACTATTTTGCAAAAGTGTTAGGTTGACTTTCCAGACTAAAGCCTAAGCACAATTCGAATTCTACTTTCCAATATGAATACGATTAAGATTAATGCAAAATAAAATATATATATAAAGGTAATAACATAGTTCTCATAGAATCATCAAACAAAAGTCATTACATCGCAACTTAGGACCACCCCCTAACAACTTGGGGTTTAGCTGCTCATGTTCTGTGTAAACATAAAAGCAATTAGAAATGAAAAGGAGAAGATCATTACAATGCAAGTTGAAATCCTTGGATCATCAATTGCTTCCGCTTTTGATCGATCCTTTGTTTTCCAGCCGAACTCTCCTCTCAGTTGTCAATCCTAATCTCAGTTCAAAAGTGTCCCCTACTTTCTAAAAAGTGACTCTTATATCTAAATTCAAATTACATCGTGAAATGTCTCAAATGCCCTTCGAAATAGGCCTGACAGCAAAAAATCAGAAAACATAAAAATTTCACTCTCAGTGGCCCAGACACGGGCCGTGTTGTGCAACACGGGTGGCCGTGTCAGGCTGCTGACTTCTTCAGGGCGTGTCTCATCTTCAAGGGCTGCAACACGAGTTGTGTTGCATGACACGGGCACCCGTGTTGTAAGTCTGAGTCTGCTTTTCTTCTGCTTTGGTCTACCCGTGTCTGCCAACTGTGTCCTCTATGACACGGGCCGTGTTGCGCAACACGGGTACCCGTGTTGTAGCTCTGACTTCCCTTTTCCGACTTTTCTTCGCCTCCGAAAGCGGTGCGACTGTCGTGCTATCCATTCCTACCAAAAACACACTAAAAGAAACCAAATCAAACGCACCAGCGACAAAAATAATATGAACTTAAAAATAAGACTCGAAGACACACAACTACGAGTAATTCAGATAATAACAACTAAAGCTTTGAAAATAGATAAAAAACATTGCGAAATTAACAACAAATAGCGTTTGAAAACACAAGTGAAATCCACCGATCAAACTCCCCCGAACTTGAACTTTTGCTTGTCCTCAAGCAAAAAGCTCGCCAAACCGAACTTAATATCTTTTTCATAACGGAACGTCCATAGAATTGTGAGTTACGGTGATGATACTCATACTTGAACTTCTCATTCCAAGTCCCCTAGGATTAATCTCGGCTTTTCCCTCAAAACAGGTAACATGCAAACACTAGACTGCGGTAAACCACAGACCTCAGTCTCCCTATGGGTAACCTCTCCGACTATGCTTTGTACTTAAGTCTTCTTTTTTGATTTTCCTCCCTTTCATTCGGACAATCATTATACGGCTTTTATGATTTTCCTCGTGTGCACAAGATTTATCAATGACATTTTTCTTTTTCTGGCACTATTATTCTTTTTGAATGGCTTTCAGGTTCGACCGCCGTTGGGCTGAATAACCGGGTGAGGATTACCCAACTTAGAAGGATTAGTCGCCTAATTGCCCCTTTTTTGTTTGTTTGTTTTTTTCTGTGCCTTAGCCCAATACTTTTCATTACCCTTGCACACACGATTCTTTTTAATGAAACCTGATTGTCAAAATAAACTACTCAGGGGTACTTCTCAGATCAAAGCACTATGGTACAAATCTACACGTCGAACTTGTTCCTATTCGGGAAACCCAGGGTGTTTGCCTTTTACCTATCTCTCAAGATTGTTCCGATTTCATCCTCACAGTTCTTTTCTGAGTATTCTATATACTTTCTCATCACCTCACTCAACATCTTCACTAAACAGTTCCTCAACAATGTTATTAATTTTATTAGCTCAATGTCAGTGGGGTTTTCCTGTGGACTTGCTATCATGTTCTCAAACTAACACTGGAATTTAAATAACCAAATAACTAAAACAGAATTGAAAACACACAAATAACATAAACAAATAGCATAAAAACACAAATAAAAATAAAATAACCCCACACTAGAATTCAACAGTGTCCTCACTGTTGGAACACTAGTAGCAGAGGACACACAGAGTTCATGGTTGCGGAGGTTGGTCGCGCAGCATCATCTGCCGCATCCATTCATGCATCTCACCGATCAACCTGCCTTGTCGGATTTGTTCGTTCCCTTGTCTTGTCTGCTCCTCGCCTTGCCGCGTCTGCTCACTTCGGAGATGACACATCTCATTCTCCATCCAATCCCATTCTTTTTTAGATAAGCTCCAAGATCCTGAGCCGGATTCCTGATGGGGTGAGACTCAAGTAGGCGGTATAGGCGCTTCTTCAACCTGATCTCCTTCATCCTCAAAGAATTTTGTACCTGTACCATCATAAAATTGGTCTTCTTCATCCTGCATTGTGCTCTCATATAGCCAGTTATTCACATTTTGAATACTAATAAAGTCAGGGGCAGGTAAAGCAAGGAGATGACTGTTTCGGCTTACCAAGGAGTAGTAATTATCAAAGACTCGAACCATACCTTGGGCAGTCAGTGTGGCAAGATCTATTTTTGTCTTACCTGCAACAGTGGGTTCCTCTCTCAAGATAGCACCGTGGCCAAAGTGATTTGCGATTTGAGTAATCATACCGCCTACACTTATTTCACCGGAAGGTGCATTCGCAACCCTCTTCAGGTGATCAGCTGCAAAGGCAGCTACATTAATGAGTTCTTGATTTGCCATGCCGTACATGAAGTACAACTCCCTCTGAGTCGCCACTCCTGTGCTGTCACCCCTGCCGAACATTGTATATGCCAATCCCTTTTGAGCGTACCTGAAACAAGGTTTATAGATACACGAGGCTTTTGCCGCCTTCGCGACATAATCAGTTCTGCCTGTAATAGCCTTCCAGAAGTCCCCTGCACTAAAATTTCCCGGAGGGGCTCCGGGTCCAAAATTGGGGAGCTTCAGAATATCTCCCAATTCGGCTATGGTCAGGCTATGGTCAGTATCAAATAACCTAAACCTCAGTGTACCATAATATTCCTCCTCCACACCTGTCCACCTGTGCTTCAACTGAAATTCTAAAGTACTCAAGAATTCAACAGTTATGGGCTCATAAGTCGGCGCTTCCAATTGCATAAATTCTAGCATACCCAGAGTGTGAAACATCCTATGGACCTCTACTTTCAGCCCTAGATTATCAAGCGTAGTGTTACAGATATACCTTGTGGGCGCGAGCTTACGCTTGATGATGTTAGAGTACTTCTTCTGATGATCCGGGTCTTCAAAGAGTATGCCGTGAGGATTCACCATACGGTGTGCTCTCTTTCTGGGGCGCGAAGTTTCCACCACTGCTTTTCCTGTGTCTCTACGAGGAGGCATTCTTGAACCTGCAAAACACAAACAACACAGATGGTTCGAAAAATTTCGAAATCACTGTTAGTGAAAAACGCGACCGTAGAAATAAGCACAATGATGAGTTGAACGTTTTTTGTGAAGGACGGAAGTGTTTCCAATGAGTGGGTGTGGTAGATAATGAAGCTTTTGTGGAGAGAAGGTTATGGAGGTTAAGGGTTTTGTGAGGGAGAAGAAGGAGGAAGATGAAAAATGATATGAAATGTGTGGTTGCTAATGATAAGTGGGGGTGAAAGTGGTGGGCCCCACGGGGTAAAAATTAAAAAAAAACAGATCGTGCCTTGCAACACGGGCCGTGTTGCACAACACGGGCACCCGTGTTGCTCCTCCTGTAGTTTATTTTTTTTTCAAAGCCACGAACCTGCAACACGAGCACCCGTGTTGCTCCACTGACTCCACATTTTTCCCAAGTTTTTTCATCCCTGCCATGCTAGGCCTGACACGGCCCGTGTTGTGTAACACGGCCACCCGTGTCAGGGTGCTGTTTTTTAACTTTTTCCTCTCCTCTGGTCTCCGACATGCTTCTTTCACCGATGAACTGCGAGTTAATCAAAACCTATTAAAACAAAAAACAAAATGAAAGCGTGAAGGTGAAATACGTGGGTTGCCTCCCACGAAGCGCTTCGTTTTACGTCGCCTGGCTCGACGGTCCGTCATCGTATCATGTGAGATGAACGACATCGTTTCGATCTTTCTACTGTCCCTCGTAGTAAGGTTTCAGACGCTGACCATTTACTTTAAAAATGTCTCCATTTGCTGGATTTTTCAGCTCGACTGCTCCGTGCGGAAACGTCTTATGTACTACAAATGGTCCCGACCATTTTGATTTAAGCTTTCCCGGAAAGAGTTTCAGTCGGGAGTTGTACAACAGTACTAATTGTCCTTCCCGAAATTCTTTCTTCTGAATACGTCGATCATGCCATTTCTTTGCTTGATCTTTGTACATTTTTGCATTCTCATATGCCTGGTTCCTGAATTCCTCTAGCTCATGGAGTTGGAGGGTTCTGGACTCTCCTGCTCTGGTGAGGTCTAGGTTAAGGACTTTTGATGCCCATAATGCCTTGTGTTCTAACTCTAGAGGCAGATGGCAAGCTTTACCATAGACCAGTTGGTACGGGGACATACCAATGGGTGTTTTGTATGCAGTGCGATACGCCCAGAGAGCGTCGTCCAGCTTTACTGCCCAGTCCTTACGGGATGCACACACTGTTTTCTCTAATATTTGTTTGAGTTGTCGATTTGACACCTCGGCTTGCCCGTTGGTTTGAGGATGGTACGGAGTAGATATTTTGTGCTTCACATTATACTTAAGGAGTAACTTTTCCATGAGATGATTTAGGAAGTGAGTTCCTTCATCACTTATAAGGGCCCTTGGTACTCCAAACCGCGAAAATATGTTCTCCTTCAGAAACCTGACCACTACTTTAGCATCATTTGTTGGTAGTGCCACTGCTTCTACCCATTTCGAAACATAGTCAACTGCTACCAGTATATAGTGTTTTCCAAATGATGGTGAAAATGGTCCCATAAAATCAATCCCCCAAACATCAAACAACTCTACTTCTAACATGGAATTCTGCGGCATCTAGTTTCTTTTCGAGATATTTCCAGTCCGTTGACATCTGTCGCATTCCTTAACTACGTTCTGGGCATCCTTGAACAAAGACGGCCAATACAACCCCGATTGGAGGACTTTGGCTGCGGTGCGGTCGCCACTGAAATGCCCTCCATAATCTGAATTATGACATGCTTCGAGCACCTTCCTTTGCTCGTTTTCCGGAACGCATCGTCTGATCAGTCCATCCACCCCTTTCTTGTAAAGAAACGGGTCATCCCATAAGTAGAACCTGCAGTTATGAACAAACTTTTTCCGTTTGTTAGAATCAAAATCGTCGGGTATGAGACCCCCGACTAAATAGTTGGCGTAATCCGCAAACCAAGGAACACCATGAATAACTAGGATGTGTTCATCAGCAAACTCATCCTTTATCGGGCGCTTTTCCTCGTTTTCTTCTATCGATGACATTCGCGAGAGGTGATCAGCTACAGTATTTTCACATCCTCTCTTATCCCGAATCTCCACATCGAATTCTTGGAGAAGAAGGATCCATCTCAGCAGCCTGGGCTTCGACTCCTGTTTAGAAAAAAGATATTTTAACGCAGCATGGTCAGTATAAACAATCACTTTAGAACCCAACAGATATTGCCTAAATTTATCAAAGGCATACACCACCGCTAGCAACTCCTTCTCGGTAGTTGCGTAATTCATCTGTGCCGGGTTCAAAACGTGACTCGCATAGTAAATAACATGCAAAAGCTTCTCTTTCCGCTGCCCCAATACAGCCCCTACTGCGATGTCACTGGCGTCACACATGATCTCAAACGGCAGCGACCAATCCGGGGCTATCACAATTGGTGCTGACACTAACTTATTTTTCAGGTTTTCGAAAGCGTCAGCACATTCCTTATCGAACACAAACGCCGTGTCCTTGACTAACAAGGACGTCAACGGTTTAGCTATCTTGGAGAAGTCTCTTATGAACCTGCGGTAGAACCCTGCATGACCCAAGAAGCTTCGGATACCTTTCTCGTTCACGGGTGGTGGTAACTTGGATATTACTTCCACTTTTGCTTGATCGACTTCGATCCCTTTGTGTGAGATTTTGTGACCAAGGACAATGCCCTCTCTTACCATGAAATGACATTTTTCCCAATTTAGGATCAAGTTACTTTCCTGACATCTCTGCAAAACAAGTGACAGGTTAGTTAAACAATCATCAAATGATGACCCAAAAACCGAAAAATCATCCATGAAGACTTCCATATGTTTCTCGAGCATATCCGCAAAAATAGAAGTCATGCATCTTTGAAATGTGGCTGGGGCATTACATAACCCGAATGGCATCCTCCTATAAGCAAAAAATCCGTACGGGCATGTGAAAGCTGTCTTCTCTTGATCCTCTGGCGCAACCGCGATTTGGTTATATCCGGAGTATCCATCTAGAAAGCAATAGTAATCGTGACCAACTAATCTTTCTAACATCTGATCAATAAAGGGCAACGGAAAGTGATCTTTTCTGGTGGCTAAATTAAGTCTCCTATAATCAATGCATACCCTCCAACCAGTGACTGTACGCGTAGGAATCAACTCATTCTTGTCTTTAGTCACCACAGTTGTACCTCCTTTCTTGGGCACCACGTGAACAGGGCTCACCCATGAACTGTATGATATAGGATAGATAAGTCCAGCATCCAATAATTTCACCACTTCCTTTCTTACGACTTCCTTCATAACGGGGTTCAGTATTCGCTGGGGTTGCACAACCGGTTTGTGGTCCTTCTCCATAAGGATCTTGTGCATGCAAACTGTAGGACTTATACCCTTTAAGTCTTCGATTTTCCAACCAATAGCACTCTTAAATTTTTTAAGAACCCCAATCAGTTGTTTCTCTTGGACACTTTTCAAACTAGAGCTGATAATGGCGGGACACTTTTCCTCGGTGTCTAGAAAAACATATTTGAGATTTTCCGGCAATTGTTTCAATTCCGAACCTTTAGGCTTTTCGTCATTACCTTCCAGCGCTATAGGTTGTCGTAAGTTCTCCCATCGGTATGGTCGGGATCCCCTTTGGAATGGTCGAGTGTCCAACATTTCAACTACCTCCCTATCATTCTCATCTACTTCTTTATCTTCCTTAAAGATTGACATGCTTAGCACTCTCTCCAGGGGCAGTTGGGTCACACTCTCCAAATGTTCGCTCTCTACGACTCGTTCTAGCACTTGTATGTTGCTACTGGTGCCACGATCCTGTTTATGCTTCATGGTATTACTAACATCAATTTTTAACTCCTCGTCATATACCTTCAAGGTCAGGGTGCCGCCTTCCATATCTATCATGACTCTCCCGGTTTCTAAGAATGGCCGGCCCAAAATTAACGGCATTTCTTCATCTTCCGGCATCTCTAGGATCACAAAATCAACCGGAAACCCAAATTTATCTACCTTAACTAGTACATCTTGAACCACTCCATATGGCCGCTTAACTGAATGATCAGCAAACTGGAGGGTCATCCGAGTGTCTTGAACCGCACCGATATCCAACTTTTTGTAGATGGACAAGGGCATGAGGCTAATACTTGCTCCCAAATCAATTAAAGCTCTGTTGAATGACCTATCGCCAATAGTGCATGGGATAGTAACAGCTCCACTGTCTTTCTTCTTGACCGGAATCTTCAGACCCTGCAAAATAGCATTACAAGTTTCCGTTAGAATAACAGGTTCGGACTCACTAGTCCGCTTCTTAGCAATGATGTCCTTCATGAATTTTGCATAGGTGGGCATTTGTTCTAGTGCCTCCAACAACGGAATGTTCAGCTCCAACTTTTTAAACAGCTCCAGGAACTTCTCGAAATTCTTCTCTTGCTGTCCTTTCTTTTTATTTCTTGAGGGGTATGGCAGCTTGATCGCCGGTTTCGGTTCTACCACTTTTTCTTTAGTTACCGGTACCGGTGTCACCACTTCTTCCTCGACTATTTCATTTTCTTTAATTTCCAGCTCCACTTCAATCATCTGATCATTTAGTTCCGTTTCCTCTTCTCCTACTTCCTTGGATTTTCCACTTCTTGTTACTACCGCCTTAATTTGGTGGTGATCCTTCGGATTTGGTACTGTGGCACTTGGAAGTGTACCCGGCGCTTGTGAACTCGCTAGCTGTTGGGCAATTTGACTCATTTGTACTTCAAGATTCTTTATGGATGCTCCAGCATTCCTGAAGTTACTCCTTGTCTCTTCTTGAAATTGAGAACTTTGGGCGGCCATTTTCTCAATGGCCACTTCCCAATCAACTTTTCGAGGCGCTTGTGGTTAATATTGAGGTTGGTACGGTGTCTGCTGGTACTGCTGTTGCTGAGGTTGATACAGTTGTTGGCCTTGAACAGGTTTTTGTACATTTCCTTGTTGATCTTTCCATGAAAAGTTTGGGTGATTTTTCCAACCAGGATTATATGTGTTGGCGTAGGGATTGTTCTGTCTCAACATATTAATCTGTTCCACTTGCTCTTGAGTTGCTACACAATGCATTGTAAAGTGTGGTCCACCGCATATTTCACAAGGTGCTGCTTGAACTGGCTCAACCTGTGCCACTACCTGAGTTTCAACATTCATTTTCTTTAACCTTCTCTCTACCTCAGCGGTGATCTGATCCTCCATTTTAACAACCTGGTCTGCCAGCTTCAGATCAATCTTACCTTCCGGTTGGTTAACCGTGCGATCATACAACTCAAGGTGCTCGTTAGCGGCGATTGCTTCTATGATCCTTCTGATACCTGTGGCCGTTGAGAAGTTGGTTGAGCCACCGGCAGCAGTATCTATGAGCTGTTTCGTTTTGAGTCGTAATCCATTCACAAAGTTTTGCATCTGCTCAGTGGCGTCCATGTTATGAGTAGGACATGCTGTAAGACACCTCTTAAACCGCTTATATGCATCCCCTAAAGATTCTCCTTCTTTTTGCTTGAAGTTGACAATGTCATATCTTTTTCGGATGAACACTGAGGCAGGGAAATACTCATTCAGGAACGCAGTTTCCATCTCTTGCCATGTTGTGATACTCCCAGCGGGAAGCGAGTAAAACCATTCTTCCGCATCATCAGTGAGTGTGAACGGGAACATAACTAATCTCTTGGCCTCTTCGGAATGTCCTTCTATTTTCAGCGAGGTGGTGGTTGTAAGAAATCTCTGAAGATGTTTATTTGCATCTTCGTTGATTCTTCCGGAGAACGGCTTGCTCTCCAACTGACGGATGGTGGAAGGGTGTAGCTGAAAATGCGTAACATTCACGGGTTGATTCACAATGGTCATCCGGTTTGGTTGAGCATTGGCCCCTCCATAGTCTCCTAGCAGTCTTTCAGGCTGAGGTGGATTTCCAGCCATTTGAACAGTTTCAGGTGTTGTCTCTCTCTCTTCGGAGTCGCTCTGCACATATATAATTTCCTCTATTTCTTCCAGTCTTTTAACTTTAGCTAATCTCCGTCTTTCGTGTAATGCTCGTTCTGGTTCTGTATCAAAAGAATATTTAGCTGAGGCCTGACCTCGCATACATAATTAGACAAGCGTTAGATAACACAAGAAGATAAAAATTATGCAGTAAATAATAAAATTTTAGTCGCAGAGCAACAAAATTTCTTTTGGATTCTAAAAACAATGTTAATTTGGCAGTCCCCGGCAACGGCGCCAAAAACTTGATCGGGAAAATAGCAAGTGTACTATTTTTACCAATTGTAGTAATAAGGGAAAAGTCCCAAGTATCGATCTCGAGGACTGCGTAGTAATTAACAGAATTTTTAGGATTCAAATGAACAAAAGGTCTAGTGGTTTGTTTGGTAGCAGAGTAATATAACAAGTAAATAAGGACTTATGAATCAATCTAAGAACAGTGTTAGGGGAGTGGAGACGATGCGAGTAAAGACCTTGTATGATTATTCTGCTATACTAGTTATTAACCTTAATTCATCAGTTGGCCAATTTAGTTTTCTTAATTCCTTAATGAAAACCCTTTGATGAGTTTCCTGTACACTAATTCCTCAGTGTCCATGAAAAGCATCAAGCAATAGTTCCGACCATAAAATACGTGATACGGGATATCCTCATTCCTAAGCAATATCGACCGTGATACTATTTTGCAAAAGTGTTAGGTTGACTTTCCAGACTAAAGCCTAAGCACAATTCGAATTCTACTTTCCAATATGAATACGATTAAGATTAATGCAAAATAAAATATATAAAGGTAATAACATAATTCTCATAGAATCATCAAACAAAAGTCATTACATCGCAACTTAGGACCACCCCCTAACAACTTGGGGTTTAGCTGCTCATGTTCTGTGTAAACATAAAAGCAATTAGAAATGAAAAGGAGAAGATCATTACAATGCAAGTTGAAATCCTTGGATCATCAATTGCTTCCGCTTTTGATCGATCCTTTGTTTTCCAGCCGAACTCTCCTCTCAGTTGTCAATCCTAATCTCAGTTCAAAAGTGTCCCCTACTTTCTAAAAAGTGACTCTTATATCTAAATTCAAATTACATCGCGAAATGTCTCAAATGCCCTTCGAAATAGGTCTGACAACAAAAAATCAGAAAACATAAAAATTTCACTCTCAGTGGCCCTGACACGGGCCGTGTTGTGCAACACGGGTGGCCGTGTCAGGCTGCTGACGTCTTCAGGGCGTGTCTCATCTTCAAGGGCTGCAACACGGGCCGTGTTGCATGACACGGGCACCCGTGTTGTAAGTCTGAGTCTCCTTTTCTTCTGCTTTGGTCTACCCGTGTCTGCCAACCGTGTCCTCCATGACACGGGCCGTGTTGTGTAACACGGGTACCCGTGTTGTAGCTCTGACTTCCCTTTTCCGACTTTTCTTCGCCTCCGAAAGCGGTGCGACTGTCGTGCTATCCATTCCTGCCAAAAACACACTAAAAGAAACCAAATCAAACGCACCAGCGGCAAAAGTAATATGAACTTAAAAATAAGACTCGAAGACACACAACTACGAGTAATTCAGATAATAACAACTAAAGCTTTGAAAACAGATAAAAAACATTGCGAAATTAACAACAAATAGCGTTTGAAAACACAAGTGAAATCCACCAATCAAAGAGGGTTTCCTTGGCTGCAAGGCAGGCCTCAATAGTCAAGAACAATGATGGTTTAGTGTGGCTAATTGCAGGCTAGAAGCATAGCTTGAGGGCTGGTTCAGAATTTGTTTTACACCTCATGCTTCACTTTTTCACTTTTGGTGCAAGTTCCAAACCAACTTGCAAGGCAATTTGCAAAGCTTGGAGAATTCATCCCCTCTGCATATTTTTCATATTTTTAGGCTTCAAACTCTCTACATATCAGGGTCAATAATATCCAAGGTCTGAGATTGGTCCTCTTGATGAAAGAAGGAGTTTTTAAATTTTGACAATGTGGGACTAAAGTGAAAACTCACCAACTTGTCATGACTATAACTTTCAGCTCACAAATCCTTTTGAGATGTGCTAGTACTTTTTAGAAAGCCCTCAAATAGCTATAAAACATTCATGTTTTCATGAGTTTCAATTTCCCAAAGGAACTGGGCCAAAAAGCCTTCCAAAGTTGCTAAAAAATGAACTTAAAAGTGAAATTTCTCTAAGTCTTTATCCCCTCTAAAAATGAATTTGATCATAACTCCAAATCTATGCATTTTCTGATCATGGACCACTTAGGGACTTTTTTAGGACTTATCAAGAGCTTCCAAATGAGCTTTGAACCAACTCAATTGGATGTGTGGTTAAGGAGTTATGGTTTAGCCCCTTTCAAAACCCTAATTTCCCGATTTTTCGATTACTCCTTCATTCTTGATCCAATGGTCATGAAAATTGATATGCAAGTCCAATATGACATAAGGAACAACTTTTTTTCACAACTTGGAGTCCAATTCCTAAAATTTGGAGAATTGACTTTTCGGTCAACCGTACGATCGATCGGTGATTACCGAGTTGCCTGTTGACATTCTGGGCCTCCTGAGACTTTGAAACTTCTTGGATGAACTTTATTAAGCTATATGAACTTCATGAATCACAATCCCACCATTTAAACATCTTCCAACATCAAAGTCAAACTACAGTTGACTTTTATTAGTCAAAAACCCTAATCGGGTGCCCTGAGATACACTGTTCTGAATTCTGGGGTAACACCCTCACATGGCTTCTCAATTGACATTATATAATACTCTTGGCCTTGTTTCCTATTTTAATGAGCCCAAAACATTGACTAATCACAAACCCTGAAGTTTCAATTTTGATTGCACGAAACCCTGATTCATCTGCAATTTGACAAAGACAGACTTGCACTGGGTTAAGGTTAGAAAATTCATGAGTATGATCCTAAAATGATAATGAGAATCTAAGAGGTCAAAATTTGGGGTGCAACAGTTGCCCCTATTTAAATATCTTCACTAGATGGAACTGAGGGATGATGATCCTCGTAGAATCGCAGTGAAAGGTATTTAAATATAGAAAAACCGAAAATTTTGTCACTTAGATCCGATGATATGCAGAAGGACAGGTCATGATATGTCATGAATTCTAAATGATGCTTTATGATGCTTGGATGCAAGACATATGCAGAAGATAGAAAAACAAAACAACGAGTAACTACTCGTGGGGACCTGGCATTGTGGATCCGACACTAGGGAATACCGAGGTATAACAATCAATAGTTCAAACATGACTGGTGGTAACTGAGAGGAAAACTTTCACATGAGGATGCGCAAAGTCTAATGAAGATGACAATCTTACTGGGGAAAAGCAAACACTTCACCGGGGAACGAGGTAGATTTCTACCTTGGGACACGAGCGACTTTTTACTGGGGAAATTACAATACGAACCTCACTGGGGATGATCAGATGAGGAGCTTCCTATAGTGAAGAGTTCAAATGGGATCTTCAGGAATGGACTAAAAACAAAGACAAAACATAATGGGGATGCTAGTGACCACTAGATCTCCAAGACTTGTCTGGGGGAAAGGTTTCACTGGGAATAATGATGTCACCCCGTTTTAACAGATGGCTCAGGCAGTGCTAGTAACCACTAGACTTCCTGGAGGTAATGGTAATGACCAACCTGAGATAATAACAAATGAAATTTCAAATCCAATCGGTAATACAGGACTTCGACTGGGGAAATTGGTGACGACCAAATTTCAAGCAATGCCAGTAACCAACTGGACTTAAAGGAGATTGGTAACGACCAGGTCCGGGTACTAATGACGATTGGATTTTACACAATGTCAGTTACGACTGGACTTCGGAAGAAATACATGGTGACGACCAAATCAGGGTATACCAACACATGTGGTTACAAGAATGCTAGCAAGCTACTAGGCTTTAGCTGGGGAGGTTGGTAACGACCAAACCAGAAAATACCAATAACGATTGGATTCCAAGTGATGCCAGTTACGACTAGACTTTCATGGGGACGGTTGGTAACGACCAACAAGATACCAATGACAATTGGGTTTCGAACATCTGCCAGTTACGACTGGACTTAAACGGAAATCAATTAGTAACGACTAGATTTCATGGGGGATTTGCTAGTGACGACTAGACTTCAGAGGGAAAAGGTTTGTAACAACCGAACCAAAAGGTAATAACGAGTGAAGTTAAGACAACATCAGTTACGACTGGACTTCAAAGGAAAATATGGTGACGACCAAAAGAATACCAATGACGATTGGATTTCGAACACTACCAGTTACGACTGGGGAATTAAAGGAAAAAGGTGGTGACAACCGGGATACCGACGAGTGGAATTTAAGACAATTCCAGTTACGACTGGTTTCAAAGAATACCAATGACGATTGGTTTTTAAAACAATGCCCGTTACAACTGGACTTTTAGGCGGAAGTTCACTAGTAGTGATCGGTCATTCACAGGGAATCGACAGATAACACACCGAACTCGAGAGACCGAATGAATCACATTGAACCCTGGCTGAAAAGGTGTATGCAGTCTTTGAGAAATAGATCCACCCTCAATAGGGGAACAGAGCTTTAAACAAGCTATTCAGAGATGACAAAGTAAATTCAAAACACAATGCTCAGAAATCTTCTACTGGGGACCAGTCCTTATATCATCATAAGAGGTTCCTTGAGAAAACAGTCTTCAAGTTCTGATACCCACACATGACCAAAGGAGAATTGGCAGTTCAACCTGTTTACACTTCATTGGGGAATGTAATCGGATCGCATATCAAAGCTTTCGCTACCCTGAGGTTTCGGGGAAGTATGATTTTCCTCGACTTTCCATGAGCTGAAGTTTTTATGTTTGTTAATCTTTTCAAGTTTTATTCAAATAATTTGACCCTAATGCTTTCAAAATTATCGTTGATCAACGAACAATATTTTGCATAACAAAGAAAATACAGGAAATGATAAAGTTGCAAAGGAAAGAATGGCTCAAAACTGGTTTTATTCGAGGATGAAATCTTGCAAATGACAAAATTCCATAGAAATTTTACAAGTGAAAAATGGCAAAGTGGACAAGGTTACATTGAATCCCATGACCATCCATTCCTAAAGACTAAAATCCCCCAAATCCTTGCTTCTGACGAGAGCAGTTGGAAGTGGATCTCCTGTACAATCTTCTGCAATGGTGACAACCTTTTGAAGTAGTGACAACTCTTCTGATGCAGTGAAACGCCTTTGTCCCTAACTTTTGCCTGGACCGCCCTTTCGGGTTTTCAATCCACCGGGACGCTCATTTTTGCCTAAGCCGCCCTTTCGGGTTTTCAACTTAGCGAGCTCTTATTTTTCGCCCTAACTTTTGCATAAGTCGCTCTTTGAGTTTTCGACTTATCGGGTTCTTTTTAGGCGTAATATTTTCGTACTGCATCAGAATTTACTGGATGAGTAAGCTGTTCTCCATCCATGGTCGTGAGAATTAATGAGCCTCCTGAGAAGACCGTTTTCACAATAAACGGGCCGTCATAGTTGGGCATCCACTTTCCCCGTGCATCTTTATGGACTGGTAAAATCTTTTTGAGTACAAGCTCACCCTCGCGGAATTCTCGGACACGAACTTTCTTGTCAAAAGCCCTCTTGATCCATTTCTGATATAACTGACCATGACACATTGTCGACATGCGCTTTTCGTCGATAAGATTCAGCTGATCAAACCTTTCTCTTACCCATTCTGCTTCTTCAAGCTTAGTTTCCATTATGACTCTCAAAGAAGGTATCTCGACCTCAATGGGAAGTACCGCATCCATTCCGTATACCAAAGAAAAAGGGGTTGCCCCTGTTGAAGTGCGGACGGACGTTCTGCATCCATGCAGGGCGAATGGCATCATCTCATGCCAATCTTTGTAAGTTTTCACCATTTTTTGTAAGATCTTTTTGATGTTTTTATTTGCAGCTTCTACAGCTCCATTCATCTTGGGACGATAAGGGGAAGAATTGTGATGTTCAATTTTGAAGTCATCGCACAACTCTTTCATGACTTTGTTGTTCAAATTGGTAACATTGTCCGTTATGATTCGGCTCGGAATTCCGTAACGACAGATAATCTCCTTCTTTATGAAACAGGCCACCACTTGTCGGGTAACATTAGTGTAGGATGTGGCTTCAACCCACTTTGTGAAATAGTCAATAGCAACCAGAATAAATCGGTGTCCGTTAGAAGCTTTTGGTTCAATTGCCCTAATCATATCGATGCCCCACATAGAAAAAGGCCATGGTGATGACAACACATTTAGCAACGTCGGTGGTATATGCATCTTGTCCGCATAAATCTGACACTTGTGACACTTCCTGGCATATTGAATACAATCAGTTTCTAAGGTCAACCAGTAATAACCAGCCCTCAAAATCTTTTTAGACATAGCATATCCATTGGCATGAGTACCAAACATTCCTTCGTGAACATCTTGCATTAACAACTCTGCTTCTCGTCGGTCAACACATCTAAGCAGGACCATATCATGATTTCTTTTGTAAAGCACATCATTGCTGAGAAAGAACTTGGATGATAATCTGTCATACCCTAAATTTGTCCTACTTGTATAGGATCTTCACGTGTACATCCACCCGCCAACATTTATTCCTAAATTTCAAAAAAAAATATGCGGCTTATGCCCATGGTTCAAACTAAGGACAGCAATTGGTTAAAATTGTTTGAATTGAGGTTCATGTGGAGATAAAAGATTGATATGCCCTCACTCTTATGGTTATTCGGACGTGATCTGACCTTAAGCCATGGGCCAAGTTGTATGGTTTATTCAAGGCATGGTTGGATTTACCGCTTAGTTTCAAAGTAATTCTAAGTTTTCTTTCATCCCATCATGAGTTATGTTTCAAGATGGAACTAAAGCTACAAAATTAAATCTCGGAATGGTCCCAAGAAATCCATGGTCAAGGCGCATGGTCAATGCAAAACATGATTGGATTTAATGTTAAAATTTCAAACTTCAAGGTAGGTTTGATGTTAAAAAGCAATGCATGACAAGTTTCAATTCGATTAAGGTCTAGTCTATTTACACCCAAAATCGTGTGGAGTTTGGAGTCTAAGAGAAAAGCGGGTTAAGAATTTTCATTAAAGCCCATTGTTTCATTCTTTTTTCAAAGCCCACGTCCCAAGTTTTTAAGCCCATTTAGAAAATCACCTAAAAAAATAATATTCCCAAATCTCCTTCACATGAAATCTTATGTTGTTCCATACACAAGAGGTGTCTTGTAAAATAAAGAAGGTAGATTTCATGGAATCCCAAGCTAAACATTCACCTGCATCACATGATTGCCAAGCCAAAACACAATGAATTGCCAAGGTAAAATAGGAGAGCAAAAAAAACTGCACCAGTTCACGGTGGGGATTCCAATACAACCATTTTTTCACTACTATCAATATTGAGCAAATACCTACGGATAATGAATAAAAGCAGGTCATGATTGACCCTTGCCAATTCATACACAGTAGAAATAAAGTCACAAAAGTGGTAGATACAAGTTTAATTCTTCTTTTTTTTTGAATCCTTAACAAGATGCAACACATGATACAAAGACAATGACTAAAAGTGTCTTCAAGGTAATTCTTGAGTGCTCATCAATGACGAAGCTTCCAAAATTCGCGACCCAATGCCGAATAAGAGAAAAGAGTCATTAAAGATTGAAGTGAGTTGCTATAGTCTGAAATTTCAACAATAGCAGGAGTTATCAGAGAGATTGAGAAATCACTAAGTTAAATTTCTAGCATGCTATGAATAAAGGAAATTATTGGTTCAAGTGGAGGTTAAGAATATATCGAGATTTACCGAAGGGGAAATATCTTCAAATCTAGCCATCTTCAATTGTAGTTTAGGCAGCAATGGTTGGATAATGCCAAGTTCTAACCCTCAACTCCGAAAACAAGAGATGAAATCCATATCCAAGACAGCTGCGACAAAAGCAAACCAAGACAGAATCATGCCAAAAGGAAAGAATTTGAAGTTGTTCATGACATACTGTAATGACATAAAATCACTAAATATTGAAGTAGGGAGAGTAAGGTCTTTGTTCCTAGTGAACATTAACACGTACCTGCGGTGATGAACAAAGCAAAAAAAATCGGTTCCATATCCTTGAATCAAAATTGTTATCCGCAGACCACATAAAATCCACAGCCAACTTTCACACTTTTCATAATTCACAAATCAAAAACTGCAGGATGTGAAAAATGATGATGAGCACATCCTTACACCATCCAGCCTTTTCAATTTGAAGCGCATATAATACCCGCAACTTCTTCTACAAAACCAAGGCACGTCCTACGTAAACCTTATCGCCTACCTGCAAGAATACACACAGGACAGAACCGTGAGTTTTACGGAAATGAATTTCACAGCTGACAAATTCACAAGACTCCACAAGGTACAAGTCTGGCAGAAGCGACAAAATTGTGGAAGATGCGCGGTAAATCGATAATGTCTTCACTCCAGCCATTATACCTACACGAAACCAACATTACACGAACAAGATTTCTTCAAATCATGACGGTGGAAAATAAAGCAAAATGCAGAAGAAAAAGATGGAATATTCACTCAGAATAAAGAACCTCCAAAATTCTGCTACAAGGGGACCACAAGACAGTCCACAGAAAACAGGACGACCTACTGCTATGCCCACCTCCATCCCCTACCTGCACCATAGCATTGGAAATTACACCAGCCTCATGAAGTTATAAAAGGTACCAAAAATTAAATAAAAGAGGTTGCATAATACAACCAGTACGGAGGCGTGTGAATATCCAACAAACTTTCACGAACACCACTAAATGGTTAAGCCACCAACCATCAAAATATTTCAAAAGGAAACAGGTCGTACAGACCCACCACAATGCAACTGTAACACAACAACATTTTCTGCTACATAACAAAACTCGTACAACACCAAAACTAATACCTCCCTCATTTTCAAAACGAAAAATCACGCCCTGCGGCAAAAGGACAACAATAGCTCCCAAACACCCACTCACACACCAAACCTGCAATGAAGGCAAAAGGACTTGATAATGGTTTTGTCATAAGCAAATGGTGAAAAGCAAAAATGACATACCAATATTTTGAATTCCAAAATCCAACTAAGCATCTGTAGACCCCCCAAGAATTTCCTCAGATATAAATTATCATCCTCGCACAGCAAAAGGGGGGGAGAAAACCTAGCAACCACAGCTTGGAAACCCTCTCATTCTTCATCAGCCACAAACCTTTCTTCAACCTTCATATCCTAAAATCCACCCTTAAACCAACTCTTCAACACCAAACGAATCTCCTTCAACCTTCGTTCAATCTTCGTCCCAAAACCTCTTCCACCATTTTCGTCAAACATCAAAACACCCCAATCTTTTTCAGTAACTAAACAGAAGTTCATTTTACAGAACTTTTCCCTCCTCTTCAGTAAATCTTCCTCAAACCTCAAACCATTCAAAAAAACCCTCTGCCGATATCCAGAAATGAGACCCATCTTCCTTCACCCATCATCAAACCACCTTCTAACTCATAAACTCACCTTCATAAAACCCAGAAGAACACCTTCAAACTCACCATTTTCTCAAAAAAACAAATGCTTCAAAAACCACCAGAAAACCTTTCATTAACTCGCAACCGAGAAGACCCAAAACCGCAAAATCGACAAACTCCAACCAACAACAACTTCAATATTTTCTTTGTTTAACAACCAAACCCCTTCAGAAACCAAACCCCTTCATCTTTGCTCAACAACCAAAACCATACATAACTATACAACCGAAACTTTCTGCCAACAACAATCCTCTCCCATAATAAAAACCAACACACCGAAAACCCATAAACCTTCTTCGATCTCCCAAAACATTCATTAAACTTGCCTCTTCAACCTTCAACTAACTTGCACCTACAACCAATTTCCAATCACCTTCAATCAACTCTCAAGAAAACTTCAACCTTTTCTCCCGCAAATGCCTCAAAACTCATCCTCTTCAGATCCAAAACTCGCACCTTCTTCTAACAACCTTCCAAACCCATTTTTCAAATCTGTCACATTTGCAAGCTGAGGCATAACGAAAAGCACATACGGATTTGAAACTCACAGACATAGAGATCTGAGACAAGTCACCTGCGAGAATCGAACTTGGAAGGATTTAAAGCGAACTCGGAGGGGGAATGTGAATAAACCGAGATCGAGAATATGAAGGTGTTGAGAATTTCGTTCTTCTTTTCTGCAAATATGTGGCTTGTGGATCCTTTCCTCTTTTGTACATTTCACTGAGTTTTTAATGTGTCTAGGTTTTATTAAACTTACCGTTGGACCGATGGAGATATTGGGTTGGAGGCCCGTTTTCAACTTATCACCTTGTAGCTTTTTATTCTATTTTTTTCCCATGGTGTTTATGTAATGGAACGATGGGTCTTGTAGAGAAAGGCCCATGTAATTTCACCATCTACCCTATTTCTGCTAACCTCACCCTCTCCGTTTTTCTTTTTTACTTATGTTTTTTATTATTAATTCTTTTCTTTATATCATTAACGGTCGATGACGATACCCCGAGTTATAATTTGTCAAATTATTGACAGATGATAACAAACCCGAGACCATTTCTTTTCAAAACTTTCATTTTCGTTTTTATCCACTTTTTCTTATTCCCTAGTCAATGATGACTTTAATGATTATTATCGGTCAAAGTATTGATAGATGATAGTTCAGTCAAAACTATGTCATTTTCGCTTCTAATCATTTTTTAAACATTTTCCTCGAAAAAACTCCAAAAGAGGGAGATTCTTGAAATCTAGCATTTCTTGGATCTTCGAGTGAATAATTCTCGAGGCACGCTCTTGAGTTGTTATTCATTCAATCTTTTGATTTTCTCAAACACATTCTCAACGTCTTTTTTCGATTAAAACTCCAAAAGAAAGAGGTACTTGGAATCTAGCATTCCTTGTGTCTTCGAGTGAATAATTCTCGAGGCACGCTCTTGAGTTTTTATTCACTCAACCTTTCGACTCTTTCAAATTCAATCATTTTCAAACATTCTCCTAAGTCGAATGCTCGTCCGCATTCGCAACCCATTTCATTCACAACTCCTCGTGGTTTTTGATATTAGGGGCACCCTCAGGGACTAATATCATTTCTCACAATCCTAACACTTGACACGTCGTCAAGTCGGTTCCATCTTCGATGAAATCTTCGACACGTCGTCGAGCTACTTCAAAACAACTTCCTTTTTGGCCTCGCATGCCATTTTTCGATTCGATCCTTTCAAAAACACTTTTTTAAACTTACGAAAGAGAGATATTCTTAGAATCTAGAATTCTTTGAATATTCGAATGAGTAACTCTCGAGGCATGCCCTTGAGTTGTTATTAGTTCATTCTTTCGATTTCAAAACATCCAACTCTTTATCTTCAACTTATTCAGTCAATTCCCGAAAGAACTGAGTTCTTGGAATCTCGCATTCCTTGAATTCTTGAGTGACAAGCTCTTGAGGCGCGCTCTTGGGTTTCTTGTCAGTCACTCTTTCGTCTCTTTCTCAAATTTCCAACTTATTCAACCTCATCTTTCGTGGTTGTTACCACGAACTACGAACACTCTGATTCTTCATTCACTCTTGAATGTAAGATACGTAGGCACAAGATTGCGATGATCTTGGCGAGCACATTTCCCTCCATCTTCCGTTTCCCCCCATCCTTTCCCGTAGTCGAACTACGACGCTCTGATTTCTCATTCTCGTCCGAATGAGCATACATAGGCACAAGGGCCCCAATCCTTGGCGAGCACCCTATCCTCTAACCACCCATCTCTCCTTTGCGTCTTTAACCTTTTAACCTACCAATTCTACCTTTAACAACAAAAAGAAAACAAGTAAACCTAAACAACACTCCCCACAATTACCTTAAGAGGTTCCCGTCGAGTACGACGGACGTGAGGGGTGCTAATACCTTCCCCTCACGTAACCGACTCCCAAACCCGGAACTTGGTTGCGACAGCCCTGTTCCTATCCTTTCGTTTCAAGAGGTTTTCTCGATATTTTCCTCTCCCGTTCGTTCGGAAAAAATAAAGTTCGGTGGCGACTCTATCGAACCGCATTTCCGCGCCTTTCGCGCGAGGGTCGTTTTCTCCGAAATATCTCCGTGATTTTTCGAGGTGCGACATAATCGTCTCAGAGTTTTCTTGTCGAGTGACGTAGCATCTGCTGGATACTCTTGTTTCAACAGGTAATTCTTTATGTCATAGAACCATGGCTTATCATCAGTCTCTTCTTCAACCATTTGACAGTAGGCGGGCTCGGTCTTGCGTTCAATTCTAATGAGAGTGGCATCATTGACATCCCTGACTTTCCACATCGAGGCTAACATGGCTAGGGCATCGGCAATGTGATTCTCAGATCTTGGAACATGCTTGAAAGTGATTTTATATCATTTTGGCAGTATAGGCTCTATAAGGAATCAAATTTTCATGTCTAGTTTCCCACTCTCCAGTAACCTGATAAATTACCAAAGCTGAGTCCCCACTAACTTCAAGAAGTTTGATTTTGAGGTCAATAGCTGCCTCGAGGCCGAGAATGCAGGCTTCATATTCGGCGATATTGTTCATGCAGTCAAAATCCAACCTGGCTGTGAATGGAGTGTAACCACCTTCTGGATTCATTAAAACGGCGCCTACGCCATGCCCACCGTAGTTGGAGGAACCATCGAACATCATTTTCCAACAAAGACCTTCCGGCGGACCTTCATCAAGACTTGGCTCTTCACAATCTTTTACCAACATAATGTCTTCATCTGGGAAATCAAATTTGCAAGGCTCATAATCTTCCACTAGTTGATCTGCAAGGTATTCCGACAATACACTACCCTTGATAGATTTCTGAGCTACGTACTGGATGTCATATTCTGATAATAACATATGCCAATGGGCGAGCCTTCCAGTCTGAGCAGGCTTCTCAAAAATATATTTTATTGGATCCATCTTTGAAATCAACAAAGTGGTATGACAAATCATGTACTGCCTCAAACGTTTGGCCGCCCATGCCAAAGCACAACAAGTTTTCTCCAGAAGCGAGTATCGGCTTTCACAATCAGTAAACTTCTTACTCAAATAATAGATCGCATGTTCTTTTCATCCAGACTCATCCTGCTGACCTAACACACAACCTATTGAAATGTCAAGCACTGTTAAATACATGAAGAGAGGTCTTCCCGAGACAGGAGGTATTAAGATCAGAGGCTCTTGTAGGTAACCCTTGATCTTGTCAAATGCTTGCTGACAATCTGAATTCCAAACAACCGTCTGGTCCTTGCGTAATAATTTGAAGATGGGCTCATAAGTAGGAGTCATATTGGAAATAAATCTGGATATGTAGTTCAGTCTTCCAAGAAAACCTCTGACTTGCTTTTCCGTTTGTGGAGCTGGCATGTCTTGAATGGCTCGGACTTTGTCTGGATCTACTTCAATCCCTCGGTGGCTGACAATGAAACCGAGTAATTTCCCAGATCTTACCCCAAAGGTACACTTGACTGGATTCAGTCTCAACTGATATTTTCTGAGTCTCTTAAACAATTTTAAAAGATGTTCCAAATGGTCATCTTTACTTTGAGATTTGGCTATCATGTCATCAACATATACCTCTATCTCCTTGTGCATCATATCATGAAATAAAGTTACCATGGCCCTTTGATAAGTAGCACCTGCGTTCCTCAGACCGAAAGGCATAACTTTGTAACAGTAAGTCCCCTACGGAGTAATGAAAGTAGTTTTTTTCCATGTCATCGGGATCCATCTTAATCTGATTGTAACCGGAGAACCCATCCATAAATGAGAAAACTGCAAAACGAGTCGTATTATCCACCAACGTGTCGATATGCGGCAAATGGAAATCATCCTTCGGACTGGCCCTGTTTAGGTCCATGTAATCCACACACATTCTGACTTTCCCATCTTTTTTCGACACAGGTACAATATTGGCTACCCATTCGGGGTATTTGGACACCGCTAAGAAACCCGCATCAATCTGTTTTTTCACTTCATCTCGAATCTTGAGAGCCATGTCAGGTCTTGTTCTTCGGAGCTTTTGCTTAACCGGTGGGCATTCTGGTCGAAGCGGTAATTTGTGAACCACTATGTCAGTGTCTAGACCCGGCATATCCTGGTATGACCAAGCAAATACATCCACATATTCTTTCAAAAGTTCCTCTAGTTGCTGCTTGACTTCTGCCCCTAGAGTTGCCCCAATCTTGACTTCTTTCTTGTTTTCTTCGGTGCCAAGATTAATGACTTCTACCTGTTCTTTGTAGGGTTGAAGCTCTACATACTCATGGTGTGCCAACTTTACCAGTTCATCAGGTATTTCAAAATTTTCATCCTCATCTTCAGCTTGGTATATTGGTGAATCAAAGTCTGGAGGGAATGCAAAGTCATAGGATTCAATGGGTTTTAGGACGTCACTGCATGTTGGAATGGCTTATTTTATTAAAACATACAAAGACAAATGCAGCACATAACAGAGAAAAAATTGCTTTGGTTTTTTAAGATTGCCATTTTTCGTTTTAAAATGAAAGCAGAAGCAGTAAAGGAAATAACACAAGGAAATTAACAAAACAGTTCATTTTTCATTGATTTTCTTGAAAGCTCGGGGCCCTTACAAAACATTCTTATAGCCTTGGGCATGGCTATGGAGATTCAAAAACAAGAAAAGAAAGACAAACAAGTTACTTTGACTCAGAAAAAACCAAAGGAATCTCAATAGCTTCCCAGTTGCTCGAGGCAGTGTTGCAATGATACACTAAATGCTCCAGGTCTTCATCTTTAAAATCTTCTTCCACAGCACTGACTTGGAAACCTCCGCTGATGAATACTTCTTGTATAGTCTTTGAACGTCCTTTGTCATGTGTCGGTGCTTCATCATGAGTTGGTTTGTAACCCAACCCTTGGCGATCCATCTTTGGCTTCACCTCAATGACCTCTCCCCAGCCTGCAGGAGTGCCTTCTTCCAGTGTAGACTTGATGCTCTGAGCGGATGCAAAAGACGGACCACTCTTAGCCACTGTTTCTTCCAACATCACTGCATTAGCTATCTCGAGTGCTTGAAAGGAAGTTTCTAACGCGCCCTCATCTGCTTCAATATACTTGAATGATGACAGATTGTTCACCATTAGGTCCTCTTCACCGTGTACAATCACTAACTTGTCATTCACAACAAATTTCATTCTCTAATGTAAGGTGGAAGTTACTGCCCCAACGGCGTGAATCCATGGTCGTCCCAACAAACAACTATAAGTTGGGTTAATGTCCATGACTTGGAATGTAATATCGAACACCTGAGGTCCGATCATGATTGGAAATTCTACTTCTCCAACAACCGTTCTTCTTGAACCATCAAAAGCTTTTACAATTAAAGACGTTGGTTTCATTTCTGCCCCTGCATATGCTAACCTTGCGAGCGACCTTGCGGGCAATACATTCAATGAGGATCCCGTATCGACCAAGACTCGGGCCATTGTGTCTTCCTGGCACCTGACAGATATGTGCAATGCACGGTTGTGATTGCGTCCTTCGTTTGGCAACTCAGCATCACTAAAGCTCAGGGTGTTACAGGCTGTAATGTTGGCTATTACTGAATCAAATTATCCGAGAGTTATGTCTTTTGTCACATGTGTCTGTTTCAATATCTTCTGCAGAGCCTCTCTGTGTGCTGGAGAATTCATTAAGAGAGACAAGATCGATATCTTTGATGGGGTTTGGTGGAGTTGATCAATGATCTTGTAATCACTTTTCCGAATAATCCTCAAGAATTCTTCATCGTTTCCTTCAGTATCTGGTACCTCTTTTTCTCTTGTCGCAGCAGGGGTAACCTCTTTTGGAGTGACTACTGTCATTTTTGGTTGATAGATTCGACCACTACGGGTCATTTTGCTTGTACCTGCAATGTTTGTCACGTCCGCTTTTACTGTCTCTTTCTGACTAACCTTCCCAGATCCTCGGTCTATCACAGTCATGTCATACTTCCAGGGAATGGCCTTTGTGCTTTCAAAAGGAAACGGTCTTGGTTTCTGAATAATAACCGGTTGAGGTTGATCGATAGTTGACTTGTTGAAAATGGGCTTCATACCTTTGTTGGTCATTTTGAACACCAAAACTTTCTCACCTTTCTTCGGTAAATTAAAAACAGGCTTAATTACTAAAACTTCTTCTTTCCTCGCCTTACTACATACTTGCAATATTCCTTCATCAATCAACCTTTGTATACCTCTTTGTATCTCATCACAACCTTTAGAATCACTAGAACATTTTTCACAAACATTATGGGTATTCTCTATCAATCCTGCTTTCAGTAGTTTCTCGTGAAGCAACCTCAACGGGGTTCTAATCTCTGACACATCTCGGACCATTCTTTCATCTGAAACTTCTTCTACTGCATTGACCCCTCCATGGTTCGGTAATGGATTACTTTTGACATTTGGGGGTACATCATCAAAAGACAAGATCTTCTTTTCCATCAACTCCCTGACAAGATGTTTTAAAATAAGACATCCTTCTAAATCATGACCGGCATCACCCTCGTGAAAGGCACAATGAGCATTTGGATTATAGTGAGGAGATGTGGTGTCTGGATTTAATGGTCGTGTTGTTACCAACCCATGCTGCACTAAGGAGGGGTACAACTCTGTGTAAGTCATCGGTATCTGAGGAAGTGGAGGTTTTGTTGTTGGTCTCCGATTCTGATAGTTCTGTCTGGGTGCCTGAGCTCTAGGCTGATGATGTTGTTGATAGGGTGGAGCGTTGGGCGCTTGTTGATACCCTTGTTGAATTGGCTGATATACAGGTGCTAGCTGCACTATCTGATAACTGGGAACAGGATGACTGAAAGCCGGAGTTACAGCTGCCACATAAGGTTGTTGGGCATACTGCAACGGATACATTGGTCGTTGTTGCTGGGATTGCTGAACATAACTTGCTTGAGGCTGCTGAACAAAGCCTTGCTGAGGTTGTTGAACATAACTTTGCTGATACTGTTGGTAAGGTGGTCTCCAGGTGCGATTCTTTCTTCCCACAATTACTGCATTCGTCTCCCCTTCCTTCTTTCTGTGAAAATTACTGCTGAGCTTTTTGACATTGTTATTACCGGGACTGCTGGAACTGCTAGCCACCTTCCCATTTTTCATTCCTAACTCCACTCTCACCCCCACTGCTACTATATCAGAAAAACTTGTGGTTACACTACTGATCATCTTTTCATAAAACTCTGGTCTTACTGTATCGACGAACCAATCTGTTAACTCTTTTTCACTCAAAGGAGGTTCTACCTGAGAGGCAGTTTCCCTCCACCTTTGTGCATACTCTTTGAAAGATTCCGAACTCTTCTGCGACATACTCGGTAATTGTCTTCTATCAGGGGCTAGATCCATGTTGTACTTGTAATGTTTTACGAAAGCATCAGCCAAGTCTTGGAAACTGTGAATACGAGACTGATCCAAACCCAAATACCATTTAGCGGGAGCTCCTTTCAAACTATCTTGGAAATAGTGAATCATCAACTTGTCATCTTCCACGTGAGCAGCCATTCTTCGGTAATACATAATCAGATGAGTTCGAGGACAAGTAGCCCCAGAATACTGATCAAAATTGGGAACTTTGAATTTTGGTGGAATTACCAATCCAGACACTAGGCACATATCTCTGGCATCAGTACCAAAGATGTCATTTCCTTCCATTGCTCTGACTTTCCTGCCGATAGTTTCTACACTTTCTCTCAACTTATCATGTCGTCCGCTTTCTTCTTCATACCCATCAAGACCTTCGTACACTGGTGGAGGATTATGAAAAATAGGGCGCGCTTGAACCTGAACAGTAGGCTGAGTGTAAGTAGGAATAGATTGAGGAATTTTTGGCCCCACAGGAACTGCTTGTTGATTAACTACTGGTGGAGGTACAAAACCAGGCGATAACCCATATGGTGGATCATTTGCCACAGTGACTGCCGTTGGGATCGGCTCTACAACTATGCTAGTGATTTCAAAAACAACAGTGGCTTGAGTGTCCAACTTTGAACGAATGACTTGTAGGGCTTCCATGATCTGCCCCATGCCTCCTCGTAGCTCTCCGAGTTCATTATCAATTTTGTCCACATCCAAATTCTGTCCTTCCATTCTTAGGCGAGCTTGGGCTCGGCTGTTGTATCGGTGTTGAGGATTCAGTGTGATTCTTTCTGGAGACAAGACAGCGAGATGAGACACAACACAAGAACATGCACATGCAATGCTTATGAATGCAACAATGCAAAATTAATCATTCAAGGAATCCAAAGAAATATTTGCATAAATTATAACAATGGGGAAATAAGCAAATTGAATTCCCAGTTTCTTCAAGTTCTTCAATTTTGGTCTATAATATTTGCAAACAATTTTTAGTTCCTTGAATGATTAATTAACGAGAATGCAAAGGCAAAAGTTTCATGGAACTCATATCAAAACATTATTTCATTTCATTGATTTTCAAGATTGCATTACAAAATATCTAGTACATTTTACAAAAGTCCTAAATATGAGGCTGACAGTATTCTAAATAAAAGTCTTCTTTTGCTCTGAGCTTCTTGATTTCTTCTTCCATCTGAGTCTTCTCGAGAATGAGTTTGTCCACGACTAGCTTCCATGGAGTTGGCTGAGAGCTGGAAGATGATGAACCTTTCTGTGTCTTCCTCTTCTTACAAGCAATCACTTCTTCGTCCTTTGCCTATAGTTGTCTACGGAGTTCATCATTCTCTTCCATGGCCACTTGGTACTTGTACTTCCAGGCTATTTTAGTTTGTTGTGATTTCCTCAAAGCAATCTTTAACTTCTCCTCTTTAGACATAAAGATCATTGTGTGTTCCTCCTCTAAAGCCATTGGTTTCTGCTGAGAATAAGGCATCTTTAGCTGAATAGCTCTCTTTCGGACCCATTGGAGATAAGGCTCGAGAGAGACTCAATTAGGCTTCCCTAAGTCTTCTTTTCCTTTCTTGTGTACATGTCCCCAAGCTTTTAGAATTTCTCCCTTCAATTCTGAACCTCCTTTAAAGAAAATATTCTCCACATGAGCGCTGTTTGGTTTGTCCTTCAAAGAATATCCAAGCTGACGGCGAGCGAGAACAGGGTTATAACTGATTCCTCTACTTGTACCCAGAAGAGGTACGTTACCAAAATTTCCACAACTGTCAATGATCTTTATCCCATCGTAACTACGGCTATACCAATTAATATCAGAGTGAGTAAGAGCCATAATCTTCTGAGACCACCAACCTTCTTTCCAAAAAGCATGAGCCTTAGGTAAGTGAGAAATAAACCACTTATATAACAACGGGACACAACAGACAATCATTCCTCCTTTATGCAGATTTCTCAAGTGAACAGAATGATATGCGTCAGCTAGTAAAGTAGGCACAGGGTTTTTCTTCAAGAAGATCTTGATGGCGTTGAGATCCACAAAATTATCAAAGCTCGGAAACAAGAAGATTCCATAAATGAGCAAGGCAAAGATGGCTTTGAATGCATCCATACTCAAATGATCAGCATAGTATTGTGCTTTTCCAACCAAGAACTCTGCAGTCAAACCAAAGACTCCTCCCTTAGTAACCATATTTTTCTGAATATCCACCAATCCCAAACGCGTAGCTTTAGCAATTTCTTCCTTCTTAGGGTCCTTCTCCATGATTGGAAAAGGAGAGTCTTCAAGAATAGGTAAACTGATCAAGCAAGAATATTCCTCAAGTGTAGGTACCAGCTGATAATCAGGGAAAGTGAAACAATGATAAAGTGGATCATAAAACTGGAGGAGTGTGGAGAGAAGTCCCAGATCCATCTTCCTTTTTACCCTCAACAGTGACAATAAGTTCCCATACCTGCTCTTGAATCCTTCTAGATCTGTTATCAAAGTGCTCAACCTTTCTATGTCATCCAAATTAGGACTTTTGTAAGTGTACTTCATGGTTTTCTTTTTTCCACTGTCCATGATGATCCTATTGTTTACAAACAAGAGATCTGAGTTCCATGAAACTTTTATGATATGATGTTCATGAATGCATGAATACACAAACACAGGTAAGCACAGATTCATATATACACACGAAAAAAACAGATAAAGGTTTGGTTTGGAGAACATGAGTAAGGAGTCAAGGTCTACCCACCCCAAAGGTATGTACTAAGGTTTCCACAACTGCAGAACAAGGTTCTAAAAGAGTTCCCGGAGTCTTCGGCCCATCTTTCGGATATTATCAATTTCCCAAATACTTGGTGGTCGATAATATTCTCAAGAGAGTCTCGTCCAAGTGTAGCATCGCGTATCAACTACTTTGGAATTACTTCCTTATAGTCATCGCACTACATCCTAATAAAGCCATAGTGGGGAAAAGGTAATCTAAAGGTTCTCAGTATCACGGGCTCCCATGTAGAAAGTAGCATTGTTTTCACGAATACTCGATCAACAATACTAACTCTCAAAAGGGCCTCTACTGAGCGGAGGTTTTCTCAAGTCAACTTGGTCGGGAATCAACTCCCTATAAGTCTCCTTGAATATACCACCATCCTATCATAAGCACGCTCAAACACGGGTACAGTGTTATCTCACCACTCAAAGTTCCCAAGATCCAATAGAGCACCTACGTACATATTTACAAGTATTCACAAATAAGCAAGTAATCAAACAAGATAGGCTAAACCCTCAAAGCAATAGAACCTTTTCCTCTAAAGTCTAGTCGTCACTAGCAAATCGTCCCCAGTGAAGTCGCCATTTCTGTTGCGGTGAAAATTGGATATCAAGCTATTAAATTAACTTGAACCTTAATTCTTTTACAACCGAACTTTATTTTATCCAAAGGAAAGGTCTAAAGAAAGAAAAAAACCTTTTCGCAATGTAACGACAACGCTTAAGAGATTCGGGGATCGGGGGTTGGTTATACCTAGGGAAGGTGTTAGCACCCTAAATATCTGTAGTACTCTACAGGAACCTTTTGTTTGATTGCTTGTTAAGTTTGTGATATGTACTGTGGATTTGGGATTGGGAAAAGATATGAGTTGAAACCTAAAGTTATATACACTAAGTTTGCTCGCAAAGACGTCGCATCTTCTGCCTACGTATCCTAACTAGGATAGAATCAGAGCAATCGTAGTTCACCTCAAAAGGGAAGAAGAACACTTGATTATGATCAAGGTTCAAAGGGGAACAAACATGACAATGTTTGTGTGGAGTTTGACAAACTCGCTAGTCTAAATTGTAACACTCAAAAGGGGAAGTAAGAAATCACGACGATGATTCTTACATAGAGTTGACAAACTCTATCCTAGGGTTCTAGTTGAAGAACACTCCTAGTACAGGTGGGTTTTTTTAGACTTAAAGCAAAGTCTAAGGGTTTCTAATCTAGGGTTAAAGTGACTTAACAAAGTCAAGGGGGGATAAGAGATGTTTCCATGACATGAGGGTCAAATGGACAGACTTTTCCTTTGGAAGTAGATAGGGGAGGTAACAGGATGAGAGCTAACAAGCCTCATCACTTGGGGAAAGAAAACAACAAGAAAATTAACAACATGATAAAGGCATATTCATGGTGACAACCATTAAATAACATGTGGAATGATAAAGATGAAGGTGCATTGATAACAATCAAAACAGATGAATTAACAGGAACTGTGACGACAAATCGAGTTCAATTACATTCAACAGAGGGAACATGGTAACAACCAAAAACAAAATCCTAGCATGTTAACTAACATATAAGGATATAAATACAAGCAAGTATCACAAACAAATTCAAGTATAACCAAAGAAAAATTCATCTGCACATGCGTAAACGAACGTAAAAAGCACTCAACTTGCACGTAGTCAAAAAAGATGAAAAATTTGTCAAACATGAAAATAAAAAAATATGACATGAAATTACACATCAGGATGAACACAATGAAAAAAGAACGGGTGAAAAACGATTAAAATTGAGAGAGATGCAGATTTTTGAAAATGGAGTGAAAAATGCCAAAAAAATAACAAAAGAGTTGCCCTCCTCAAGGGTTGAACTCAGGTACAAGGCGTGCAAGGAGTTTTTGGCATAATGGTCTTACCACTGGGGTGGCTATACATCCATTTGTAAAATCCACCCCTTTAATTAATAAGGGTAAAAAGCTAAATGTCTTGGGCCAAAAATAACACATGAAGAGTGATTTACGTTTTCTACCGTAACTTTCTCGTTTCTCAACCAAACGCAACAAAATTTATATGTATCTTAACTAGAAAAACATGAGGAACATGATGGTGTGATTATTTTTTTGAGGTTCTTCCTCCATTTTAAAATTCGATGGCAGGTGTCTTTTGAAACTTAAAAATGCATTTTGATGTTCACAACTTGTTTCAAACCTTTTCAATCCAAACCAAAGCAACACACAGCTCACATAAATGATGATGAATGATTCCAAGTTCAAAAAGAAGTGCAAGAAAAACTGTTGGTAAAAATGATATGTCAAGTGGTAATTTATGTTAAAATATGCATCTTGAAGCATATCATTCATGACAGTGGGTTTTGAATCAAGAAAATTATGTACACACAACATATAAGTGATGGGGGATGAGTTTATGCAAAGGAAATAGTGCAAGTCATGCTGTGATGGAAAATGAGGTGTGAGCTGCAATCTTGTGCTCTTGATGCATTTTTGAAATAAACCATTCATGACAGTTGGTTTTTAAAGGTATGAATCATGTAAACACCTTACATAAGCATTAATGAGTGAAACCAAATCAACTTTAAGGATGAAGTCAAACTATGGTGAAAAGTACCATGTGAATCGCACAATTTTGAAAAATGCTTGATGATGTGAAATTCAATTTCATGAGTAGCAAGCTAATGCAAATCATACATACACCTTGGAAATGCATCAACAAGTAAGATTCAAACCAAAGAAAAGTTCAACACAATTTGTTATGGAAAATTGGCATGTGAGTTGCTTAATGATGCTTTGAAAATGTATCATGATGTACAGCTCAAAACAGAATGGATCCAGGTCAGATGAGGGTGTGCACATCCTTCAAACATGTATATTAATGGTCCTAGATGCCTAGCTTAGTCAAGAAGAGCTCTAAACCAAAATTGGTATGCTAGTGCCAAGAATTGAACAAATAGTTGACATGCTGTTGGAAGAAAATCAAGGACAGTCATGATGCATCAAACTTGTCTCAACTTAATGCACATAAAAATGAAACTTATACATATCATAAACATGATTTTGAGTGGCACATGACATTTTTTAAAGTTAAGCACTAGCTGTCAAAGGAGATGGTATTCAATTGTGCAATTGTGTTTGTGTGAAAAAGCATGAAAATGTGCAAATCATATTACAGTTAGTTTTTCATCAAGCTAAACATACACACATCTTATATGAATGGTAATGAGTGAGTATGAACATAGCTTAAAGCCAAAAAGAGGTCTGTTATGAAAATGATACTTGAGCTGCACTTGTTATGCTCATCATGCATGATGAGATGACATTCCAGTTCCAAAACTTTTCTGACCAAACTAAACACACAAATAGCACACATACATGAAGTTGAATGAATATGAACATGAATCAAGATCAAAAACAGATTATGGTGAAAAGGTGGTGCTTCATATGCCTTTGTGTATGTGAAAGTGCGACAAAATGTGAAGTTTAGTTCAAAAACAGTTTCAAGTTGTTTACATCATACACACACCTTGTACTCATGATATAGAATGACTTTGAACAAATTTTGAAACCAAAGAGAAAGCTATCATGACAGTGGCACTCAATGTGCAATTGTGTGTGTTAAGTGAAACAGAATTTGTGCATTTCAGTTTTAAACATGTAATGACCAAATGATTCACATATACACACCATAAATATGTATATAAGAAAGTCTATGCAAGTAAAAGGTCTTAGAACAGGCTGTCACATAAACTGACATATGAGTTGCAAGATTAGTGAGTAGGATGCATAATGAGATGAAGTTCTAGTTCTAGGCATGTCCTGATCCAATTAACCACATACACAGCACACATGCATGACATAGGATAAGTTTGAGCACATTTTAAAGCATAGGACAAGTTGTTACAACAGGTGATGACAGAATTTGCAAAGTTGGCATTCTTGATACATAACAAGGCATCTTATGAATGGAAAAGCACATCAAATGAGAATAACTCAAACTAATCACACATACACCATACAATCATGTTTTTAAAAAGGTCTCAAATCAATCCAACAGCTGCCTCCATGTTATGACAAAGTTCATACATAAATCACACATGTCATGCTTTTTACATTATGAACTCAAAATGCTAAAATGTGGAATTATGGTGTAAAGCAAAAAGGGATTGTTCACATACCTCTAGTAGCTTGATTTGAGTAAATTTAAACACCAAGAAACTCAGAGAAACTTCAAGTGCTCCTCAACTTTGAAAGGTTCCTTCCTTGTGAAGTAACAAAGCAAACTTTAAGACAATGGGGGAAATAAACTCCACCAATGACCCTTGATGTCTTGGGCAGTTGAGGAATGATATATGAGAGGTGTTTGAGTGGTTAAAACACCAAGGAAATGCTTAGAACAAGGTTTGGTAGGATTTGTGGCTTTTGGTCAAAGTAACTTGATAATGAAGTTGACTTTTTGATTGGTGAAGTTTTTGGATGGTTTAATGGTTTAGACACCTTCTATACCATATTTAGGGATTGCATGGATGATTGTTGGGGTGTTTTAGTATAGAGAAATGGTTTTGGCAGCCCTAGTAGCAAGGCAGACTTTTGGCACTTTTGACAAGTTTGTGATTTTGTGATTTTTGGAGCAAGGAGTGGAAACAGCAAGGATTCTCAATTTCTATGGTTTTTAGAAGGTTTTTCCTCTTTAAAATGAGGTGAGGTAGGTCTCTATTTATAGGCAAAGGAGTGAGGGGGCAGATTTGAAGATTTCTTCACTTTGAAGAAAGGTTTTTCACTTTTTGGAGCAAACCTCTACAAGAGGGTTTCCTTGGCTGCAAGGCAGGCCTCAATAGTCAAGAACAATGATGGTTTAGTGTGGCTAATTGCAGGCTAGAAGCATAGCTTGAGGGCTGGTTCAGAATTTGTTTTACACCTCATGCTTCACTTTTTCACTTTTGGTGCAAGTTGCAAACCAACTTGCAAGGCAATTTGCAAAGCTTGGAGAATTCATCCCCTCTGCATATTTTTCATATTTTCAGGCTTCAAACTCTCTACATATCAGGGTCAATAATATCCAAGGGCTGAGATTGGTCCTCTTGATGAAAGAAGGAGTTTTTAAATTTTGACAATGTGGGGCTAAAGTGAAAACTCACCAACTTGCCATGACTATAACTTTCAGCTCACAAATCCTTTTGAGATGTGCTAGTACTTTTTAGAAAGCCCTCAAATAGCTCTAAAACATTCATGTTTTCATGAGTTTCAATTTCCCAAAGGAACTGGGCCAAAAATCCTTCCAAAGTTGCTAAAAAATGAACTTAAAAGTGAAATTTCTCTAAGTCTTTATCCCCTCTAGAAATGAATTTGATCATAACTCTAAATCTATGCATTTTCTGATCATGGACCACTTAGGTACTTTTGTAGGACTTGTAAATAGCTTCCAAATGAGCTTTGAACCAACTCAATTGGATGTGTGGTTAAGGAGTTATGGTTTAGCCCTTTTCAAAACCCTAATTTCCCGATTTTTCGATTACTCCTTCATTCTTGATCCAATGGTCATGAAAATTTATATGCAAGTCCAATATGACATAAGGAACAACTTTGTTTCACAACTTGGAGTCCAATTCCTAAAATTTGGAGAGTTGACTTTTCGGTCAATCGTACGACCGATCGGTGATTACCGAGTTGCCTGTTGACATTCTGGGCCTCCTGAGACTTTGAAACTTCTTAGATGAACTTTATTAAGCTATATGAACTTCATGAATCACAATCCCACCATTTAAACATCTTCCAACATCAAAGTCAAACTACAGTTGACTTTTACTGGTCAAAAACCCTAATCGGGTGCCCTGAGATACACTGTTCTGAATTCTGGGGTAACACCCTCACATTGGCTTCTCAATTGACATTATATAATACTCTTGGCCTTGTTTCCTATTTGAATGAGCCCAAAACATTGACTAATCACAAACCCTGAAGTTTCGATTTTGACTGCACGAAACCCTGATTCATCTGCAATTTGACAAAGACAGACTTGCACTGGGTTAAGGTTAGAAAATTCATGAGTATGCTCCTAAAATGATAATGAGAATCTAAGGGGTCAAAATTTGGGTGCAACAGGGGGAACTGATCTTTCCTCCTTCAGTCAGAATGACGTGGAACGGTTGAAGTCTATGCTTGACTCCATGAGTAAGCCTTCTGGTTCTGGGTCTCTAGTAGTTACTGGTAAGAGTTTGTGTTCCCGATCTTTTACTGTTTGTGGTAATATCCCTAAGAATACGTGGATTCTTGACTCTGGTGCTACTAATCATATGACATTTGATTCCACATTATTATGCTCTTATACCACACCTTCGAGTATTCCTTATATCACTGCTACTAATGGCTCTCATGCTTGTGTTGTTGGCACCGGAAATATTGACTTGCAACCTCCATTTTAGTTGCAATCTGTGCTTCATGTTCCCACACTTTCCCACAATTTGATTTCCATCCATAAACTTACCCGTGATCTAAATTGTAAAGTAATGTTTTTTACGTCCCATTGTGTTTTTCAGGACCTTACCATGGGGAAGACGATTGGAATTGCTAAGGAAAAGGAAGGGTTATACTACTTCTCTGATGACCATCCAAAGGTGTTGTCCTCCTGTCTCCAGTCTCAGTCTTCCTCTTCAGCCTCACAAATTTGGCTTCAGCACAAGCGTCTCGGTCACCCTCCATTTTATATAATTAAGTCTATGTTTCCGTCGTTGTTCTTAAACCATTCTGTTGAGTCTTTTAAGTGTGATGTTTGTCAGTTGGCAAAACACAATCGTGTAACTTTTCCTTCCAGTTTTAATAAAAGTGATGAACCTTTTGATGTGATTCATTCTGATGTTTGGGGACCTGCCCCTACCTCTAATATTTTTGGTGCAAAATGGTTTGTTTCATTTATTGATGATTGTACTCGGGTAACTTGGATTTTCTTGATGAATACTAAATCCGAAGTACCACAAATATTTATCCAATTTTATAATATGGTACAAACACAATTTGGGAAATGTATAAAAAGAATTCGTTCTGACACTGGTAAAGAATATGTCAATCATACCTTCTCCAAATTCACTAGTAAACATGGCATTCTTCATGAATTCACATGTGTTGGCACCCCACAACAAAACAGTGTCGCAGAAAGAAAAAATCGTCATTTACTTGAAGTTGCTCGATCTCTCCTTTTTCAAATGTCTGTTCCCACCTCTTATTGGGGGAGGCAGTTCTTACTGCTGCCTATCTGATTAATCGGGTCCCATCTCGAGTGTTAGGTAATATTAGTCCTGCTCAATTTATGCTCTCACGTTTTCCCTATGTTCCTATCTTACATAATCTTGAGTCTCACGTGTTTGGTTGTGTTGCTTTTGTTCATGTTCACAAACAATATCGCAACAAGTTGGATCCCCATGCTGTCAGATGTATCTTTCTGGGTTATGCTCCCAATAAAAGAGGGTACAAATGTTATCATCCTCCGAGTCGGAAATTCTTTGTCTCCAAAGATGTCACCTTTCATGAAAATATGTCATACTTCACTCATTCTCAGTCTCAGGGGGAGAACATGAGTGACTTAGAGTCTGAGTCCGAGTTTCTGATCCTTGGTCCTAGCCTCCCGAGAACACCCGTCAGTGTTCCCTCTCTTGAACCCGAGTTGTCACCTAGTTTGAGTTTAAGTCCTAGTTCAACACCTGAATCTGAGTCAGTAATTGTTCCTGGTCCTTCAATGCCTTATGTTCCACAAGAATCAGCACCTTCAACAGCAACTCTGGTGTATCAGAGAAGAAGTAAATCTGACCTTCTTCAGAAACAAATTCAATCGTCTGAACCGGAGGTAAGTACTGAAAATGATTCCTCAAATGATGATTGTTCTATTTCTAATACTTGTGACACTAATTCAGTTGATTTACCGATTGCTTTGAGGAAGGATAAAAGATCTTGTCCCTCCGTATATCGACACCCTATCTCTCAATATGTCTCCACTAAACATCTTTCCACATAATATCAAAGTTTTATTGCAGCTGTTGATTCTGTGAAAATCACATTATCATTTGAAGAAGCATTGCAAAATAGAAATTGGGTCCAAGCTATGGATGAGGAAATGAGAGCACTTGAAAAAAATGGTACTTGGGAGATTATTGAAAGGAAAAGAGACAAAAATCCGGTTGGATGCAGATGGATCTATAGTGTAAAGTATAAATCTGATGGCACACTTGATCGGTACAAGGCAAGACTAGTGGCAAAAGGTTATACTCAGACATATGGTATTGATTATGAGGAGACATTTGCCCCAGTGGAAAAAATGAACACTGTTCGAATTTTACTATCTCTTGCTGCTTCATGTGGATGGGAATTACAACAGTTTGATGTTAAAAATGCATTCTTGCATGGAGACTTAGAGGAAGAAGTGTATATGGAGATTCCACCGGGTGTTGGCATAACAAATGAAGCTAACAAGGTGTGAAAATTGAAGAAAGCCTTATATGGACTAAAGCAGTCCCCTCGGGCATGGTTTGGAAGATTCACAAAGGCAATGGTGTGTTTGGGCTATAAGCAAAGTCAAGGAGACCACACTTTATTTTTTAAACATTCACAAGAAGGAAAATTGACTGTACTTCTTGTTTATGTTGATGATATTATTGTTACAGGAGATGATTTGACTGAGAGACATTTGTTCAAAGAGAAATTATCGGCAGTGTTTGAGATGAAAGACCTTGGACAACTCAAGTATTTCTTGGGAATTGAGGTAGCCTACTCAAAGCAAGATATCTTTATCTCTCAAAGGAAGTATGTACTTGATCTTTTGCAGGAAACTGGAAAACTTGGATGCAAACCTGCAAGTGTTCCCATTGAACAAAATCACAGGATAAGCTTTGAGGAGGAAAGTGACAAAGTTGACAAGGGTCAATATCAGAGATTAGTGGGAAAATTGATTTACTTGGCACACACTAGACTAGATTTAGCATATGTAGTCAGTGTGGTGAGCCAATTCATGCATGATCCGAGGGTGAGACATTTACAGGCTGTAGACCGCGTTCTACAATATCTTAAAGCAACTCTAGGGAGAGGACTTTTGTTTAAAAGAGGTGAGAATTTAGCTATGAAGACTTACACTGATGCGGATTATGCCGGCTCAGTGAGTGACAGAAGATCTACGTCAGGCTATTATACTTTTCTGTGTGGTAACCTTGTAGCTTGGAAGAGTAAGAAGCAAAGGGTAGTTGCTCGATCAAGCGCCGAGGCAGAATTTAGAGTTATGGCACTAGGAATTTGTAAACTATTATGGATGAAACAAGTTCTAGAAGACTTGAAGATACAGTGTGAAGGCCCTATGAAATTGTTTTGTGACAATAAATCGGCTATTAGTATTGCTTATAATCATGTTCAGCATGACAGGACTAAACACATTGAGATTGACCGACATTTTATCAAAGAGAAGTTGGATAGTGGGCTGATAACTACATCTTACGTTCCTTCTGGGCATCAGCTCGCAGATGTGTTAACAAAAGGCTTACCAACAGAAAGATTCAGGCAACTTACTTGCAAGCTGGGAATGATAGATATCCATTCACCAGCTTGAGGGGGAGTGTTGTAAATATTAGATTGTAAATAGTAATTAGTAGTATTAGTAATGAGGCCCATTAGTCAAAACCCATTAGGTTTTCTATTCTCTCTTATTTAAAGCATGTAGTTGCAACATTGTAAGCTGAACTTTTAATTCCATCAGTGAAATATTTTACAACACTTTCTTTTCCTCTCTCCTTAGTCTCAGAGTCCCGTCTAATGAAGGAATTTGTTTTTGGCTCGAGAAATATCTTCCTGAAAAAGATTCCATGGTTTGTCAATTAATTGCTATTCTTTATAAAATATGGTTGACGCAAAACCTTCTTCTTTTGCAAGCTAGAGTATCTACTCCATTTCAGGTTGCTGCAGAAGCCTTTGATATGGTGCAGGATTTCAACTTTTGGAATCAGAGGAAGGATCAAAACAACTCTCCTATCAAAGAGGCCACAGGAATTAGGGGTGATCAAAATATTCTTCATGTGGACACGGGGGTCTTTGATGAGGGTGTTACGAATTTTGGTTGCATTGTGAAGAATCACGCGAATGAAGTTATCCTCTCTGCTTGTAAGTTTGAAAATATTTTGGTTGATTCTACAGTTGCAAAACGGTTAGCCATCAGATGAGGTATTCAACTTGCTCTAAACATCAATGTTAAAAACCTCATGTTCCAGTCAGATTCTTCTAATGTTGTGGATTGTATTAATTTGTGTAAGGATTTTATTGTTTTAAAAGTTGATCAATTTAAGTAAATAGTAAATCATAATTTTTTTTTACAATTTCTTATTGCACCCTATATGTTTCTAAGGCACCATGTTAATTTTCACATATGTCCTCTAATTTTGGAGATACATCTCCAGACCGTATATTTCTGAATAAATGTTGACATATTTCGGAGATACATTTCCAGAACCAATTTAAATATTAAGAACATGTCACCCATAAACCATTTACGTTCGAATTATTCCGGAGTTGCATCTACGGAAATTTGCCGGAGATACATATCTGAAGTGTATCAGAACAGGTTATTTTTTTGCTATAAGTGGTGTATTTGTTTTCAGATAAAGTATGAAGCACGAACTTGAATTAAAAAATAGACGTACAAAATAATAAAAGACTAATATTGGGTGTGTCAAAAATAATATAGCAATATTTTAAAAAAATAGCATACGATCGAGATCCAAAATGTAGTAAAAATGTCAGAAATAAAGTACAAACTAGAGTACTAAAACAAAATAATAACAAACAACTATTGGGTGTGCCTGACAACCTTTCATCTACCTCCTCTGTATGCTCTACCTCATCGGCCATCAATCGCATGACAGCAGACCCCCTAGAGAAGATACCCTTGTCAATGTCTACCCGCACAATCTCCATTATGCGACGACACTGAGGCAAGACATCATCAATATGATCTAGTTGAGTCTGATCCTCCTCAAGTATCTTCTGATGAGTTGGTCTCGACAGATCTCTTGGAGCAGTTTGCACCATGTACAAATGTGATACCCTGAAGAACCACCTGATGTACCCATCGACGTAGATCTAGTCATTCGTCGCTATGGTAGATCGTGCCTCGTCCGGTACTATATGACTCTAAAAATAAGCAAACATCTCTTCTATCTGTCTACGAGATAAGGCAGAAGGAACAAAGACAATATGGTGTCTAAGGATGGTCTGGGTGTACCCGAACTGACGTATGATGTGCTCGGGCAGATGAGGAGCAGTGATACATTATTCGCAGGTCAACCATCCAGAGTATAGAGTTATGTTGTCAAATGGTCGCGTCTGACAGTGATCCAAGTAGTTGTTGAAGTGCACGTCCTCAGCAACCAAACGATCAAGGTAGACTTTAAAAGACTCGATCGTCTGGTTCCCTCTCAACGGGATAAAAGCACAGGCACGAAACATGTCCTCGGTGTACTCATCCACACTCGTTCAGCCAGCGTTGTGCGGGATGTAACACCCCATTTAAATTATTCAGTCATTATATGCTTTGTTGTGCATGTATTGTTGCAATATCCTTAATTAGGGGTATGAGGTTAGGAGCGAGAGTGAGAGCTGACCTTAGCTGAGGTAATGTGGACCTAGAATAAAGGATAATTTAATAACAAGACTAAGAGCATTATGATTATTAATATTATTATTTCAATTATCAGTAATAATAATATTAATAGGATTATGGTTATTATTAATATTTATTATTATTACAAGTAACTAAATTAAATGAATTAAAACCTAATTAAGAGGGTTTGGAGAGTATTAGTGGGTTAGACAGTTAACACATGAAAGAGGAAAAAGACTAAGGAAGGAGAGCTAGGGGGAGAATGGATTTCAATATGGGTGATTTAACATGACATGGTAGTGAGAGGTCCTTTCTCTGGTAGGAATTTCTGTTTTTTCTTGTTCACTGATCTGATTTCGTAACTTTGTGATGTTTCTTGTGGTTACTGTCATTGTTGAATATTTCTTGTCTGATGTTGGATGAACGGATCTAGAACTGATACAAAAATCGTGTGGAAATCCATTAATGTCGTAATGTAATCCTAAGAGTTAATAGATATGAGAAATAAGGGTTTAACCGTAATCGAAACTAGATCTAATAGATAGAATTTGGAAAGAATAGAAGATAGGATTCATGGAAATCGATTAAAATCTGAGTTTTAGGATGAATGGGAAGGTATGATGATGGATCTTGAGGAGAAACTCGTGGGGATGATGAGATCTGAGTTTTTTTGACAGATCTGTTGGTCATACGTGTATCGGGGATGTCAATACGTGTATGGGAGACTTCCCAAGGGGTTGTACGCGTAGCAGACGTGGCCTGTCCCCAGTGCCAGCATGACCATCTGGTGATATGTGTATGGTACGCGTATGAGCTTGAGAAATACGCGTATGGAGGTAATCATACGCGTAAGGAGTGACTATGGTGGGGTTTGGGAGGTAGAAGCCTCTGGCCTTACGCGTAAGGGAGGCCCATACGTGTATGACAACAGGAAGTACGCGTATGGGCCATGCTGATACGTGTATGGACAGTCTGGGATGAGTTTTCCCCAGTTTTTGTGATTTCGGTCCAGTGTTCGCTTGGAACGCACTTCTGTTCAATCGGTAGGATTAATAGAACTAAAACGAACTTAAGAAATATTAGTAATGAATTAAATTGAGAGAATGGAGAATGTTATGTGTGTGCCCTTATGGGTGTGTCTTGATGAATGTGGGTCATGATTATCGAATGTGGATAATCTTGTGCGATTGTGGTAATTCTCGAGAGGATTACGGTGAGCGAATGGCTCGTGTGGATCATTGATGATCATGAATTATGCTTGAATTATTATATTTCATAATTGTGTTGTCATGCATTTCATGTCATGTGTCTTGTGGAGATGGCTAGGTGGGAATCCATGATGGGTGCCTAGTTTCACCCGGACTTCGTGTGGAAGTCGTTATGGAGATAAGTTGCAGTTCAGAGGAACGTATACAAATTATCCGGATTTCAACGGGAATCAGGTTCTAGGGTGAACCGTATGTATTTGTGTTGGTACCACATGCATTGTGTCGAGTCAGTGAGTCACATTGCATATTTTTATTTGATTATGGGCTATTGATGTCGAGTAATTGACGTGGCACGTGTATGTGCGTTATATGTGTATGATTGTATGTATGGTGTGTGACTACTCCTTAGCATGTGTGTTTCACCATTTATTTATTGAATGTAGTTCTCACCCCTTTTCTATTTGTTGCGTTTGTGCTCCTTGGGGAGTGCAGATGACTAGGTACCTGAGTAGTGCTTGGAGTGTATTATTATTCGATCGAGTCTTAGGAGTCGCTCTGATATGTAACATGGGATAACAGGATTACGTTTAATTGACTTATTTTCTTGATTTATTGTTACGTATCTTTTATTTGTTGGATTGAGGATGTATGATCACCTTGTGGTGGAGATTATGTTGAAACAATTAAATTTATTCCCCTGTTTGATTGAAAGCTAGACAACCTTGGTTTATTTATGGAAAATGAAGTGACTTAGTGTAATATCCTACTTGTTTGAGAACTCTGATGTATTTTTATGTGATATTTTCGTATATGTTTTATAATACACGTACAGGGTAGAGTGGCGTGTTACAATTGGTATCAGAGTCTGGTTGGTCCGTTCGACCAGTGTTTTAGTAGAGTCTGACTATAGGATGTCTATAGTCATGTGTTTTTCTAACCTGTGTTTTTGTGGATGTTGAGCAGTATGGCTCGTAGAGATGATGCTGCGATGGCTACTGCGTTATAAGCTATTGCGCAGGCAGTGGAGAGCATTGGTCAGAATATCAATCGGAATGCTGGGAACGGAGAGTTCCGTAATTTGGAAAAGTTCCAGAATAACAAGCCACCTAAGTTCAAAGGCGGGCATGATCCAGATGTAGCACAGAAATGGATGAAGGATATTGAGAAGATCTTCAGAGTCATGGGGTGCTCGGAGGAACAGAAGGTACAGTTTGGTACCTATATGCTGGAAAGTGAGGCTGAGGACTAGTGGGACAACACCCGTCAGAGATTGGAAGCTGGTGAGGGTCCCATTAATTGGACAGTGTTCAGGGCAGAGTTTCTGGAATGGTATTTTCCAAAATATGTTCGCGGAAAGAAAGAGATTGAATTTATTGAGTTGAAACAGGGGAACATGACAGTGGCAGAGTATGTGGTTAAGTTCGAAGAGCTAGTAAAGTATTGTCCTCATTACAATACTGATGCAGCTATGAGTTCGAAGTGCATCAAGTTTGAAAACGGGTTGTGTCCCGAGATCAAACTGGGCATCGGCTATCAGAAGATAAGGTACTTTCCTGAGCTGGTGAACAGGTGTAGAATCTATGATGAAGACAACGGAGCTAGAATCACTCACTATAAGAATCTAAGTGACAGAAGGGGAAAGCGGAGACATGAGAATACACCATACCCTGCTCCGGCTGATAAAGGAAAGCATAAAGATGTTGTTGGGAAGAAACCAAGTGGGGGAGGAAATCCTTCCAATCCTCTCAAGTGTTTCAGATGTGGTGGCGCAGGTCACCGTGCGAATGAATTTCAGAATGAAGTGAAGAAGTGTTTTAAGTGTGGAAAGCCAGAACATGTGGTCGCGGATTGTAAATCTAACATACCAACCTGTTACAACTGTGGTGAGCAGGGTCATATCAGCACCCACTGTCAGAAGTCGAAGAAGTCTCAATCAGGTGGGAAGGTGTTTGCATTGGTGGGAGCTCAGCCTACTAGTGAGGATCGTTTGGTCAGAGATACGTGTTACATTTATAACACTCTTTTGATTGCTATTATTGATACGGGTGCAACTCACTCGTTTATTTCTGTGGATTGTGTGAAGAGACCGGGGCTTATGCCGTCTACCTTGAGTATAGGGATGGTGATTGATACTTCATCTATTGGATCAATCACTACATCTTTAGTGTGTTTGAACTTCCCTGTATCGATCTTTGGTAAAGCTTTTGGAGTGAACTTGATTTGTCTACCACTCAGCGAGCTGGATGTTATTTTAGGGATGAATTGGCTCGAGAGCAACTATGTTTATATTGATTGTTATAGGAAGAGGTTGTTATTTTTGACTCCTGAAGAAGACGAAATGGATAGTCTTATATCTACTAAGGAGTTGAGAATCTTAGTGGAAGACGAAGCTAAGGTATTTGCGGTGTTTGCTTCGTTATCTATGGAGGGTAAGTCGTCGATCGAGGAATTACCTGTTGTGAGGGAATTTCGTGAAGTGTTCCCAAAGGATGTTGCAGAGTTACCTCCAGAGAGGGAAGTAGAGTTTACGATTGATCTTGTCCCTGGTACCAGACCTATATCTATGGCACCATACAGAATGTCAGCGTCAGAACTAGCAGAGTTAAAATCTCAGTTGGGAGAATTACTGGACAAAAAGTTTATCAGACCCAGTGTGTCGTCATGGGGAGCGCCAGTTTTGTTAGTAAAGAAGAAAGATGGCAGTATGCGCTTGTGCGTCGATTATCGCTAGTTGAATAAAGTAACCATCAAAAATAAGTATCCGCTTCCGAGAATCGTTGATCTGATGGATTAACTCGTGGGAGCTCGTGTGTTCAGTAAAATTGATTTGAGGTCAGGCTACCATCAGATCCGTGTGAAAGAAGATGATATCTAGAAAATAACTCTCAGAACTAGGTATGTGCATTATGAATATACAGTGATGCCCTTTGGTGTGTCCAATGCACCGGGTGTGTTCATGGAGTACATGAATCGTATCTTCCATGCTTATTTAGACCAGTTTGTAGTAGTTTTCATTGATGACATTTTAATTTACTCTAAGTCAGAAGTAGATTATGTAGAGTGTAACACCCCCTTTTATACCCCCAAATAAACAATAAATCATATAAGCACACATTAAAATTTTTATCAAAGTATAATTGAAAACATGGTATAAAAGGAGCATGTCACACAATACGTGAAATAAAACATACAACACCTGCTCAATAGAGATATGCAACAGTGGGGTAGCTTCAACAGAGGAACTTAGTCCTTACACCCACATCTCAATATTTAGAATTAAAAGCGGAAAATCTAAACATTGAATCACTTTAAACGTGTTAATTATATAAATACATATCATTCAGTTTGATTCACCACATCATTCATGTTTACATAAACATTTGTCATCAGATACATATACAAATGTATCTCAAAAGAATGCTATACAATCCTAACTACCCGGTGCTACATATCAAAGCTTAACCGACCAAAAGAATGAAGCTATACTTCACAAAAGACTTCCATCAAAGCTAATCAGCAATGCCTCATAGAGCATTATAAAACAGCAGAAGGGTGAGAAATATTATCATAATAATCCATGCATATAATCACATATATATACACAAGCATAGAATACTCATATTCCACATTTTTCACCACAATTCATTATCATCATCATATACATCACAATATATGTATATATAAACAAATATAGAATGATCATCAAGCATATTTATCATGCACACATCCATAATCCTCATCAATTCACATAACATACACATATGCATACATTCACACAACACTTATCTCTATGCCATGTGACTCAATGCAACTCATGCCATGTGGTACCAACACTTGTTATCATTTTTCGATTTTTACATTAAAACCGGGTCCGTCCCCTAGACCGATAACAACAAAAGCCCGTCCTCTAAGCTTTCAAACCCACCCTTCTAGGTTTGGGACAAGTCACTAGTCTGCATGAAACTAGTAAGCATTTCCTCTTGACTAAATGATGCGTATGCAATCAACCAACAAATGCACTTAAGACCGTTCTCGCATCTTAATCCCATGCATTCTCAAATAATTCATCACATAAGAATTATAACATGATTGCACACTCACACATCATATCAAAGTATTCATACTTTCATCATCATCATATTTATCAAGCAATGCACACATATTCTGAATATGTTCTCATGCATTATTCACAATATTGCATACAATCAATATGCATTCACAATTCAATACCATCACCACATTATTCAAGCAATGCACACATATTCACAATATGTTCTCATGCATTATATATGCCAAAAGGCCACATTTCACAATATTGCACAATCTAGGATTCACGCAATACGGCTACCCACAGCATATCACATCACAACAGTACACGAACTATTCATTTTCGATAAGGATTGAACACAATCGAACCAAACAATCAACATTGGATGGAAAAACACAAAGAAATGAAAATGTTGTCACGCTCGCTAGCTTGCTCACCTAGAGAGCTCCTAGCAAACACTCGCTACCTGTTCGCCTAGCGAACAAGCTCGCGAAGGCAAACAGAAGCTACTGTAAGGCTTCGCTACCTACTCGTTGCAGCGAGGTCCTAGCGAATCCTTCGCTACCTCACTCGCTACCAGCGAACAAGATCAAATACATTTTGTCCAAGTCTGGGATCACTCGCTAGCTTGCTCGTTTAGCGAGTTACTAGCGAACACTCGCGACCTGCTCGCCTAGCGAAGGTGCTAGCGAACGTCTGCGATGTTCAAAACCCTCACTGTCCAAAACTCTCCAAAATCACCCGATTCAATTCCAACAAGTTCCAGTACTCTTAGTCTAACAATCCTCGACTAATCTACACCACTTATTCCGGATTCCATCCGTTAAAACCTTGATTCTACCGATTAAACTCATTTATGCCCTAGAATGGAAAATGGAGAAAACATTCAAACAATCCAAACCAATCATACATAATCATACGCATTGACAATATAATGATATTTCACACCCTTACCTTGATTAAATCGAAAGCTAGGAGTTGTTTTTGATTATTCCAAGCTTGTTCCCTTTCTTCCTTCTCTTTTCTCCTCTTCTCCTTTCTCTTTCTCTTCTCTTCCTCTTATGTTTCTATCTTTTCCTTTTCTTTCCACTTTTCCTTATATTCTTTCCATTCTATTTTCTTCCATTATATTCTCCTCTCAAATATCTACCAATAATTCCAATAATTAAAACAATCCAAACAAATCAATTATTTAATATGAATAATTAATTATTGAAAAATTTGGGTTGTTACATAGAGCATTTGAGGGTTGCGTTGCAAGTGTTGAAGGATAATAAATTGTTTGCAAAAATTTTGAAGTGTGAGTTTTGGTTGAGCGAAGTGAGTTTTCTTGGACATGTTATTTCTGGAGGAGGAATAGCAGTGGATCCATAGAAAGTGAGTGTTGTGCTTCAGTGGGAGGCTCCGAAGTCAGTAACGGAGATTAGAAGTTTCTTGGGCTTGACAGGGTATTATCGTAAGTTCATCGAAGAGTTTTCTAATTTAGCTCTTCCGTTGACCTAGTTGACTAGAAAAGGCCAGGCATTCATGTGGGATGATTTATGTGAAGAAAGTTTCCGAGAACTGAAGAAAAGGTTGACTATCGCACCAGTGTTAACCTTACCAAATCTGAATGATCCTTTTATGGTATATTGCGATGCGTCTAAAATGGGATTAGGCGGTGTTTTGATGCAAGATAGAAAAGTTGTGGCTTATACTTCACGACAATTGAGGATTCATGAAAGGAATTATCCTACTCATGATCTAGAGTTAGCAGCAGTGGTTTTCGTACTAAAGGTGTGGAGGCATTATTTGTACGGGTCGAGATTTGAAGTGTTTAGTAACCATAAGAGTTTGAAATATCTGTTTGACCAAAAGGAATTAAATATGAGGCAGCATAGATGGTTGGAATTTCTGAAAGACTATGACTTTAGCTTGAGTTACCATCCCGGTAAGGCTAACGTCGTGGCAGATGCTTTGAGTCGGAAGACGATACATATGTCGACGTTGATGATTAGAGAATTGGATTTGATCAAGCAGTTTAGAGAATTGAGTATGGTTTGTGAGTTAACTTCGAAAAGTGTAATGTTAAGGATGCTGAAAGTGAATAATGAGTTCCTTCGTGAAATAAGAGAAGGTTAGAAATTGGACTTGAAATTGGTAGACTTGATGATCGTAGGCGGAACGGATAAGGGAGAAGACTTTAAGGTAGATGAGTCTGGCGTGTTGAAGTTCAGAGACAGAATTTGTGTGCCAGATCATCCTGATTTGAAAAAGGTAATTTTGCAAGAAAGCCATAGGAGTAGCTTGAGTATTCATACAGGAGCTACGAAAATGTATCAGGACTTGAAGAAATTATTTTGGTAGCCGGGTATGAAGAAAGACATAGCCCAGTTTGTGTATGCTTGTTTGTCTTGCCAGAAGTCAAAGGTGGAGCATCAGAAACCGTCCGGTTTGATGCAACCAATGGAAATACCGGAGTGGAAATTGGATAGTATTGCAATGGATTTTGTGACTGGATTGCCGAATACGGTAAGAGGTTTTGACGCGATTTGGGTAATTATGGATAGACTAACTAAGTCGACGCATTTTATACCGATTAACATTAGTTTTCCTTTGAAAAAGTTAGTAGAAATTTATATTAGAGTGATAGTGAAGTTACACCGGTTTCCGTCGAGCATTGTATCTGACAGAGAGCTGAGGTTTACTTCTGGATTTTGGAAAAGCTTGCAAGAAGCTTTGGTTTCCAGTTTGAAATTGAGTTCTGCTTATCACCCACAGACCGATGGCCAATCTGAGAGGACTATTCAGTCAGTGGAAGATTTGTTGAGAGCGTGTATACTCAAGCGGGGAGGTGCTTGGAATACTCATTTACCGTTGATTGAATTTACTTACAACAACAGTTATCATTCTAGTATTGGAATGACACTTTTTGAAGCATTGTATGGTAGAAGGTGTAGGACACCTCTATGTTGGTATGAGTCGGGCGAGAGTACGGTACTCAGACCCGAGATTGTGCAACAGACCACAGAGATAATCCAGATGATTAGGGAGAAAATGAAGGCGGCCTAGAGTAGGCAGAAAGGCTACCATGATAATAGGAGGAAAGACTTGGAATTCAGCGAGAGTGACCATGTATTTCTTAGAGTCAATCCGGTGACCGGTGTTGGTCGTGCGCTGAAATCAAAGAAATTGGATCCTAAGTTTATTGGACCGTATCAGATTCTTCAGAGGGTTGGAGCGGTTGCCTATAGAGTGGCGTTGCCACCCGAACTTTCAAATTTGCATGACGTGTTTCATGTATCGCAACTTCGGAGGTATGTGGTTGATCCATCTCATGTACTTCAGAGAGATGAAGTGCAAGTTCAAGATAACCTTACGGTGGAGGCGATGTTGTTGAGGATCGAAGACCGCAAGGTAAAATAGCTAAGAGGGAAATATATCTCGTTGGTAAGAGTAGCTTGGGGAGGAGCTGCTGGAGGAAGTGTGACCTGGGAATTGGAGAGCAAGATGCGAGAGTCGTATCCGGAATTGTTCTCAGCAGGTACATTTTCGAGGACGAAAATGTTTTAAGTGGGGGAGAGTTGTAACATCCCATTTAAATTATTCAGTCATTTTATTCTTTGTTGTGCGTGTATTGTTGCGATGTCCTTAATTAGAGGTATGAGGTTAGGAGCGAGAGTGAGAGCTGACCTTAGCTGAGGTAATGTGGACCTAGAATAAGGCATAATTTAATAACAAGACTAAGAGCATTATGATTATTAATATTATTATTTCAATTATCAGTAATAATAATATTAATAGGATTATGGTTATTATTATTGTTATTATTAATATTATTATTATTATTATTTCTAGTAACTAAATTAAATGAATTAAAACCTAATTAAAAGGGTTTGGAGAGTATTAGTGGGTTAGACAGTTAACAAGTGAAAGAGGAAAAAGACTGAGGAAGGGGAGCTAAGGCAGAAGAACTAGTTTTCTCCATTGTTGTCAAGAAAGAGCTCAAATCCAAGGTAAGGGGGGAGAATGAATTTCAATATGGGTGATTTAACATGAGAGGGTAGTGAGAGGTCCTTTCTCTCGTAGGAATTTCTGTTTTTTCTTGTTCACTGATCTGATTTCCTAAATTTGTGATGTTTCTTGTGATTACTATCATTGTTGAATATTTCTTGTCTGATGTTGGATGAACGGATCTAGAACTAATACGAAAATCGTGTGGAAATCCATTAATGTCGTAATGTAATCCTAACAGTTAATACATATGAGAAATAAGGGTTTAACCGTAATTGAAACTAGATCTAATAGATAGAATTTGGAAAGAATAGAAGATAGGATTCATGGAAATCGATTAAAATCTGAGTTTTAGGATGAATGGGAATGTATGATGATGGATCTTGAGAAACTCGTGGGGATGATGAGATCTGAGTTTTTTTGACAGATCTGCTGGTCATACGCGTATTGGGGGTGTCAATACACGTATGGGGGACTTCCCAAGGGGCTGTACGCGTAGCAGACGTGCCCTGTCCCCAGTGCCGGCACGGCCATCTGGTGATACGCGTATGGTACGCGTATAAGCCTAGGTAATACGCGTATGGAGGTATTCATACGCGTATGAAGTGACTTTGGTGGGGTTTGGGAAGTAGAAGCCTCTGGCCTTACGCGTAAGGGAGGTCCATACACGTATGACAGCAGGCAGTACGCGTATGGGCCATGCTGATACGCATATGGACAGTCTGGGATGACTTTTCCCCAGTTTTTGTGATTTCGGTCCAGTGCTCGCTTAGAACGCACTTTTGTTCAATCGGTAGGATTAATAGAACTAAAACGAACTTAAGAAATATTAGTAATGAATTAAATTGAGAGAATGGAGAATGTTATGTGTGTGCCCTTATGGGTGTGTCTTGATGAATGTGGGCCATGATTATCGAATGTGGATAATCTTGTGCGATTGTGGTAATTCCCGAGAGGATTACGGTGAGCGGATGGCTCTTGTGGATCATTGATGATCGTGAATTATGCTTGAATTATTATATTGCATAATTGTGTTGTCATGCATTTCATGTCATGTGTCTTGTGGAGATGGCTAGGTGGGAATCCATCATGGGTGCCTAGTTTCATCCGGACTTCGTGTGGAAGTCGTTGTGGAGATAAGTTGTAGTTTAGAGGAACGTATACGACTTATCCGGATTCGGAGGGGAATCGGGTTCTAGGATGAACCGTATGTATTTGTGTTGGTACCACATGCATTGTGTCGAGTTAGTGAGTCACATTGCATATTTGTATTTGATTATGGGCTATTGATGTTAAGTAATTGACGTGGCACGTGTATGTGCGTTATATGTGTATGATTGTATGTGTGGTGTGTGACTATTCCTTAGCATGTGTGTTTCGCCACTTATTTATTGAATGTAGTTCTCACCCCTTTTTTGTTTGTTGCGTCTGTGCTCCTTGGGGAGTGCAGATGACCAGGTACCTGAGTAGTGCTTGGAGTGTGTTGCTATTCGATCGAGTCTTATGAGTCGCTTTGATATGTAACATGAGATGACGGGATTACGTTTAATTGACTTATTTTCTTGATTTATTGTTACGTATCTTTCATTTGCTGGATTGAGGATGTATGATCACCTTGTGGTGGAGATTATGTTGAAACAATTAAATTTATTCCGCTGTTTGATTGAAAGCTAGACAACCTTGGTTTATTTATGGAAAATGAAGTGACTTAGTGTGACATCCTACTTGTTTGAGAACTCTGATGTATTTTTATGTGATATTTCTATATATGTTTTATAATACGCGTACGGGGTAGAGTGGGGTGTTACATGGGAAGTGCTGGAGGATCCTAGCCTGAAATGAAAATATAAAAAAATATTCAATGATCAAGAATTATCGGTAAAGACTTCGCAAATATGAAATGAAAATGACAAAAAAAAAACAATCAAGGATCAAGAGTTATTATCATCAGTAGTGTCACGATATCTATGACCTGCTTCGTCTTCCACTGACATCCATCTCTCAACTTCGAATAAAGATAGCACAGGCAAGCCGCCCCTTAGTTGTACTCATGTATCCGAATGAGATCCAAGAAGTACCGGAGGTATGCAACGTTAGTATAAGTGGCACTCGTGTTCACAAAAATGTAAGTGCCAACCAAAAAAAGAAAATATGCCCTCAAAGCACGAGCCCTGTGTACCGTCTCCTTCTCAGCATCACCATCAGCCACTTCTTCAGCAACGATCTCCTCATCATATCTCTCCTTCAGGAACCCAAACCTAGCATGAGCACCCCTGGTCCTATCCAACTCCTCAATTTCCTTCCCTGGATCAGCCCCCCAGATGCTCTACCATCATCTCGACTGCCTCGTCTTTGGTCATCTTACCATGATCGAGGAATCTCCCCTTGATCGGAAGATGTAATAAACACGAGACATAGTCCAGTGTGATAGACATCTCACCATGTAGGAGATTGATAACGCGAAATCGTATATATATATATATATATATATATATATATATATATATATATATATATATATATATATTGACGTATAATTCAACTAATATTTGACTGGTTTCAATCCGATTTCGGGTTTTTCCATGTTATTTGTCTGATATTTTGCAGGTATTTGAAGATCATGTCCAAACAAAGCAATATGAAGAAAAGAAGCAATTACAGATGAAATATGGACGAAAACCATATGAAAACAACATGAAAAACAGCAGATGCGAATTTTGCTGATGTGACGACCGTCACACATCCATGACGACCGTCACAAGGGTGACGACCGTCACACACCATGACGACCGTCATGCAGGCAAAAACGCAGAACTTCAGTAAACGTGCAAAAACCAGTTCCAAGTCCCAAAATAATGGACCACTACTTCCTATTTTCTCTGACCCCAAGTCCACCTTCTGCAAAATATAACAGTTAGTATTTCACCTCTATAAAAGGGGAAGGAGGGGAGCTGAGAAAGGGAGCCGCATTCAGATAACGAAGTGCTGCCCAAATATTTTCCAGAGCAAATTTAGTTTAAGTCTTGTTTTTGTTTTCCTCTCCTTTTTCCTGTATTCTATTACTGCAATATTCCTTTGTACGCTCTATTGGCTTGAAGACGCAATCCTGCCGCCATTGTTGGGATTTGGCCAAAAGCCAATTGGATATTTTACAGGTTTTTATTATTTCGTTAATTGTAACTTTAATTCCCAGCAGTATGTATGTTCTAAATTTCTGCTTTTATTTACGCTTTACCTGTTCCAAATCCATGTCTAGCTAAACCAGAGTAATCGGTATGTAATAATAATTCAGACGGGATTTGATAATAACCGGTTAAAACCTTTCTTTTTCAAAAGTTGTTTATGGCCTGAGTGTTTAAACTTATTTCCTGAATAAACGTTCGTCGCGACAGCGAGAACTTATTTAAAAGTAGTTTTGCCACGACAGTGGGAAATTAATTAAGGTACGAACCAACAAGCGACAACTGCGCCTAGGACCAGATAGTAAACACTAGGCATTTGTTTTAATAACAGCGAAAGCACTTTAAAATAGATTAGAACTTAGAGATTTCCAAAAAGTGATTTTAACCCCGAACGGGATAGCGACAGCATACGTTCCGCCTTAAAGTTGCGACTAGCGTCAACAACCATCGTGAGACAAAGGTCTTTAGATCACTATTTTCTTCTTAAATAAATTCTGAAAATATTTTATATACCGGTAACTTGTCAAATCCCCGAAGAACATAATTATTGCATATCGATTCGCGTAATTATAATTTAAGTAACGTTTTTTAGTTCCCTTTAGAAATAGCAATTATTCCCTTAAACATTATCTACCTAGCTAAACATAGTAACTCCCGTGAACACTAGTTTGATTACGAGTCCTTGTGGGATCGATATCTTTTATTACTACGCGATAGACTGTGCACTTGCAGTTAAGTTGTATTAGACATAGAAAGTCGCGATCAAGTTTTTGGCGCCGTTGTCGGGGACCCGTTTAGTCAATAGTGTAACCTTCTGTTATGCCGTATAGACTAGGTTAACTATTTTTATTCTCCCTCTACTCGTTCTTCGATTGTATGCCAAGTACTCGCTCACAAGGCGAAATCTTACAACCTACAATCGCTGAACTAGAGCGCTTCTTACATCTAAGAAGGCGCATCGTCGAATATCAACGAAGACACAACATTCCTGATATTCTAGCTCATCCTCCAGTTAAAGAAGAAAAGATGGCTGAAGGACCTCAAAACAAACCGCTGAAGGCATACGCTACACCCTCTCAGATGGAGCCTAGAAGTAGCATTGCTGCCCCAGCTATTACTCGAAACAATTTTGAGCTAAAACCCTCATTGCTGTCAGCTGTACAACAAAATCAATTCTCAGGAAATGCCACTGAGGATCCAAATGAACACTTAACGAAGTTTGTACAGTACGCAGACACAGTGAAAGCAAATGGAGTAACTCCAGACGCAATAAGACTTCGTCTTTTCCCTTTCTCTCTTAGAGATAGAGCGCGGACATGGTTACAATCCTTACCATCCAACTCTGTTACGACGTGGGAACAGTTGAAGAACATTTTCTTAGCGAGATATTTTCCGCCAAGCAAAACCGCTATGCTTAGAGCTCAAATCAACGGATTTCGACAAAAAGATACTGAATCTCTCTACGAAGCGTGGGAACGATTCAAAGATATGATGAGAACATGTCCTCACCACGGTCTAGAAGACTGGGTGACGATCCATACTTTCTATAATGGGCTTCTATACAACACCAGATTAACGGTAGACGCCGCCGCGGGCGGTGCACTTATGGATAAGCCATACGACGAAGCCTATCAACTAATCGAAAACATGTCTCAGAACCACTGCCAATGGGGAGGTGAACGCATCCCAGCAGAGAAACCCGCAGCAAAAGGTGGGATGTACGAGATCAGCAGCCTTGAAAAGTTCAACGCTAAAGTAGATGCTCTAGCACAGAAGATCGACAGTCTGACCGTTAACCCCACTGCAACCGTCGCTGCCGTAACTCCAAACTGCGAGTTATGCGGAATCGCCACTCATAATGTGCCTGAGTGCCCATTGTTGGCCGTAATCCCACCAGACCAAGTAAATTACGCTCAAGGAAATCCTTACGTAAATACTTACAACCCAGGATGGAGGAACCACCCAAACTTTTCCTACAAGAACGATAATGCCTTGCAAGCACCAGGTGCTCCGCCAGGATATCAGAAACCAGTTGCTGCCCAGACTGCCCCTAGGAAATCAAACCTCGAGTTGATGATGGAAAAATTCATAGCTACCCAAGCTCAAACGAACAAAGAATTCCTAAATCAAAACATACACACTAGCGAGCAAATTAAACAGCTGACCGGAAAAGTAGACGCTTTAGCCACCCACAATAAAATGCTAGAAACACAGATATCACAAGTGGCTCAACAACAAGCCTCTGCTGCCGCACCAGCTGGAACATTTCCAGGACAACCCGAACCTAATCCAAAAGGTCACGCAAACGCTGTTATATTAAGAAGAGGGAAAGAATTGGAGGGCCCAACAGACCCTAGGAACGAAGATTTAGTAATGCAACAGAAATCCGATAAACCAGCAAAAAAGGAATCCGAGTTAGAAAAGAAGGAAGACAACGAGAAGGAGGACACCGCAAGTGAAAAAACTCAAGCACCTTCAGCGCCATATAAACCACCGATTCCTTATCCTCAAAGACTAATATACTCCAAAACTTTAGGACAATTTAAGAAATTTGTAGAGCTCCTTAAACAGTTGAATATCACTATTCCTTTTACAGAAGCTATCACTCAAATGCCCTCGTATGCTAAATTTCTCAAAGAAATCCTATCAAATAAGAGAAAGATCGAGGATAACGAAACAGTTACACTTACTGCAGAGTGTAGCGCTATTATTTAAAACCACATGCCTCCTAAATTAAAAGACCCAGGTAGTTTCTCCATACCCTGTGTCATTGGAAAATTCGTAATAGACAAAGCCTTGTGCGATTTAGGAGCCAGTATCAGTGTTATGCCTTTATCTATATGCAAAAAGCTGAATATGGGAGAGCTAAGACCAACCAAGATGTCCATTCAATTAGCTGACCGATCAGTCAAATACCCCGTCGGAATACTGGAAAATGTTCCAGTACGCATAGGACAATTCTACATCCCAACCGACTTCATAATTATGGACATCAAAGAGGACTTTGTTACCCCAATTATCCTAGGAAGACCGTTCCTAGCTACAGCAGGAGCTATTATAGACGTAAAGAAAGGAAGGCTAACATTCGAAGTAGGAGAAGAAACGATAGAGTTCATTCTCACCAAGTTCTTACAAGCACCAGCCATAGACGATACCTGCTATTTAGTAGATGTAATTGACGAATGCATAAGAGAACTTGAAAATGAAGAGACCACGTATTCAGAAATAATAAAAATTCAAATACCCAATATTTCTGAAGATGATGATTGGCGTAAACCGTATAAAGACGACAGTCTAAGTGAAAGCTTAGCACTAACCCCAAACCATATGCCAGGTCCGAAGAACCCATCTTTAGAACTTAAAACACTACCCAAAAACCTTAGATATGAATTCCTAGACGATGAACTAAAAAGACCAGTGATAGTCAACGCCGACTTAGGACAACTAGAAACCGCAAAGCTATTAAAAATCCTAAAGAAGTACCCCACCGCGTTAGGCTATAACATAAGCGATCTAAAAGGTATAAGCCCTTCGATCTGTATGCATCGAATTACAATAGAGGAAGACTGTAAAACCTCTAGAGAGCATCAGAGGAGACTGAACCCCATCCTAAGCACAGTCGTCAAAGACGAAGTAAAGAAATTGCTAGATGCAGGAATCATCTATCCAATCTCCGATAGTGAATGGGTCAGCCCAGTTCATGTCGTACCTAAGAAAGGAGGAGTCACAGTAGTTAAGAACGAAAAAGGCGAATCAATAACAAAAAGAGTCGTGACTGGAAGCAGAATGTGCATTGATTATAGAAAGCTTAACAAAGCCACACGAAAAGATCACTTCCCCTTACCCTTCATAGACCAAATGTTGGAAAGATTAGCCAAACATTCATATTTCTGCTATCTAGATGGTTATTCGGGATTTTTCCAAATTCCCATTCATCCTGATGACCAAGAAAAGACTACATTCACATGTCCTTATGGTACTTTTGCTTACCGTCGAATGCCGTTCGGACTTTGTAATGCTCCAGCAACCTTCCAAAGATGCATGATGGCAATCTTCGCAGATTTCATAGACGACATCATGGAAGTATTTATGGACGATTTCTCAGTATGTGGACAAAGTTTCGAAGGATGCCTACAAAACTTAGAAATGGTATTAGAACGTTGTGTAAAAGTGAACCTCGTCCTAAATTGGGAAAAATGCCATTTTATGGTCCGGCAAGGAATAGTTCTAGGACATGTCATATCTAATAAAGGGATTGAGGTCGACAAAGCTAAAATAGAAATTATAAAAGACCTCCAACCTCCAAAATCCGTACGTGAAATACGGAGTTTTCTAGGACATGCCGGTTTCTACCGCAGATTTATAAAAGATTTTTCAAAAATCACAAAACCTCTGACCGGCCTGTTGATGAAAGATGTTGAGTTCGTCTTTGACGACGACTGTCAAAAAGCATTCGAAACATTAAAATCAGCCCTTATCATCGCACCAATTATGCAACCAATCGATTGGCGACTACCGTTCGAAATCATGTGCGATGCGAGTGATTATGCTGTAGGCGCAGTTCTAGGACAAAGGAAGGACAAGAAGCTTCATGCCATCTACTACACCAGTAGAACCTTAGATCCTACCCAAATGAACTACGCCACAACAGAAAAGGAACTTCTAGCAGTTATATTTGCGCTTGACAAATTCCGTTTTTACTTAGTAGGAGCAAAAATTATCATATATACAGACCACGCTGCCATTAGGTACCTAATAAGCAAAAAGGATGTCAAACCAAGATTATTGAGATGGATCCTATTATTACAAGAGTTTGACTTAGAAATTAAAGATAAGAAAGGAACCGAGAACGTAGTTGCAGATCACTTATCCCAAATAGAAGGCATTAAACATGAACCAGTACCGATAAATGACGATTTTCCATACGAACATCTGATAGCCAAATTAGAAAGTGACATGCCTAACTTAATCTCGGAAGATCCCGAACTCGAAAAAGCCGTAGAAGCCGTCTATGCCCAAGTCACATTACCTTGGTATGCCGACATCGTTAATTACCTAGCTGCAGGCGTGCTTCCACCGGATCTCACTTATCATCAAAAGAAGAAATTCTTCCACGATCTGAAACACTATTATTGGGACGAACCTCTACTCTTCAAGAGAGGGGCCGACAAAATATACCGTCGTTGTGTCCCAGAGGAAGAAATCGAAAACATCATTTCCCAATGCCATTCAACACCATATGGTGGTCATGCCAGTACATTCAAGACGTGCGCTAAGATTCTCCAAGCCGGCCTATTCTGGCCTAACCTCTGGAAAGACGTTCACATCGCTGTGCTAAAATGTGATCGATGCCAACGAACTGGCAACATCTCACGACGCGATGAAATGCCTCAGAAAGGAATCTTAGAGGTAGAAATCTTTGACGTATGGGGAATAGATTTCATGGGACCCTTCCCGTCTTCTTTTGGGAATAACTACATACTCGTCGCTGTAGACTATGTGTCTAAATGGATAGAAGCCATTGCCGCTCCAACAAATGACGCACGAGTAGTAATCAAACTCTTCAAAAACACAATCTTTCCTAGATTCGGTGTACCCAGACTCGTCATTAGTGACGGCGGATCACATTTCATATCGCAAATTTTTGGCAAACTTCTTTCTAAATATGGAGTCCGACTCAGAGTAGCTACACCATATCATCCGCAAACTAGCGGACAAGTAGAGGTCTCGAACAGGGAAATAAAACAAATATTGGAAAAGATTGTCGCTACCTCAAGGAAAGATTGGTCATCAAAGCTGAATGAAGCTTTATGGGCTTATAGGACCGCTTTTAAGACACCAATAGGTACTACACCCTTCAAATTAGTTTACGGTAAATCCTGTCATCTCCCTGTAGAATTAGAGCATAAAGCCTTCTGGGCCATTAAGACACTTAATTTCAACTACACTGAGGCAGGAGAGAAATGAATCTTGAACTTACACGAATTAGAAGAACTTAGATTGGACGCTTACGAAAATGCCCGTATCTACAAAGAACGAACTAAGAAATGGCATGATAAACGTTCAGTCCGGAAACAATTCAGTGTGGGAGACATCGTACTTCTATTTAATTCAAGATTGAAACTTTTCCCAGGTAAACTAAAATCTAGGTGGTCTAGACCTTTTGAAGTGACTAAAGTACTTCAAAGTGGAGCTGTTGAAATTACCGATAAGACGAATGCACCGTTTATCGTAAACGGGCAACGTTTAAAACATTATAATAAGAACGAAAACAGCCCTCAAGTCAGCAGTATAACATTGCTCGAGCTTCCTGCTCAAACCCCTGAATAGCTTGTCACCAAGCTATCGTCAGGCTTTTGACGTTAAAAACAGCGCTTAATGGGAGGCAACCCAATTTTCCCGTATTTCCCTCTTTACTGTGTTTCATTCTCATTTTTATTTGAAATCTTACTTTGAAATTTTAACAAAATTTTAAACTTAAATTGCTACTATTTTTATTTTTTGTTTCATTATTTTCTCTTTTATTTAAACTTTGTTTTTATTTCTACCACCTTTTGTTTCTAAAAATTCTGACTTAAAATTTCTGTTTTAAACTTTTCAAGATTTTAAAAGCCTTCATACCTTCCTCCTGTTTTTTCTCCGACTAACCTGCGAGTATGGCCGAGTACGACTTCACAAAAGTTCATTTTCGAGGATTAGCTCAAAAGGCAAGATTTGAAGCATTAACTGAGAGAGACATAGTCTTAACACTGTATTATGATAAGTCTACCATGGAGAAGCTAGGAATTACTGATAGCATTCAATTCCTGTTTAATCAATTAGGCTGGGAGAACACCTCCTTGAAAATCCGTTTTTCTACCTACAAGGACCTCACCTACGAATTCCTTAGTTCCTTCAGGTACTTACCCAACTATGGTTTTGGATCAAACACAGAGCTGATAACCTTTAGGATGTTTGGAATGGACCAAACCCATAGCCGTATGTCATTAGCTAACCTCCTAGGATTTCCTAGCGGACCACATGTGTTCATCAGTGCCGAAGATGACGATCTTGATTTTGAACTAAACCAGTTCTGGGGTAAAATCACAGGCGACTATCACCCTGACCCAAATGGCATGTATAACGATGAGATTCATAACCCCGCTTTCAGATACTTTCATAAGATCCTAGCTCACACCCTTTTCGGAAAGGAAGAAAACATTACTACAGTATCTAAAGAAGAGTTGTTTATCTTGTTCTGTGCTTCTCAGGGCCGTCCAGTGAATGTCGTGCCTTTTATGATGAGATCCTTCCTACGCCTCACTCAGGAATCACAATCACCCATTCTAATAGGAGGCCTCATGACAATGATTGCCCACGAGCTTGGCCTTAGATTCCACCTAAATACAAGCACTAGTTTTGGCACCGTCCGACCCATGAATATCCAGTTTTGCTTTAACAGGCACATTTTAAGAACCATGGGACCTGGCCCTTACGAGTACCTTATCAATGACAAACCTGTCCAGCTATTCACATTGCCAAATCATCAGATGACGAGTATCCATAACAAGGACAATTGGGTTTATGAATTGGATGAGCCTATGGGACCTCCTTCACCTCAATCCACACCACAGGATTACATGTACGACAGTGATCACATCTCTGAAGCACATGATTATATGTATTATGAGGATGCTGTATCCGAAGCTGAGGTAGACCCTGAGACCCCTCCACATTACAACACCTATCCTGAGCCCATTCCTGAAGAAACCACTGACAAAATGGATACTGTTCTGAACCGATTAGACAACTTCGACGCAGCTCTGACCACTGTAAGAGAAGAAATAACAAGCATACACAACGAATTATCAGTTTTCATGGACTTAGTTTGTGACTAGCTCGATTACTACGCCCGGAAGTTTGACGAATTGAAGGCACAAAAGGACTGAGATTTTCGCTTTAGTTTAGTTTATTTTTTTCTGTTTTTCTGTACGCTTTCCAATATTTTTATTTCCACATTGTTTCATTTCACTTATGTATTACATTAAAAACAATCATTTTAATTAAATGCTATTTCAATTTTATTCATTATTCCCTTATTCTATTTTTTATGTTATCATATGCCTCTTGGCTGATTTATTACATTGCGGTATCAATTACAAGCCTCAAAAAAATGTCAAAAGCACCCCTGTAGCAAAAATTCTGCGTTCTGCAGAATTTGCTGGTGTGACGACCGTCACAGAACCATGACGCCCGTCACACGGGTGACGACCGTCACAGATGTGTGATGACCGTCACAGATGTGTGACGACCGTCACGAGTCCAAAATCTGATATCTGCTATAACAGAGGTTACGTTTCTTCCCCCACTCCCATCTTATCAACTTCCCATCACCACACATCCAAACCCCATTTCAAAATTTCGTTTTCCCTCCTTACTACATATAATCCCAACTCCTATTTCATCTTCATTAACCAATTTTGTGCAATTTCTCACTCCGCAGAAACCGCATTCTTCCCCCATTTCATCAGCAACATCTAGCAAATGGCAAGAAACAATGAAACCCCTGACCTTAGCAATATCATTTTCAGCGACGGCGACTCCGGCGAGAAACAAAGAGCAAACTACGTAGCCTTCCATCAACGGTCGCAACAGCCAACCCACTATCCGCACATACCATCTCTCACGGAACTCGGCCTCCTTGACGGCGTCACCTGGATGCTACAGAGAGCCGGCATTTGGCATCTGTGCACAAATCCGCAGCCCACTTACGAATAACTCACACTTGAGTTCCTCAGTTCATTCAGTTACATCACCTCTAGCGGCGACCTTAGCCAACATTCCGGCGCCGCTTGCTTCCGTATGTTCGGCACGAACTACCAATTGAATCAAAATCAGATTGCCGACATCCTACATTTCCCTCGCGGCGAAGATGCTCACCGCCGCATTACCGAACAATTTCAACATGAAGCTTTTGCGCTTTGGTCCCAATTGACCAGAATCGATGCCGACAGCTGGGATTCTCTGCATGCAACACACATCCACAACCCAGCCATCCGGTATTTCCACAGAGTGCTGAGCAATACCTTATTCGCAAGAGATAGCAACCACAAGGTGAACTCAAAAGAACTTTTCTTTCTCCGCTGCGTGTTCAATTCCGAACCCATCAACGCCGCACCGTTCCTCCTGGCCCACATTCAGGCCAACTGCAAACGTGGCTCTAAGCCATTTTACTTTGGTGGGATTGTTACCTCCATTGCACTAGGCCTGAACCTCGGTAACCAACTCCAGAATCTCCATACAATCCCTTCAGTGTTTCTTGACACCGACCATTGCAGAGTTTCTCACCTCATCCGCTCCAGGTCCGATAGAAAGTACCATCCGGTCGTGCGTGGCAAAACCATCAGAAGTATCATCATGCCATCACGTACCCGGATGCACCCACAGGATCGTGCCAACTGGCTTTTTGACCCGAATGCCCCCGCTGCTACCGCTGCCCCAACTCAAACCAATACCCAAGGGTCTGTTGACGAAATGCAAGATGAGTTGGACAGAACTGAGCAACCTGAGGCATCACAACCACTTCCTTTTGAAGGCACATCCTACCGTCGTCGCCGCCACCGTCCCGAGCCCGACTTCTCTGAAGAAGACCTCCGCCGATCCCTCGACCAACAAACACAGATACTCGCCATGATGCAGCAACAAAATTAGCGAGCAGAGCAATTCGAAGCTTGGCAGAGAACCACGATGCAACAGCTCCAAACTGGCCAGGAAGCCATCACTGAGAACTTGGCAAATCTTACCTTGCAATTCGAAGGACTCCGAGATTATGTCTATCACACTGGCGCTCTGAACTTTGAGGCCCGAGTTGAACATGCCAGAGGTAGAGGTCGAGACAGAGGACGTGACCGAGGCAGAGGCCGTGACTAGTCCTTTCCTTCTTTGTTTGTTTCCTGTATTTTCCGTTTCCTGTATTTTCATTTCCCTTGTATTTCCCTCTCGCATTCTTTCAAATCAGTGAGGACACTGATTGAGATAGTGTGGGAGCGGAGCGTTTTATTTCCCGTTTCCTTGTACTTTCAATTCAGTAATTTCAATTCAAACATTTTCCCACTTTAGCAAATAAAAGCTCATTTATATGTCTTTTTCCGTTACGCAAATTTCCCCACTTTATTCGACATAAACAAAAAAAAATTCAGTTGTTCCTCAAAAGCATCACGAGAATGCGCCAAAGTTCAAACCAAGTTTTGAAACTCCGAGACGAAAATACTAACAAAACCAGTACCGCCCTGACACCTTAGACCTCCGGTTTATGCGAGTCGGTTTCACTACCTACTTGTACCAAAGTTTCAAGTTTCTACGCAAACTCAGCCCCAAGTAGTTTATACAAGCAGTCAGCACCATCCTAAACACTTCTAAGCGAGCAACCAATGCAAATAAGTGTATGATCTCTAAAAGAATGAAAAATCATGAAAAGAAAGCCATATAGCCCGAGTATAGAGACATGTTCCCTCTAAGTTAGGTGCTCCTCACCCGAGCATTTAGCCCAACGGTACAAAAACTCATTGAAAAATCAATAGTATAAGCTTATGAGCAATGAAAAGATCAAAACAGCAATGAGATCATATTCACTAACAGGTTGACTTGCCATGAAAGTGTATGGACAACGGGCTTAATGTGATTGCGCTATAACAAACAGGGTAAACTTGACGCGAGAACCTTGATACCAAGCTGCAGTAGCATGATTGGGACCGATTTGCATAAAAAGGAGACCTCCGAAGACTTATAGTCCAGTGTCGTCACCGTACTCGTTTTGTTCCTATTTAGGATCCCGGTTTTTCCCAACTTTCTGAACGAGGAAGCTGTTGCGTGCTTGCCGACTTTTATTCTTCCTACTTTTTACTTGAGGACAAGCAAAGATTCAAGTTTAGGGGAGTTTGATAACGCGAAATCGTATATATATATATATATATTGACGTATAATTCAACTAATATTTGACTGGTTTCAATCCGATTTCGGGTTTTTCCATGTTATTTGTCTGATATTTTGCAGGTATTTGAAGATCATGTCCAAACAAAGCAATATGAAGAAAAGAAGCAATTACAGATGAAATATGGACGAAAACCAGATGAAAACAACATGAAAAACAGCAGATGCGAATTTTGCTGATGTGACGACCGTCACACATCCATGACGACCGTCACACGGGTGACGACCGTCACACACCATGACGACCGTCATGCAGGCAAAAATGCAGAACTTCAGTAAACATGCAAAAACCAGTTCCAAGTCCCAAAATAATGGACCACTACTTCCTATTTTCTCTGACCCCAAGTCCACCTTCTGCAAAATATAACAGTTAGTATTTCACCTCTATAAAAGGGGAAGGAGGGGAGCTGAGAAAGGGAGCCGCATTCAGATAACGAAGTGATGCCCAAATATTTTCCAGAGCAAATTTAGTTTAAGTCTTGTTTTTGTTTTCCTCTCCTTTTTCCTGTATTCTATTACTGCAATATTCCTTTGTACGCTCTATTGGCTTGAAGACGCAATCCTGCCGCCATTGTTGGGATTTGGCCAAAAGTCAATTGGATATTTTACAGGTTTTTATTATTTCGTTAATTGTAACTTTAATTCCCAGCAGTATGTATGTTCTAAATTTCTGCTTTTATTTACGTTTTACCTGTTCCAAATCCATGTCTAGCTAAACCAGAGTAATCGGTATGTAATAATAATTCAGACGGGATTTGATAATAACCGGTTAAAACCTTTCTTTTTCAAAAGTTGTTTATGGCCTGAGTGTTTAAACTTATTTCCTGAATAAACGTTCGTCACGACAGCGAGAACTTATTTAAAAGTAGTTTTGCCACGACAGTGGAAAATTAATTAAGGTACGAACCAACAAGCGATAGCTGCGGCTAGGACCAGATAGTAAACACTAGGCATTTGTTTTAATAACAGCGAAAGCACTTTAAAATAGATTAGAACTTAGAGATTTCCAAAAAGCGATTTTAACCCCGAACGGGATAGCGACAGCATACGTTCCGCCTTAAAGTTGCGACTAGCGTCAACAACCATCGTGAGACGTAGGTCTTTAGATCACTATTTTCTTCTTAAATAAATTCTGAAAATATTTTATATACCGGTAACTTGTCAAATCCCCGAAGAACATAATTATTGCATATCGATTCGCGTAATTATAATTTAAGTAACGTTTTTTAGTTCCCTTTAGTAATAGCAATTATTCCCTTAAACATTATCTACCTAGCTAAACATAGTAACTCCCGTGAACACTAGTTTGATTATGAGTCCTTGTGGGATCGATATCTTTTATTACTACGCGATAGACTGTGCACTTGCAGTTAAGTTGTATTAGACATAGAAAGTCGCGATCAGAGATGAAAAGAAGAGGTCTCAGAATGACATCTCTCCACGAATGCATTAAGCATCCATTGGTTGACTAGAGTGTAATCGGTCATGCATAGGTCCTTCAACCCAAATAAGGTTAGAATCGACTGAAACCAATAATTATACAGCTGAGCTAAGCCAACAATATTCCTTCTATGGTTCAGAAACTTCTGGGGATCACGCACCTGAAATTTTCTAGGAACAATCAATGTTAGAAATAATCAATATCAACAATTTAAATTAACGTAAAAAATAAATCAAAAATCCAACTAATTCTACCTCTCCGTTCTAGATATGGCTGACAATGTGGTATGAATACAAAGGAAGTAAGGACAAATCAGATGGACCTCCTTAAAAACCATTTGCATCGGCATCCGCAGCAGCCTCACCCTCCGAAGGTGGCACTGGATCAGCAGCGGAAGGTGGCACTGGATCAGCAGGAGGTGGCACTGGTGAATCCTGATGCTTGCGGGAGGACGAGGGAATTGATGCATCAGCTGGTGAATCTCGTATCCTACGGGAAGAAGAAGAAGAAGATGGAGTGGCCTGAGATGAAAGTGAAGTGGCTGAGATGGAGTTCCTTAAGATGAAGGTGAGGTGACATGAGATGAAGTGGCCTGAGGTGAATGACGAGCCACAGGTGTAGACTGCGCCCCAAAAGTCGACGCCTTTGCCTGACCAGAAGTACCTGCTGCCTCCGCTTCCGCCGAATGGATGCGTGTTGGGCAACCCATTCATGTCTCAATCTATCGACTCTGTCAGCCATAATGTTTGTAGGGTAAAGTAAGGTGTATCATTGGTGCACGCAGACAACACACACAAACAAGATTAAAAAAAATAGACTGCGCGATATTTCGGAGATATCTCTTCGAAAAATCATAAAACAATAACGTTGAACAATTCTGGAGATACATCTCCGGAAACACCATAAAAATTTTACTTTTGAAGACATCTGAAGATGCATCTCCGAAAATTCCCAAAGTATATGAAACGCTGAACTATTCCAAAGATGTATCTCCAGAAAGTCCTGCAACTCAAAGGTCGCAACAATGGCGTAATGTGGCTCATGTAAGTTGAAAAAACATGATATGTTCGCCATTTGAGCCAATAAACAAGTCATATACTAAGTCTAAACTATGTTACATGCGAATCCTACACATTTCTAACCATAATCATTGATTTCTACACATTTACATAAAAACTCAAAATTCATTTGAAAAATCGAAAATTTACCTAAAATTTATGGTTTTATGATGTTTGATATTCTTCTGAGCCTTGTTTGATAAAATTTGATGTTGTGAAGAAGTTGAAATTTTATGTAGAATAGAGTTTGAGAAGTGTGTGGGAGAAGAAGAGTCTAACGCGATTTATACTCCAAATTGTTCCAAATATATATCTCCGGAATATTCCAACGTTCATTGAAGTTTGGGTGCGTCCAAAGATATGTCTTTGAAATCTGGCGGTATTTTTGGAATTTCACACTTTGTGATAGAAATACATAGAGTGGTATAAGAAATTCTCAACTTTTTAACATTATAAAAATCACATGACTCGTGACTTTGAGTTATAGAGCTATCAAAGTGGGATACCCTATCTTAAACGGGTTAGCTCTGGCAAACTCGGGTTTTTTATTAATGACCTAAAAAAGTTCTGCTTTAATATACGTTCGAAAATTACTATCCGAATTTAGCTATAGATGGCTTTCAGGTTACCCAGCCTCAAACGGGATTTTTTAGTAACAAAATTAAAATAAAACTTCATAATATTTATTATAAATTAAATTAAAATTATATTATTTTAAACATAATATATTTTTAAGTATTATATTATCTTTTATAAATACTAAAATTTGTATTTAAATACAACACATGTCTAAATTGTATAAAATAATACTCGAATATTTAACATAAGATAAACCAATAAAATATGAGGAAGAGTGTTGATTATATTATTGTATAAGATTTAAAAGAGAAAAATTAAATAGAATAGAGATAAAATTTAGTGAGGTGAGAAAAATCAATGTAATATATAAATTTTATACCTATATAGGCCTAACAGGCTATCCACAGTCCATACGGACTAACCCTAATGGATAATTGTCATATCCTAAAATTTACCCTACTTTTTATTTTTATTTGGTTCATGATTTCCATTTCATATGCATACTCACATGCCCTATACCCGGGGATCAAGTCTCTTTGAGGTTCTACTCTTGGGTCACTAACCTTAGATCATGTTAGGTTTGTTGCCCATTTCCATTAGCATTTCATTCAAAGGAAAGGACAGGATTTAGTTCAAGATTCAAATCAATCCAAGTTTCATTCAAAGATCAAGATTCATTCAAGTGCAAAATTCAAAAATTCAAGTGAACTCATGTTTATGGAAGTAAAACATTATTGCTTGAAAGGCAAGTTACATTACGCCATTCAGAAGCCTTTTCATTACAAAATATCCAATTACACTATAAAGGAGACAAATTACAAAACTTTACACAACAATTACACTTTTTGAACTAACAATTGACTTTGGTCAATCGTTGACTTTTTGGTCAAATAGTTGACCAAAGTCAACTTTCTAATCCTAACCCTAAGTCCTACATCTTCTTCATTCACAACTCATCTCACTTTGCTCCTATAACTTCAAGCTTCTTCATGCTTTAGTGTTATACTTCCAGGCTATGTCAATTTTGTGTGTCATGATTTGATGATGCCTTTTCACTCCACATTAGGCACATTAATCCTACAAAAACATACACCACATCAGGCATACCAGTCAACATGTAACCAATGCATTCACACTTAGCAATCATTCATACTCATACTAATAAACTCTCAACCTTCTTAGCCACAATGACACCAACTGTGACTATAAACTGTTGCACCCTAAAATTTGCTCAACCTTATTCATTTGGTTTATGTTTCAATATCATTAGCATTTGCATATAGATTCATGAACATAGGTTAACCATCTGCATAGCATAAGCATAGCAAGTCATCCAACATAGGACCAATCATTATTCTCATCTCTAGAGGCCTATCAAGAGGTTATTATCCTGATTCAATCTCATTCAAGTCATCAGAAAAGAATTTGGAAGTTAGAGAAGTCAGTGGATCAAGCATTGCATCTATCTCCTAACTGAGGGTATCTGAGGGTCAATAAAGTAAGTTGTGGGCTGTGAATGGAGCATGGAGAGTATGTGGGCATCTTGGAGGACCTAGAAAGTCATTTGGAGAAGGAGACAAGTCATTGGTGTAGTCACAAGTATTGCAGTTGAAGACAGTCAACTAGGGTTTCATCTGGGTCAACCCTGGGTCAACTCTAGGTCAATTGAATGATTGAAAGGCATTAAGGGCTATTGGAGAGATGCGGGGTTCATCATTTGACATGAATAATAAGGATATGGTGTTGTGCTAAGAAGAAATCAAGAGAAATCAAGGAGAAGAGGAGTTTCTAAATTAGGGTTTCTGTGTAAAATCCCCTAATTTAGGTCAAATTTCCAAGCAAGATAAGTCAAAATGCAAGCTTCAAATGGATCCTTGGCCAACATTAAACATGTAGAGGATCTCAATACCTTTAATTTGAGTGGTGGAAGACATCAAGGAGATTTATAGAACTCAAGTTATGGTCCTTCCAAGTTACAGGTCATCTGAGGTATCTGAAATTTTGTCTGTGAAAGTGACTTGACTTCCAAGCAATGTTTACCCCTCAAGGAGATTCCAAATGAATTTCTGGTCAACATAAGAATTGTTCCTCATTGTCTTAGCTTTCTATAATGGTATAGTATGCCTTCATATGATTTATGGAACTCTACTTACGGCCTTGGCAAGCAAAGGGTATTTTGGTCATTTGTGAATTACAGGTCATTTTAACCTATGCCCAAAACTCATACAAGGAAGCTTCAAATGGAAAACTTTACAACATCAAACTTGTTCCAAATGACATTTTGAGTCTAGAAAAGTGACCATGAGAGATTGGAAAGATTCATAGCACAAGGTTTCAAAATTGTTGGATTTAATGAATAAAAATGGACTTAAAAATGAGATTTTTCATATCTTGGCCAAATGAAGCAAAATTATAGGTCATTTTGAATGGAAAGATCATTTTAAAGACATTGGCTAAAGTAGAATTTTGATCATAGTTCATATTTTGTGAGTTATTCATGGTTGCTTGTAATGGAAGGTACATAAACCAAATTCAAGGGAAAGAATGCAAGGGAAGCTTTTCCAAGTTTCTAGGAGGTTCTAACCTCACCTATATATTGATACAAGATGGTTCATGCCATGGTTGGTGATTGCATTTTCTCAAAACCCCAAGTTTCACTCATTTTCTCCAAGTTGCAAAAGCTTCTCAAACTCTCTACAATCTTCATCAATTCTCACTTTTCTTGATTTGATCATCATCTAGATCATTCATAGGTCAGAATTTTATCAAAGAATTGGTTGAATTGGTCAAAGATTGTACCACTCATCTTCTTCATCCAATTTGCAAGAAGGTTTCAAGTACAAGATTCAGGAGGTTTACACACGAATCATTGCATACAGAACTCTTAATTTAGGTCATTGAGCAAGTTCCAATCACTGCAAGCATCAAATTCAAAGAGTTGCATAGCTGTTTCTCCATTTTTCAACAGGTTGGTATCTCTGCTCGATTTGCATAGTTTAGGTAGCATGATAGGGTTTTGTTAGCTTAGACTGGTTAAGTTAGGTTAGATGATGATTTCCCCAAAGTTTGGACAAGTTTCAAGGAGTTTGATCATGGTGCACAAATTCTGTTGAGGTTCATAACACGTGGAATATAGCACGATAATCCTCTCTTTAGAGCTTAAAATGACCAGTATGAGGTGTAGAGTAGATGAGGATAAGTTTTGGCACGAATTGAAGAACTTGATTGCAGGTGAAAATGTTGACTCATGACTGTTATTCCCATCGAGTTGTTTGATGGAGTGAGTTTTAAGAGAAATTATCACCATGGCTGTGTAGAGGGTGAGGAGGAGAGTATTTTTTATCTTTGGATCGTGTTAATTCATGGAGAGACCAGGGAGAAAGAGAGACTGGAAAGTCTGTGCATGGAAGGTGGATTTTCAGAAACCCTAGGGCTCGTTGGGGACGATGACCCTCAGCCATCAGATCATTCCCAGATTTTGACTTAATCCCCTCATCGTGCGGCCACGGTTTAATGTTGAAAACGGAGGGAAAATTTGAAAACTCAAAACGCAGCGTTTGAGTTAGTGACCAGTCTGGGCTCAACTGCTTTTCGCGCCCCCCAACTTGCTGGGCCCAACGTGTATCCTTTATATTTCTTACTTTTCATACCCCCCCCATGCCTTTTATCTCATTTTAATTTCTTTTTATTTTTATGCATTTTCTAAAAATCATATAAAATTGAAAAAACATTATTTTTTGATGATTCTTTTTGCATAATTTTCTTTAAAGAGTCTATAAAATTATAAAAAATAAAAATTGCATTTTATTTTTTATTTGATATTTTTCCCATATTTTCCAAATAAATAGCATTTTAAATAGTTTCATTTCATACATAAATTTGTTAATTTTTGTTCTAACCAATGCTTTAATATTTTTTGTCCATTCTTTTTAGGTTGATTAATAGGCATTGTTATCTTGTGCATGCAATTTAATTCATATTTTTAGGAGTTAGTTTTAGGTGATTAGTTTAGGTGTGAACAACATGAATAAAATTAGGGTTTCAAATCAACTCAGGAGAAATAGTTTAATTCTTTTAGGATAGTTTTCAGTTGATTTTTGGGTATGGACTATAGGGGTTATGGGTATAGGATAGATCCCCTTAGAAATCATCAGGATTCCCCTACTGCTATTAGTATATTACTGTTATATGTGATTGCTTGGTGTGGTGTGCCCTCTGGGGATTATTGTTTGTCTGTGTGGGTATTGGGACTGTCTGGGGATTGGGGAAGCTGAAGACTGAAGATGATGAAGCCATTGGAGATCCAGAGACTGAAGACCAACTTCCAGAGTTGGAGAGGAGATTGTTGCCATCAGCTGTTAAGGAGATTAGGGTTTAGGAACCAGGCAGAGCTCTAGATTAGAAAGCTTGATTCTCAAACATGGAAGGTTTTGACTGCCTCCATTCCTCTCTGTGATACAGAGTCTCTCTGAGACATTCACCCCCTTCCTTTGGAAGGCTTGGTGCTATTGTCTAGGGGATAGAACTCTTGAGAGAAAATGTCTTATGTGTTAGTAGCAGTTGGTTTACCACCATTGGTAGTCAACTAATTGCTTAACACCCAATTCACTCTGGTGATTGATCCCTCAGCTTGGAGGATAGGACTTGAAGAAAAGCCCTTGTAGACTGAAGATTGGTGACCAAAGCCCTTGCTTGAAGACTGTGAAGATAGAGAGTGATGCTTGTTGAAGCTTGTAGCTGATTGGAGATGACTTGAAGATGGATATTGATGCAGAGCTGTTGTGGCTGTTTATTTTGCTGTATTTCATTTCTTGATGTATTGATTGGTTTTCCTGACTGTATTGTTTGCTGTTTACCCTGTTGGGTTGAAAGTGAAGCCTGTTCACTTTTGCCTATTGTTTTCTAGGTTCGAGGTTGAGTAGGACTCCCTTGCCTCGCTTGTATTGTTGCATTCATGCATTTTACTGTATTACTGTATATATATCTGATATTGTTTCTGTTTTCCGTCTATTCCCTTAGGATCTCTGTTTCTCTCTGGGCAAGAGAGGAGCATGATAGACACTAGGTCTTAACCCATGCATGATAACATTAGGTTAGTTTGTTTCCCTTCGCAACCGTAGGTTAGAGTTCTGTCTCTTTCTTTCTCAAAACAAACAGAAAAACACAATAAGATTTCAAAACACAATAAAAGACACTTCTTTCGTAAAAGAACATGAACTCATCAAGACGTCATTTTTGTCCGCTTGGACTGTTAATCAGAAAAACCTTTTTTATAAGGAATAAAATCAATCAAGACAAGCTTGTGTCGTACACTAGCGACAGCTGGCGACTCTGCTGGGGATCCAACGTCCCCTGGCTGCTAAGGACTGCGATAGTTCGTATGCATTTGGGATCCAACGTCCCTTAAGAGAGTCAATCCTAACGCTTGTTTTCCCGTCGAGGATTTTGTATGGATTTATATTTCTGACCTTTACTTTCAGCATTATATATATTGATTGTTATTGCTGTATTGGGGTGTGACGGGTGTTCTGATATTGAGTGAGAAGCCGGACCTGGGCTTGAGTGCACCTTAGACTTAGAGTAGAGATTAGTGGGCGCGCACGTGCTTTGCATGTCCTAGTGTCCCGCGAAATCTACGCTCAGACGAGGTTCTTCTGGTTGGCCTCCTGTCCTGCCCTTTGGGTGGCTTGGGTTGCTGGTTAGTTGGATTGTCGACTCTGGGGACCGATCATTTGGAAGTTGGCTAAGTGAGGCCTCTTCAGGATTTGATGATGCCACTCCTTCTGGGAATCGTATCGTCAACCCTGAAAGTCTGTGACGCCGACGACCGCATAGGATGCCATACCTTTGTCAGTTACTAGGACATCCACCTGTGAGAGGGTTTGGGGATATGCAGGTAACTAGACCTTCAGACTACCGGTCTGTTCCTTGATCAGAGATCCTGGGTATTTATGGAGAGTTATGAGGTCTGCCAGAGACCATTTGGAGATGTGTTTTGAGGTCTGCCAGAGACCATTTGGAGATGTGTTTTGAGGTCTGTCAGAGACCAGTGGGAGATGTGTTTTGAGGTCTATCAGAGACCAGTTGGAGATATGATTTGAGGTCTACCAGAGACCAGTCTGAGTTATGGTTTGAGGTCTGTCAGAGACCGTTGTTGGAGCTTTATTATAGGTCTATCCGAGACCAGGGTTTGAGGACTTCTAAAGAGTCTATCTGAGACTTCTTGATATGGTTCAGGCTATTCAGCTACGGCCTTTGGTCCCTGTTGCATGTTACTTGCATTGCATTGTTTGCATACCCATTATCATTGCATCCCACTAACGTGTGTCTGTGCTGCAGGTGCATTTGCATTCCCCCGGTTCTAGTGTCTGGACTTCTGAGTATTTGATCATGGCTGGTTTGAGGATGACCGTTGCGTATAAGATACCTATCCCCGATATTACTCCACTCCTGGGTCTGATTTCCCTTGCAGATGAGGATGTCCGTAGAAGCTTCAGGCAGAGTTACGGACGGCTGTTGAGTTTAGTTCGCAGGTCTACTGGTGATGAATTGAATGGGCTGTACACCTTAATGCAATTCTATGACCCGGCTTTGAGATGTTTCACGTTTGCGGACTTTATCTTGGGGCCTACCATGGAGGAGTATGTAGAGTTCACTGAGCTGCCAGTTCAGAATGCAGTTCCCTTTATTCACTCAGCCGCTGAGCCCAATTTGGAGGATTTGGCCAAGGCCCTGCATATGAATGCTTCTGACTTGTTGATGACTGCGTGGCGAGGGGTTCCGGGTTTTTCTCTTCAGTTTCTGGTTGGTAAGGCTCAAGAGTACGCCAAGAATGGGTGTTGGGTGGTCTTTAACGCTATTTTGGCCCTCTGCATTTATGGGATAGTGTTGTTCCCTAACTTCCCGAACTTCGTGGACATGGATGCATTTCATCTGTTTGCTGCCGGTAACCCAGTACCAACACTGATCGGGGACTTTTACCATTCGATGCACTACAGGAATGAAAACAGGAGAGGCAAGAATGTCTCTTGTTGCGTACCTTTGCTGTATATGTGGTTCAAGAGCCATTTTCCATCGAGGGGACCTTTCAGGGATAATGCAATCACGCCCGACTGGCCAGAGCATATGATGAGGTTAACTTCTGAAGACGTTGATTGGTTTGATAGAGATCTGCTGGGATCCGAGCTTATCTTCAGTTGTTCTGGTTACCCTAATGTTCCGCTGATAGGAAGAAAGGGGTGTATCAATTACAACCCTTCTCTGTTCGTCCGTCAGTTCGGATATGCGCTGAAAAACCCGCCAAAGGAGGAAGAAGTACAGGAATCTCTGTACTTCACCAGAGATTTGAAGGGGGGGTTATTAGCCAAGTTGCAGCATGCCTGGACGCGTATTAACCGAAGAGGGAAGCCGTTGTTAGGAAAAAATGACTGTCAAGCTTATGCACCTTACAGAAAGTGGATCCAGGAGAGAGCCAGTCAGTTGAGGATGCCATTTCCAGATGCGCCAGTTCTTGTTCCTATTCCGGTAGCGGAGCCAACTACTATTTCTAGGGAAGCCTATGAGCAGGTTGTGAGAGAAAAAGAAGCCTTGTTGAAGATCAACGAAGGGTTAGAGCAGGAGCTAGCCCAGATACGCAGCGAGAAAAACAAGGCCGTGTATGCTTTCCAACAACAGATTGAACTAATGAACAGACTAGGGGCTGAGTTGACTGAGGAGAGGAAGAAGCGCGAACGTCTGGGGCAAGAGTTCAGAAGCTCCCATGACATGCTTGAGTCCAAGAAGAAAGCGCTTGACATCGCTCACCGAGAGATCTCTTCTTGCAATAAGACCTGGAATGCCACGCTCACCAACAATAAGAAGAGGGAGGATAAGTTGAAGCAGCAAATCTCCGACCTCGAAGAGCAGTTGAAGTCCAGCATCAAGAAGTGTGAAGAAGAAGTGATGACCCGGTACAGCCTCCAGAATGCACTAAACAAGGCCATCAAAGGCAGAGATGAAGCTGTATCCCAGAAGCGTAAACTGGAAGATCGCTTCGGAGACGGGGCATGGGAAGAAACTGCTGAAGACGTGCGTCGTGTTCTTAAGAAAAGAAACCAACTTGTCGAAGGGCTGCTTGCTCGACCAAGTCATCCGGATACCAAGAAGCTGCTAGAAGAATACCAGACTTATGGGAGGATTTGATCATTTCATGTAGTAACTTGTGTGCTTTATTTGCTTAGTGCTGACCATCACCAGGGTTGTTGGTTGAGGTCATGCCTTCTTATTGTACTCTCAGTGACATTGTATTCCGGGCTTATTGATTTCTCAGCAATATACGAGGCTTTCTGTGATTCAGCTCTGATCTTTATATTGATAGCACTGTCACTGCACCGGCACCTTCTCACCAGAATCGGGGGATGAATTTCCCTAATGCACAGACACACACTGCATTGCATTCATACTCATATTGCATTACAGGTAATCATTGGATGTTATCTTATTTCCTGCTCTGTAACAGATACTTTTCAGGATTGCAGATCAGCACCCGCACCGCTATTCTACCCGCACCAACTGTCGAAGAATCATGGATCAAATGCAGAACGAGATGCAAGATGTGCGCGAGAAGCTAGCTCTCTTTATGCAGACCATGGAAGCTATTGCAAAAGGTCAGGAGAATTTGCAGGCCATGGTCCAGCCGCTGTTGGCCCGAAATGTTGGTCACGGTAATGAGGATCATCAGTCCGCACGGGTCGATACTGTTCATGGAGATGGCACTCCCACGCCAGTGGCGCCACCTGTAGTCAATATACATGCTGCTAATGTCAACAACGCTACCGCTGCTGTGAATGGTAACGTCGGAGTTGGGAACGAGACTGCTGTCCATAACGTTGGGCTCGGTGATGTCAACTTGGGTGATAATATGGGAGGCAACGGCTTTGGCAATACTGGATTTGGGTTCAATGATCAGGGATTCGATAATACTGGGAAATATGGTTTCAATGCTCAAGGTTTTGGGCAAGATGGTTATGGTGTGGCCAATCAGGGTTACGGAGGTTTCGGAAATGGAAACAGCGTTGGGTTAATGGCTTTTGGGCCTGCTGGAGGTGTTCAGGGATACGGCAGCAGAGGCCGAGGTCCGGTGATGAATCAGTTCAGGGCTGGCCGAAATAATGGGTATGATGGGTATGGAGCTGGGAATGGTATGTGGCAAGAAGATCAGCAGGAGGACGCTTTCTCCGGCGGAGGTTTCGAAGGGCCGATGGATGACTCCCAGAAGATCAGAATGCTAGAAGAGCAGATGAGGGGGGTCCTGAACCAAAGTGTTGTGGGCTTGGACATGGCAACAATGGGTCTGGTACCTGGCTTGAGGGTGCCAATCAAATTCAAAGCTCTTGTGTTTGATAAGTATAAAGGGGACACATGTCCGAAAGTGCACGTACGGGCTTATTACAGAAAGATGTCTGCATACTCAACTGATGAAAGAATGCTAATGCATTTCTTTCAGGATAGTCTGTCGGGCCCTTCCCTAGAGTGGTATATGGGGTTGGAGCCAACCAATATCAAGACATGGAAGCAATTGGCAGAGGCATTTGTAGCTCACTACAAGTATAACAGTGACTTGGCGCCCAATCGGGTCCAATTGGCAGGGTTGTCGCAGAAGAAGGGGGAGAGCTTTAAAGAGTACGCGCAAAGGTGGCGCGATATGGCTGCCAGGGTCCGTCCTCCTGTAGAAGATAAGGAAATGAACGACATGTTCGTCGGCACATTCACAGGCTTGTTTCATGACATGTTGTTTCATACATCTCTGGCCAGTTTCTCAGATTTGATTCTGATGGGAGAAAAGATTGAACGTAACATTAAGCAGGGAAAATTCCAGGTCAAGGAATCAACTGCATCCGGCAGTAATAGGAAGGATTTTGGTGGGCGCCGTCAGGGCGAGGCAAGCGCAGTGTTTGGAGGCCGAGGCCGAGGCCGAGGCAGGGGACGAAACCAATATCATCAGCCGCAGCAGGTGGCGAGTGTTACTATCCCGTACCAACAACAACCACTTCAGCAACAACAACCAGCTCAGCAGCAGCCAATGCAGCAACAACAGCAACAGCAGCAGCAGCCACAGCAGGGTGCGCAGCAGGCTCAGCGAAGATTCCAGGGTGGTAAACCGAGAAGAGTGTTTGAGAAGCCTCCCTCAACGTATGCTGATTTGTTGCAGACATTGTTGGGTTTGAACCTGGTAGAGAAGAGAACTCTGGCACCAATAACGGGAACGCCTCTATTTGGTTACGACGCAAGCAGGCACTGTGAGTTTCATTCTGGGGCTCCGGGCCACGATATAGAGGGTTGTCATGCTTTTAAGCACGTTGTGCAGGATCTTTTGGACAATAAGACTATCAATTTCGGAACGGCGGGTCCGAATATAGTGCAGAAGCCCATGCCTAATCATGGGGCAAACGCCATTTTGATTGAGGAAGGGTTGAATTTGATTATGAATGTCGACGATTTAAAGACGCCGCTGAGCGAGATAAAAAGCAGATTATTGCAAGGGGGTGTTCATCCAGGATGTGACGAGTATTGCTTAGAATGCTGGACCCTAGCTGGGGGGTGTGATGATCTGAAGAAAGGCATTCAGGCTTTAATTGATGGAGGCATATTGCAGTTTGACCGAGCAGCAACTGAAGAGCCGGCAGGGGCAGTAGCAGATGATCAGAGTGATGTGGCCACTGTAACGATTCCTCGAAAGACAATCACTATTGCAGCACCAGCTCAGCGACCACCGATCACCATAACTAAGGTCGGACCGATCCCGTACGAGAACACGAAAGCAGTTCCATGGTCATATGGGTTGGAGGTGTATTGTGACGGGATAAAGATTGATGTTAATAAGCAGCCAGCCGAGACTGTGGATAATGTTGTTGGTGCAGGAGGTATGACAAGGAGTGGTAGGATCTTTATATCACCTGAAGTGGAGGCCGAAAGACTAGCGAAAGGAAAAGGGAAGGTGGTTGAGAATGTCCCAGTGCAAGTAGGTGACAAAGAGTCAGCATTGAAAGATGTAGAAGAGTTCATGCGCTTGATTCGGAAAAGTGATTATAAAATTGTGGAGCATCTGCAGCAGACGCCGTCCAAAATATCCATCTTGTCATTGCTCTTGTGTTCGGAAGGTCACAGAAATGCTTTGTTGAAAGTCCTGGATGCTTCCTTCGTACCCCAAGACGTCTCTGTAAATCAGCTGGAAGGAGTGTTGGCACATGTAAATGCAGGCCACAGTTTAGGCTTTACCGACTTCGATTTGACCCCGAAAGGGAGAGATCATAATATGGCGCTGCACATATCTGTTGAGTGTAGAGGATCAGTAATGTCGCATGTATTGGTCGACACCGGATCATCTTTGAATGTGCTGCCCAAGAAGGCGATGATGAAGTTGGATGTCAGAGGAATCTTGTGCACGCCCAGTGACTTGGTAGTCAGAGCGTTTGACGGCACGCGGAGAACAGTCTTTGATCGATCACATTGCCTCTGCAAGTAGGGCCGGAGGTGTTTGCCACTGAATTTTATATCATGGATATACAGCCTGCGTATAGCTGCTTGCTTGGAAGACCTTGGATTCACGGGGCTGGGGCAGTCACGTCTACCCTGCATCAGAAGTTGAAATATATGGTCGGAGACAGCGTAGTCACCGTATGCGGCGAAGAAGACATCCTGGTCAGCCATCTGTCGTCATTTAAATATGTGGAGGTCGACGGAGAGATCCACGAAACGCCCTGCCAGGCGTTTGAAGGGTTGCGTGTCAAGGACAAAGGTCCCGGGCCGAGCAAAGCGTCGGAGATAGTCGTCTCATCGTATAAAGAAGCTCAAGCTCTGGTGGAGGCAGGAGAAGCAAAGGGCTGGGGCAAAGTGCTGGATATTCCTGTGAAGATGGACCGGTTCGGGCTGGGATACCAACCATCGTCGTCAGCACCTGCTGTGGGGGCATCCCGTTTCAGAGAGTCAATCACTATCTCTGCCAGTGGAGTATGTCATGAAGCCATCAATGTTGCTTCGGAGTCTGACGAAGGAGACAGCGACTGTGATATGGAGGCCTGGATTCAGCCAAGCACGCCAGGACAAGGATTGTGCAACTGGTCTATTCAGGAGCTTGTTCCTGTGACTCTTAAACAGTAATGCTTTGTGTTGCACCCTAAAATTTGCCCAACCTTATTCACTTGGTTTATGTTTCAATGTCATTAGCATTTGCATATAGAGTCATGTACATAGGTTACTCATCGGCATAGCATAAGCATAGCAAGTCATACAACAGGGGGACCAATCATTATTCTCATCTCTAGAGGCCTATCAAGAGGTTATTATCCTGATTCCATCTCATTCAAGTCATCAAGAAAGAATTTGAAAGCAGAGAGTTCAGCAGATCAAGCCTTGAGTCCATCTCCTAGTTGAGGGTATCTGAGGGTCAACAAGAGGGTTGTGAGCTGTGAGTTGAAGGAAGGGAGGGTATCTAGACATCTTGGAGGACTTAGAAAGTCATTTGGAGAAGGAAACAAGTTGCTGATGCGATCACAAGAATTGCAGTTGAAGGCAGTCAACTAGGGTTTCATCTGGGTCAACCCTAGGTCAACCCTAAGTCAATTGACTGATTTAAAGGGCATTCAAGTCCATTGGAGAGATGTGGGGAGCATCATTTGACATATAAAGAAGGATATGGAGATATGCCAAGAAGAATTCAAGAGAAATCAAGGAGAAGAGGAGTTTCTAAATTAGGGTTTCTATGTAAAATCCCCTAGTTTAGGTCAAATTTCCAAGCAAGATAAGTCAAAATTCTATCTTCAAATGGATCCTTGGCCAACATGGAACTTGTAGAGGATCTCAAGACCTTTAATTTGAGTGGTGGAAGGCATCAAGGAGATTTATAGAACTCAAGTTATGGTCCTTGCAAGTTACAGGTCATCTGAGGTATCTGAAATTTTGTCTGTGAAAGTGGCTTGACTTCCAAGCTAGTTTTACCCCTCAAGGAGATTTCAAATGAATTTCTGGTCAACATAAGAATTGTTCCTCATTGTCTTAGATTTCTAGAATGGTATAGTATGCCCTCATATGATGTGTGGAGCTCAACTTATGGTCTTGGCAAGCAAAGGGTATTTTGGTCATTTGTGAATTACAGGTCATTTTAACCTATGCCCAAAACTCATACAAGGAAGCTTCAAATGGAAAAACTTACAACATCAAACTTGCTCCAAATGACATTTTGAGTCTAGAAAAGTGACCATGAGAGATTGGAAAGACTCATAGCACAAGATTTCAAAATTGGTGAATTTAATGAAGGAAAATGGCTTAAAAAATGGTATTTTTCATATCTTGGCCAAATGATGCAAAATTATAGGTCATTTTGAATGGAAAAGGCATTCTAAAAACATTGGCTAAAGTGGAATTTTGAGTCTAGTTCAAGATTTAAGAGTTATCCATGGTTGCTTGCAATATAAGAAACATAATCAACATTCAAGGGAATTTAGCACAAGGGAAACTTCTCCAAGTTTCTAGGAGGTTCCTAGATCACCTATATATTCATGCAAGATGAATCTTGCAAGGGTTGGTGCCATCATTTTGTCAAAAACTCCATTTTCACTCATTTTCCATTTTTGCATAAGTCTCTCAAATTCTCTCAATCTCTCATCAAACTTCAACATTCTTGACCCAATCTTCATCATCATCACACAAAGATCAGAATCCATACATCTCTTTGGAGAATTGAGCAAGGAATTGTGATATTCACCATCATCATTCAAAGTGCAAGCACCTTGGAATTAGAAGATTCAAGGCTTGGGAGCTTCTCTAATTGCATACAGAATTCATCTCCAAGATTACTGATCAACTTCCCCACCTTTCAAGCATTGGATCAAGTGTATGCCACCACTGTTTGCAGCATCATAACAGGTTGGTTATCTTCTTCGAATTGCATAGTTTAATGAGAATTTTAGGGAATTGTTAGTGTAGACTGGTTAGGGTAAGGAAGATGATTGATTTGGATAAATTTGAGCAAGTTTCATGGACATTAGTTATGGTGCACCATTTCTGTTGAAGCTTAGAATAGCAAGAATCGTGCGAAATAATCTTGGATTGAATGCTTAAAATGACCAGGGTGAGGTGTAGGTTAGCTTAGGATGATTTTCATGGAGAATTGAGAGGATCCATATCAGTTGAACATGATGGATCAGATCTGTTATACACATCGAGTTTGCTTTGTGAGTGAGTTTTAGGAAGAACTAAGGCTATGGCTGTGTAGAGGGAGAGATTTAGAGTAATTTTGCTCTTGACCTTGATTGAATCCATGGAGAGTTGAAGGAGAACAGAAGGGTGTAAGGTTCGCGCATGGAGATGAGTTGCAGAACCTAGGGTTTGCTGGAGGTAGGAGACGATGCATGAGCCACACGATCGTACTTGGACCTTTGACTTGAAGGCGCATCCAACGGCCACGATTTAAAGCTCAAACGGAGGGAAACTTTGAAGATTTGAAACGCTGCGTTTCATTAATTGGGGGGTTGGGCTCAGAGCGCTATCCACACCCCCCATTTTAATAGGCCCATTACTTTGAACGCGCTTTTCTGCTTTTCTCACCCCCTCCATTTTATTTCATTCTATTTTCTTTTTATTTTCTTTAATTTTTTATGCATCTTCTAAAAATCATAATAAATAGATAAAAAAAATCATTTTTAATTCCTTCTTTTTACATTATTTTCTTTAGGATGTCTAGAAAATTCTAAAAAATAAAAATTGCATTTTATTTTTTATTTGATATTTTTCCCATATTTTCTAAATAAATGACATTTTAAATAGTTTCATTTCATGCATGATTTTATTAATTTTTGTTCTATTAGATACTTTCATATTTTTTGTTCATTCTTTTTAGGTTGTTTAGATGAGATATTGAACTTATAGATTCAATTTAGTTCCCATTTTTAGAAATTAAATTTAGGTGCTTAGTGTAGGTTTGAACAAACATGAACAAATTAGGGTTTTTAGGTGATGACTTAGGAAGTTTGATTCTTTCCCTTAGGACTTAGGGTTTAACTAGATTAGTTATGGGACTATAGGGGCTATGGGTAGTTATTAGATCCCTTAGAGAAAAGTCAGGACTCCCCTACTGCTATTAATACTCTGTGTATGTCTGATTGACTGGTGTGGTGTGCCCTCTGGGGATTATTGCTTGCTTGCTTGGGTATTGGGGGTTGTCTGGGGACTTGGGAGAGCTGAAGACTTGAGGAGATGAAGACCATTGGAGATCCAGAGATTGAAGATCAACTTCCAGAGTTGAAGAGGAGATTCTTGCTAGCAGATGCTGAGGAGACTAGGGTTTAGGAGCTAGGCAGAGCTCTAGATTAGAAAGTTTGTTTTTCAAACATGGATTGCCTTGTCTGCATCCATTCTTCTCTGTGATTCAGAGTCTCTCTAAGACACTCACCCCCTTCCTTTGGAAGGCTTGGTGATAGTGTCTAAGAGATAGAACTCTTGAGAGAAAATGTCTTTTGTGTTAGAAGCAGTCTGTTCACCACCCTTGGTAGTCAACTGATTGCTTAACACCCAATTCACTCTTGTGACTGATTCCTCATCCTGGAGGTTTGAACTTGAAGAAAAGCCATTGCAGATGGAAGAATGATGATCAAAGCCCTTGCCTAAAGGTCATGGAGATGGAGACTGATGATTGTTGAAGCCTGTAGCTGATTGGAGATTACTTGAAGCCAGATGTTGATTCAGAGCTGCTGATGCTGTTTCTTTTGCTGTTGTATTTTATTGCTGATGTATTGATTGGTTTTCTGGACTGTATTGTTTGCTGTATACCCTGCTGGGTTGAAAGTGAAGTATGTTCACTTTTGCCTATTGTTTTCTAGGTTCGAGGTTGAGTGGGACTCCCTTGCCTCGCTTGTATTGCTGCATCCATGCATTTTACTGTTTTACTGTATATATCTGGTATTGTTTCTGTTTCTGCCTATCCCGTAGGATCTCTGTTTCTCTCTGTGCAAGAGAGGAGCATGATAGACACTAGGTCTTAACCCATGCATGATAACATTAGGTTAGTTTGTTTCCCTTCGCAACCGTAGGTTAGAGTTCTGTCTCTTTCTTTCTCAAAACAAACAGAAAAACACATAAAGATTTCAAACACAATAAAAGACACTTCTTTCGTAAAAGAATGTGAACTCATCAAAACGTCATTTTTGTCCGCTTGGACCGCTAATCAGAAAACCTTTTTTCAGAAAGAATAAAATCAACCAAGACAAGCTTGTGTCTTCCGTGGCCCGAACTACGTTTGCTCTGATCTTTCATGCTGTATGAAAGTACGTAGGCATAGGATGCGATATCCTAGCGAGCAACCTTCCCCTCCTTTCCCGTAGGTAGGCGAACTACGTTGACTCTGATTTCTCGTTCCAGACGGGAATACGTAGGCATAAAGTGCGATACTTTGCCGAGTCATTTTTATTTTCATTTTATTTTCTTTTTAACCCTTGACCTATAGTTTAGATAAAATAACAATCCATACCCGAAAACAAGCGTGGATCCCGTCGAGTACGACGGACGTGAGGGGTGCTAATACCTTCCCCTTGCGTAACCGACTCCCGAACCCAGGTTTTGGTTGCGACGACCATACCTTTCCCGTCTTTGCGAGGTTTACTCTGAGCGTTCCCTTTCCCTCCCGTGGGATAAATAACGCACGGTGGCGACTCTTCTGTTCAGCCGGCGCCGATTTTCGCAGTAGCGACAGCTGGCGACTCTGCTGGGGATCCAACGTCCCCTGGCTGCTAAGGACTGCGATGGTTCTTATGCATTTGGGATCCAACGTCCCTTAAGAGAGTCAATCCTAGCGCTTGTTTTCCCGTCGAGGATTTTGTATGGAGTTATTTTATATTTCTAACCTTCTATTTTTCAGCTTTATATATTGATTATTGTTGCTGTATCTAGGGTGTGACGGGTGTTCTGATATTGAGAGATAAGCCGGACCTGGGCTTGAGTGCACCTAGAATTAGAGTAGAAATTAGTGGGCGCCCGCTTGCTTTGCTTGCTTCGGTGTCCCATGAAATCTACACTCAGACGAGGTTCCTCTGGTTGGCCTCCTGCCCCTTCCTTTGGTTGGCGTGGGTTGCTGGTTAGTTGGATTGTCGACTCTGGGGACCGATCATTTGGAAGTTGGCTAAGTGAGGCCTCTTCAGGAATTGATGATGCCACTCCTTCTGGGAATCGTATCATCAACCCTGAAAGTCTGTGACGCCGACGACCGCATAGGATGCCGTACCTTGTGCCAGTTATAGGGCCACCCACCTGTGAGGGGATTCAGGGTTATGCAGGTAACTAGACCTTCAGACCACCGGTTTGTTGATCAGGATCTTGGATATTTATGGAGGGTTCTAAGGTATGTCAGAGACTAGTTGGTGTGTTCCGAGGTCTGTCAGAGACCAGTTGGTGTGTTCCGAGGTCTGTCAGAGGCTGTTTGGAGATGTGTTCTGAGGTCTGTCAGAGACCAGTGGGGGATATGATCTGAGGTCTGCCAGAGACCATTCAGGTTATGATTATGGGGTCTATCAGAGACAAATATTGGAGCTTTGTTTGAGGTATATCTGAGATCAGGGCTTGAGGACTTCTGGATGGTCTATCTGAGACCTTTCTTGATTGGGTTCAGGCTATTCAGCTACAGCTTTGGTCCCCGTTGCATGTTGCTTGCATTGCATTACTGCATATCCATTACCATTTGCATTTCACTAACGTGTGTCTGTGCTGCAGGTGCATTTGCATTTCCCTAGTTCTAGTGCCCAGACTTCTGAGTGTTTGATCATGACTAGCTTGAGGAGGACAGTTGCTTACAAATTGCCTACTCCTGATATTGTTCCTTTACTGGGGTTGATCTCTCTTGCTGATGAGGGTGTTCGTAGGAGCTTCCGGATGAGCTATGGTAGATTACTGAGATTGGTGTGCAAACCTACAGAGGTAGAGTTGGATGGGTTGTATGCTTTGATGCAATTCTACGACCCTGCTTTGAGGTGCTTTACGTTCTCTGACTTTATTATAGGACCAACCCTGGAGGAATACGCTGAGTATGTTGAGCTGCCCGTGCAGAACCAGGTTCCATTCATTCATTATGACGCCAAGCCCAAGCCGGAGGATTTGGCAAAAGCCTTGCATATTGATGCTTCTGAACTTGTGACTACTGTTTCCCGTGGAGTTCCAGGCTTCTCACTCCAATTCTTAGTTGGTAAAGCCCAAGAGTATGCCAAGAGCGGGTGCTGGGTTGCTTTCAATGTTGTGTTGGCCTTGTGCATTTATGGCATAGTACTGTTCCCCAATATACCGGATTTTGTGGACTTCGACGCCTTCTACTTGTTTGCCGCTGGTAATCCTGTACCTACCTTACTCGGAGATCTCTACCACTCACTGCATTACAAGAATGAGAAGGGAAGAGGGAAGAATGTTCATCTGTGTGTACCCTTGTTGAGTAGGTGGTTTGAGGGTCACCTTCCTAAGAGAAGATCTGTTGCAGAGACTACAGTCCCAGCTGGTTGGCCAGAGCGCCTGATGAGGCTATCGTCGGAAGATATGGAGTGGTTTGATAGAGATCTGCTGGGATCCGAGCTTATCTTCAGTTGTTTTGGTTACCCTAATGTCCCCCTGATTGGAAGAAAAGGGTGTATCAACTACAACCCATCGCTGTTGGTCCGTCAGTTCGGATATGCGCTGAAGAACCCGCCTCAGGAGGAAGAAGTACAGGAATCTCTGTACTTCACAGGTGACGTGAAGGGGGAGTTATTAGCCAAGTTGCAACATGCCTGGACGCGTATTAACCGCAAGGGGAAACCACTGTTAGGTAAGAACGATTGCCAGGCCTATGCACCTTACAGGGTTTGGATCCAGGAAAGAGCAAGTCAGTTATTAATGCCATTTCCAGATGTACCAATCCTTGTTCCTATTCCAATAGCAGAGCCAACTACTGTTTCTAGGGAAGCCTACGAGCAAGTTGTGAAGGAAAAAGAAGCCTTGATGAAGATCAACGAAGGGTTAGAGCAAGAGCTAGTTCAAGTACGCAGTGAGAAAAACAAGGCCGTATATGCTTTCCAACAACAGATCGAGCTGTTAAACAGGTTAGGGGCTGAGTTGACCGAGGAAAAGAAAAAGCGCGAACGTCTGGGGCAAGAGTTCAGAAGCTCCCATGACGTGCTGGAAGCCAAAAATAAAGCGCTTGACGCGACACATCGAGAAATCTCCTCTTGCAACAAGACTTGGAATGCTACACTCACCAACAATAAGAAGAGGGAAGATAAGCTGAGGCAGCAAACCTCCGACCTCGAAGAGAAGCTGAAGTCTAGCATCAAGGAGTGTGAGGAGGAAGTGATGACCCGGTATAGTATCCAGCATGCACTGAACAAGGCAATCAAATCCAGAGATGAAGCGGTATCTCAGAAACGAAAGCTAGAGGATTGCTTCGGAGAAGCAACATGGGAAGAAACTGCTGAAGACGTACGCCGTGTCCTTAAGAGGAGAAGCCAGCTTGTTGAAGGGCTGCTTGATCGACCAAGCCATCCGGAGACCAAGAAGTTGATAGAAGAGTACCAGACTTTTGGGAGGATTTGATCATTTCATGTAGTAACTTGTATGCTTTATTTGTATAGTGCTGACCATCACCAGGATTGTTGGTTGAGGTCATGCCTTCTTTGTACTCTCAGTGATTTTGTACCCTGGGATTATTGATTTTCCCTGCAATATATGAGGCTTTCTATGATTCAGCTCCGATATTCCTATTGTCAACACTATCACTGCACCGGCACCTTCACACTAGAACTGGGGGAATGAACTTCCCTAATGCACAGACACATTGCATTGCATTCATATTGCATTACAGGTAATCTTTGAATAGTGTCTTATTTCCTGCTTTTAACAGGTACTTAACAGGATTGCAGATCAACATCCGCACCGCTATTCTACCCGCTCCAATTGTCGAAAAATCATGGACCAAATGCAGAACGAGATGCAAGATGTGCGCGAGAAGCTCGCTCTCTTCATGCAGACCATGGAAGCTATAGCAAAAGGGCAGGAGAATTTGCAGGCCATGGTCCAGCCTCTGTTGGCCCGAAACGCTGGTCATGGTAATGAAGATCATCAGTCTGTACGGGTCGATACTGTTCATGGAGACGGCACTCCCACGCCAGTGGCTCCGCCTGTAGTCAATACACCTGCTGCTAATATCAACAACGCTACCGCTGCTGTGAATGGTAACGTCGGAGTGGGGAATGAGACTGCTGTCCATAATGCTGGGCTGGGTGATGTCAATTTGGGAGATAATCTAGGAGGCAATGGCTTTGTCAATACTGGATTCGGATTCAACGATCAGGGATTCGATAACACTGGGAAGTATGGCTTTAATGCTCAAGGCTTTGGGCAAGATGGTTATGGTATGGTCAATCAGGGTTACGGAGGCTTTGGAAACGGAAACGGTACTGGATTTATGGCTTTTGGTCCTGCTGGAGGTGTTCAAGGGTACGGCAACAGAGGCCGAGGTCCGGGGATGAATCAGATCAGAGCTGGACGTAATAATGGATATGATGGGTACGGAGCTGGAAACGGTATGTGGCAAGAAGATCAGCAGGAGGACGCCTTCTCCGGAGGAGGTTTTGAAGGGCCGATGGATGATTCCCAAAAGATTAGAATGCTGGAAGAGCAGATGAAGGGAGTCTTAAATCAAAGTGCTGTGGGATTGGACATGGCAACCATGGGTCTGGTACCTGGTTTGAGGGTGCCAATTAAATTCAAAGCTCCTGCGTTCGATAAGTATAAAGGAGACACATGTCCGAAAGTGCATGTACGAGCTTATTACAGAAAGATGTCTGCATACTCCACTGATGAAAGAATGCTAATGCATTTCTTTCAGGATAGTCTATCGGGCCCTTCCCTAGAGTGGTACATGGGGTTGGAGCCAACTGATATCAAGACATGGAAGCAATTGGCGGAGGCGTTCGTAGCTCACTACAAGTATAACAGCGACTTGGCGCCCAATCGGGTCCAATTGGCGGGACTGTCGCAGAAGAAGGGGGAGAGCTTTAAAGAGTACGCGCAAAGGTGGCGCGATATGGCTGCCAGGGTCCGTCCTCCTGTAGAAGATAAGGAAATGAATGACATGTTTGTCGGCACATTCACAGGGCTGTTTCATGACATGCTGTTTCACACGTCTCTGGCCAGTTTTTCAGACCTGATTCTAATGGGAGAAAAGATTGAACGTAACATTAAGCAAGGAAAGTTCCAAGTCGAGGAATCAACTGCATCTGGCAGTAATAGGAAAGCTTATGGTGGGCGCCGTCAGGGCGAGGCAAGCGCAGTATTTGGAGGCCGAGGCCGGGGCCGAGGCAGGGGACGAGGTCAATATCGTCAGCCGCAGCAGGTGGCGAGTGTTACTATCCCGTATCAACAACAACCACTCCAGCAACAACAACCGGTTCAGCAACAGCCAATGCCACAGCAGCAGCAGCCTCAGCAGGGGGCACAGCAGGCTCAACGAAGATTCCAGGGTAGTAAACCGAGAAGAGTGTTTGAGAAGCCTCCCTCAACATATGCCGATTTGTTGCAGACATTGTTGGGATTGAATCTGGTAGAGAAAAGAACTCTGGCACCAATAACGGGAGCTCCCCCGTTCGGCTACGATGCAAACAGACACTGCGAGTTTCATTCTGGAGCCCCGGGTCACGATATAGAAGGTTGCCATGCTTTTAAGCACGTTGTGCAGGATCTTTTAGACAACAAGACTATCAATTTCGGAACGGCAGGTCCGAATATAGTCCAGAAACCCATGCCTAATCATGGGGCAAACGCCGTTCTGACTGAGGAAGGTCTGAATCTTATTATGAATGTTGAGGATTTAAAGACGCCGCTGAGCGAGATAAAGAGCCGACTGTTACAAGGAGGTGTTTACCCAGGATGTAACGAGTATTGCTTAGACTGTTGGACCCTAGCTGGGGGGTGTGAGGATTTGAAGAAAGGCATTCAGGCTTTAATTGATGAGGGCATATTGCAGTTTGATCGAGCGGCAACTGACGAGCCTGCAGGGGCAGTAGTGGATAATCGGAGTGATGTGGCCACGGTAACGATTCCTCGGAAGACGATCACTATTGCAGCACCAGCTCAGCGACCACCGATCACCATAACTAAGGCCGGGCCAATCCCGTACGAGAACACGAAAGCAGTCCCATGGTCATACGGGTTGGAAGTATATTGTGACGGGATAAAAATTGATGTTAACAAGCAGCCAGCGGAGATTGTGGATAATGTTGTTGGTTCAGGAGGCATGACGAGGAGTGGCAGGATCTTTATATCTCCTGAAGTGGAGGCTGAAAGACTAGCGAAAGGAAAAGGGAAAGTGGTTGAAAATGTTCCGGTACAAGCAAGTGAAAAAGAAGCAGCATCGAAGGATGTAGAAGAGTTCATGCGCTTAATTCGAAAAAGTGATTATAAGATTGTGGAGCATCTGCAGCAGACACCGTCCAAAATATCTATCCTATCATTGCTGTTGTGTTCGGAAGCTCACAGAAATGCTTTGCTGAAAGTCCTGGACACCTCTTTTGTACCCCAAGACGTCTCCGTAAATCAGCTAGAAGGAGTATTGGCACATGTGAATGCAGGCCACAGCTTGGGTTTTACCGATTTTGACTTGACTCCGAAAGGGAGAGATCACAATATGGCATTACACGTATCTGTTGAGTGTAGAGGATCAGTAATGTCGCACGTATTGGTTGACACCGGATCATCTTTGAATGTGTTACCCAAGAAGGCGATGATGAAGCTGGATGTTCGAGGAATTTTGTGTACACCCAGTGATTTGGTAGTCAGAGCATTTGACGGCACGCGGAGAACAGTCTTCGGATCGATTACCTTGCCTCTGCAAGTGGGGCCGGAAGTGTTTGCAACGGAGTTTTATATCATGGATATATAGCCTGCGTATAGCTGCTTGCTTGGAAGACCCTGGATTCATGGGGCAGGGGCCGTCACGTCCACCCTGCATCAGAAGTTAAAATATATGGTTGGGGACAGCGTAGTCACCGTGTGCGGAGAAGAGGACATCCTGGTCAGCCATTTATCTTCATTTAAGTATGTGGAAGTCGACGGAGAGATCCACGAAACACCATGCCAGGCATTCGAAGGTTTGCGCATCAAGGACAAAGGTCCCGGGCCGAGCAAAGTGCCAGAGATAGCTGTCTCATCGTATAAGGAAGCTCAAGCTCTAGTGGAAGCAGGAGAAGCCAAGGGCTGGGGCAAAGTGCTGGACATTCCTGTGAAGATGGACCGGTTCGGGCTGGGGTACCAACCGTCGTCATCAACTCCTTCCGTGGGGGCCCCCCGTTTCAGAAAGCCAATTATCATCTCTGCCAGTGGAGTATGTCACGAAACTGTCAATGCTGCTTCGGAGTCTAATGAAGGAGACAGCGACTGTGATATGGATGCCTGGATTCAGCCAAGCACGCCAGGACAAGGACTGTGCAACTGGTCTATTCAGGAGCTTGTTCCTGTGACTTTTAAACAGTAATGCTTTGCTTTATTAATTGTTGAATAAACTGATGTCTTGCCCGGGGCATCAGGATTTGCTTAGGGCTGTGTTGTTATAAACATTGCGTGTTAATCATTAAATAAATGGCGTTTTTTCATGTGCAAATACCGTAATCCCTGTCTTTCTTGTTTTATATTTTTCAATAAAATGGCAACGTGGTTACTCGCTTTACACGCATTTTGAAGCACTTAACCATTCCTTTTGCAGGATAACATTTTCAGATGACATCCTTGAACCACCTATGACTCGTCCCGACTTTGAGCACCCGGTGTTTCAGGCCGAAGAAGAGGTTGTCGAAGATAGCGACGTTCCTGAAGAACTGTCCTGGTTAGTAAAGCAAGAGGAAAGAGCCATTCTGCCTCACGACGAGGTCATCGAAATTATCAATTTGGGGTCGGAAGGGGCTGAGAAAAACATTCGTATCGGAGCCGCGCTGCAGGATGATATCAAGCGGAGGCTGGTTGAAATGCTCCAAGAGTATAGTGATGTATTCGCTTGGTCGTATGAGGATATGCCAGGGCTCGATACAGATATGGTCGTGCATCGCCTGCCATTGAAAGAAGATTGCCCGCCGGTCAAACAAAAGCTTCGCAGAACGCGACCAGATATGGCAATGAAGATCAAAGAGGAGGTGCAGAAACAGTGGGACGCTGGTTTCCTGGCTGTGACGAAGTATCCTTCATGGGTTGCCAACATCGTACCAGTGCCATACCTCAAACCAACACATCAGTAACAGCCCAATTAGCTGTTATCACACACACACACACACACATCTCATTAGTACCTGCAACCATGCAAGAATATGATAATATGCACTATGGTACATATGCTCTAGCTAGTCTTCAACCTGTTCTCCCACCTGTTGTTTTCTATCACATATATCTCATCTATCTCTCCCCCCTTTTAGCCACAAATTAAGATCCAACTAACACATATCATAGATTATAAAGTGTACCAATACATATGTTTGGGGTTACATTACCAAACTGCTCATAGAGAGCATCACAAAAAATTCATGCTTGAGAACAGAAAAATTGACCAGCAGCACACTTCATCATCTCAGCAGCAGTTTGAGGCAAATACCCAATTCTCAATTTTCTTCATCAGAGGAAGAACTAGAATCACTGCCATCCAAATCTGAGAGAGAGATGTCTTGGTTTTCGTCATACGAGTCTTCTTCTGGAAGATCCTCATCTGGACCCCGGCGAGCTAGGGGCACGGTGAAGCCCTTAACAAGCAATCCTTTCCTTATGATATTGTCAGCAATTTCCCCCATGGATTTATTCACGTAAGTTGTGCCTTCCCTGTTCATAATCCTCCTAAGTTCTTCTTCAGTGGGAGAAGGATACTTGCGGTTTGGTTTTTCAGCCGAGGGAGGTTTATCTTTGGTGAATTTGGGAGGGGACTTAGACGAAGATCCTTCATGATGAGAGGCCATGTTATTGTCGAGACGGAGGGTCTGGAAGAGATGTTGAACGATAATAGGGGCAGAAAAGCACATTTGTGTGGAATGGAGAGTTATGTTGTTCAAAGACTTTGACTGCATTGAAATCCTAAAACTCTCACGTGCCATTAATTGCTATGCATCCTCATACATGCAGATACCCAACTTCCCTCTAAGATTTTCAAATTGGGCAACATCTAGAGCCTTTGTAAATATGTCAGCTAGTTGTATCTCAGTGGACACATGCTCTAAGGAAATCACTTTGTCTTCCACAAGATCTCTTATGAAGTGATGCCTTATATCAATGTGCTTGGTTCTGCTGTGCTAGATCGGGTTTTTGGAAATGTTAATAGCACTAAGATTGTCACAGTACAATGTCATGACATCCTGAGTGACATTGTATTCAGTTAACATTTGCTTCATCCAGACCAGCTGAGAACAACGGCTACCAGCTGCGATGTATTCAGCTTCAGCAGTGGACAAGGAGACACAATTTTGCTTCTTGTTAAACTAGGATATTAGGTTGTTACCTAAGAAGAAGCATCCACCAGAGGTGCTTTTTCTATCATCAGCACTGCCAACCCAATTTGCATCACAATAACCAGACAAAATAGGGACACACCCATGAGAGTAGAGTATGCCATAGTCACAAGTTCCATTCACATATTTGAGAATCCTTTTTACTTGGGTCATGTGACTCACTTTAGGATCTACTTGATATCTTGCACATACCCCAACAACAAAGGCAATGTCTGGTCTGCTGGCTGTTAGATATAGCAGACTTCCAATCATGCTTCTGTATAGCCTTTGATTAACACTAGTACCATTTTCATCTCTGGTCAACTTTAGATGAGTGGGGGCAGGTGTTCTTTTGTGACTGACATTGTCCATTCCAAACTTTTTGAATATATTTTTGGTGTATTTACTTTGGAAGAGGAAGATGGAGTCTTCCATTTGCTTGACCTGTAGCCCAAGAAAATATGTTAATTCTCCACACATGCTCATTTCAAATTCAGATTGCATGTGACTGACAAATTGCTTCACCATCCTTTCTGACACCCCACCAAACACTATGTCATCTACATAGATCTGAGCTATCATGATTTCTCCACCCTCATTTTTGACAAACAGAGTCTTGTCAATTCCCCATTTTCTGTATCCGTTTGTGGTGAGAAACTCAGTGAGCCTTTCATACCATGCTCTAGGTGCCTGTTTCAAGCCATAGAGAGCCTTCCTTAGCTTGTAGACATGGTCTGTCAGGTTAGGATCCTCAAATCCCTTAGGTTGTGCCACATACACTTCCTCACTTAGATATCCATTCAGAAAAACACTTTTCACATCCATCTGAAAGAGTTTAAATTTCAGGATGCAGGCAATTTCTAACATCAGCCTGATAGACTCAAGCCTTGCAACTGGTGCAAAGGTTTCATCAAAATTAATTCCTTCTACTTGAGTATATCCCTGTGCCACTAGTCTAGCTTTGTTTCTGACTATGATTCCTTCTTCATCTGACTTGTTCTTGTAGATCCATTTGGTTCCAATGATATTGGTTCCTTCAGGTCTAGGCACCAGTTCCCATACTTCATTCCTCTTGAACTGTTCCAATTCCTCTTGCATTGCCTTGACCCAGTATTCATCAGAAATGGCTTCCTTTACATTTTGGGGTTCAACCTTGGACACAAAACAAGAGTTTGAGATGACATCTCTTGCTCTGGTCCTTACTCCACTGTTGAGGTCTCCAATGATCAGGTCTTTGGGATGATCTTTCAGAAGTCTAATAGAAGGTTCCTTGGTGGTTGTATCTGGTTCAGTACTTGGACTTGCAGCTTGGGTGTCTTCAGTCTCCTCAGATGGAGTCTCAACCAATGTTCCTACATCCTCTATGACATTGCTTTCATCAGACTGATCATCAATGATAACATTAATGGATTTCATTAACACTTTAGTTCTGGAGTTATATACTCTGTAAGCTCTGCTGTTGGTAGAATATCCCAAGAATATTCCTTCATCACTTTTGGGATCTATTTTCCTTCTTTGTTCACGATCGGCCAAGATGTAGAATTTGCTTCCAAACACGTGAAAATACTTCACATTTGGTTTTCTTTCTTTCCGCAATTCATACAGAGTGGAGGATGTTCCCTTTCTCAGAGTAACCCTGTTATGAACATAGCATGTTGTATTCATAGCTTCAGCCCAGAAGTGCATAGACAGCTTTTTTGCATGGATCATGGCTCTAGCAGATTCTTGAATGGTTCTGTTTTTCCTTTCTACTACTCCATTTTGTTGAGGGATGATAGGTGAGGAAAATTCATGGCTTATGCCTTCAGCTACACAGAATTCAGCAAACTTGGAGTTTTCAAACTCCTTTCCATGATCACTTCTGATCTTGATAACAACACTCTCTTTTTTTCTTTGGAGTTTGATACACAGTTCTTGGAAGACTTCAAATACATTAGACTTTTCCCTGATAAAGCTTATCCAGGTGAATCTGGAGTAATCATCAACCACCGCATAAGCATATCTTTTCCCACCAAGGATTTCTATTTGCATTGGTCCCATCAAATCCATGTGCACTAGTTCCAGAACTCTGGAGGTGGTTAGATGTCCAACCCTAGGATGAGAAGTCTTGGTTTGTTTGCTCACTTGGCATTCCCCACAAACTTTTCCCTCATCAATAGTTAGTTTAGGTATCCCTTTCACAGCCTCCTTGGAGATGATCTTCTTCATTCCCCTTAGATGAAGATGTCCAAGTTTTTGATGCCACAATTTTACTTCCTTTTTCTCTCTTGCCATAGAACAAATTGTGGATTTACTAGTGTCTTGAGGCTGCCACAGATAGCAGTTATCCTTGGATCTACGTCCTTTCATGACTTCTTTATTTCCATCATTTGTGACCACACATTCTTCTTTAGAGAACTTCACACTCAGTCCTTGATCACAGAGCTGACTGATGTTGATCAAGTTGGCAGTTAGCCCTTTCACCAGCAACACATTGTCTAGGGTAGGGACTCCAGGGTATTCCAGTTTCCCAACACCTTTGATCTCTCCTTTTGCTCCATCACCAAAGGTCACATAACTTGTGGAATGTGGTTTGATGTCTACCAACAAATTCTTTATGTCAGTCATGTGCTTGGAGCAGCCACTATCAAAGTATCAGTCTTCTTTAGCTGATACTCTTAGAGAGGTGTGAGCTATTTGTGCAACCTTCTTGGCAACCCATTTTCTTTGCTTGTTAGGCACCTCCCTCATGGGTTTGGCATGATGATGCATCTTGCCCTGATGCAGCCATTTTTCATGATGCTGCCTTTTGCCATGCATACCTTGTTTGGTTTTTCCTTGGCTAGGGAATCCATTCAGCCAGAAACACATAGCTTTAATATGCCCAAGTTTTCCACAGTGGTAGCATCTATGCCTTTGGAATTTTCTCTTGACTTGATTCCAGTTTCTGTGTGTTGGATGTTGTGTCTTTGGTCGTGACATCCTTTGTAACATTTGCAACTCAGGCTGCAACCTCTTGAGTTTCAAGACAGGATTTTGTTTCTCAACAAATCCTAGACCAGACCTATTTCCTGCAATCTGACCACTCTGAAGGATTTTCTCAAGGGTGTCAGTCCCAGAGTTGAGCATCCTTATGGATTTAGGCATTTGATCCTTCTCATATTTCAAATCATTTACCTCACCTCTGAGTGTGTTTATTGTGGCTAGGTGCTCTTTCTTTTATGCTTCTAATACCTTGATGATTTCCTTCTGAAGCTCTCCTTGTTGGTACTGTTCTACACTTCTGATGTGAAGCTTCTGATATGAGGTTGTAGGGTCCTCAAAAATCAATTCCTCTTCACTTGAATCACCATCAGATATGTACACACTGGTGGGTGCAGTGACATCTTTAGCTGTTTCTTCTCCTGATTCACTGTCAGAATCAGTCCATGTGACAGTCAGGCCTTTTCCCTTCTTCTTGAGGTATGTTGGACATTCCTTTCTGATATGTCCATACCCTTCACATTCATGGCACTGTACTGTACTAACTTTCTCCTCATATTTTTCTTTGTCAGCAGGCAAGCTTTTGGAATAAGGTTTAGACTTAGCATCTTTCCTTTTGACCAGTTTGTTGAACTTTCTTCCAAGCATGGCTATTGCCTCTGATAGATTCTCCACCTTTTCATCATCTGAATCCTCAGCACTGTTTGAGACAAGAGCTATACTTTTGCTCTTTTTCTCCACAGTCTGATCACATATCCCCATCTCAAAGGTTTGGAGTGAACCAATGAGTTCATCCACCTTCATGTGGCATATGTCTCGAGCTTCTTCAATGGCTGTTACCTTCATGGCAAACCTTTTAAGTAATGACCTTAGAATCTTCCTTACAAGATTTTCTTCAGCCATCTTTTCTCCCAAAGCTCCTGAGGTGTTCGCTAGTTCAAGAACATTCATGTAAAAGTCGTGAATGGTCTCATCTTCCTTCATTCTTAGACTTTCAAATTTTGTGGTCAGCATTTGAAGTCTAGACATTTTTACCTTGGAAGTTCCCTCATGAGTGGTTTTGAGAGCGTCTCAAACATCCTTTGCTAGTTCACAGTGGTGGACCAGTCTGAAGATGTTTTTGTCTATACCATTGAAGAGTGCATTCAATGCTTTAGAGTTTCCCAGAGCCAATGCCTCTTGCTCTTTGGTCCATTCCTCTTCAAGAATTTGCACAGATACTCCATCCTTATCAGTCTTCACAGGATGTTCACAGCCAGAGTTTGCAGCTCTTCAAGCTTTGCTGTCTAAGGACCTTAGGAATGCAATCATCCTAGGTTTCCAATAGTCATAATTAGAACCATCCAGAATTAGAGGTCTATTGGTGAATCCAATATCTTTATCCATTGTACCAGAATTTATTTTCCTTAGATCTCACCCAGTTTAAACAGGCAGGGTGCCTGCTCTGATGGCAATTGAAAATTCTGGCTAGCTCACGATAGATGTTCTCACAGAAGTTATAACATCCACTGTGACATTCACTACATAACTACTATTATGCAGTAATTATAAAGCAGTAAATAACACAGTTGGTTGTTGACCCAGTTCAGTGCAACACACTTACATCTGGGGACTACCAAGTCAGGGAGAAATTTCACTATCAGTAGAATTAATTCAGAGTCAAACCTCCAATTTGCACTCCTCACGTAAAACCTACCTAATGACAATTTAACCTAGAGACACTCTAGACCTGAGTATACCCACTCACTCCCCACAATCACCTCAGTGATATCCAACAACACTTACAAGTATAACAGTAGTAAGAAGAAACACTTCAACTACACACACCTTGATCTTGCTTCAAAGCTTTGATCAAGGAACTCACACTCTTGCTTAACAGCTTTGAGTGACAGACAGCCTAGAAACTACCTAACCAATGCAATCAACAGTTGCTTGGATTACAAGTGTTCCTAAGACACAAACGTGAAGAACAACCTCTTCACTTCTAAACCACTATGGTGATTTCTCTGTTTCTCTATCTTCAACAGCTGCCTTCTAGGATTGCTTCTCCTGTTATTTGTAGCAGCAGATCAGTCCTTGGGCCTGGGCGCACAATCTCATCTTTTCATCACAAAACCTCTTCTTTAATTGTCTGCCCACTTGCCAATTCATTCAGGGACATTTTAGTTCGCTTAGGGCTTCTAAAATATTTCCTGAATCCCAGCTTGAGTTTCTGATTTGTTTCATGAGTTCTAGCTACTAGAATAACAAACCTGCGTTTGATGTCATACGACCTATGTCATAACATTGAGTATGACATCCAGCTTAACTTATAGTTAGCTTAGTTAACTTACCCTGCACAGTACATATTATGAATGTCTCAACATCAGACATGACATACATACACTAATGTTTTGCCACAAAATGCAGCCAATCAAGAGCACTTACATTTACATTTACCTATTTAACTACAATGACATTTTCATCAATGACTTCTAATGTACTATTCACGTTTCTTAAAATGAAGCAACGCAATTGCTATACACCCTCTGACCAACAGGACATTTATCAGGCTGTCTTACTATGTAAATTTGATCTCCAACTTCCTTGTAAGAGTCCTGATTGCGATACCAAGTCCACAAAGCCCATGTCTCATTTTTTACCTGCGTATAACACATTAAACACACTGTTAGATATGAGCAAGAGATGAGTCCCTATGCATGTTCAGTCAATTAAAGGTTCTATGAGCTAAAGGCTCAATTGAGCTTGAGGTTATATTTCAAAAATCCAAATTAGATTTTGCAACTATTTAAGAGCCAGGGATGCCTTTGCTGGAAAATGATATATCCTAGCCTTGTTTGGTCTCCAAATGAAAGGAAAGTGAAAACAAAGAGAGTAAAAAAGGAAATGACTTTTTGGATTGTTTGGTAAGAAGTGTGTTTTCTTTCCTTTATGCAAAATTTCCATTCTCTTCCCCTACTGTAAACAATGCCCAAATGCAAACCAAAGTTCTACTTCGTGATAAATCCAAGTATGGTATAATGTAAGTTGCTAATGAGTATTGTTTCATAGCATCAGAACCTAAAATGATATAGCAGAAGTTTGAATGCTTAACTGTTTTCCAGGTAATATACACTGGGACATAACTTGTGAAACAATTTATTGAATGTAACTTTTCTACTGCCATGCTATGTTGTACTGTACAAGGGGTTGTGTTTGCAGGGAATGGTACCTCGAAAATTCCATAGCCAAAGCTACTCTCTCTGAAAGCACTGTAATCTGCTTGGCGATCCCAACAAAACTTACCTGCTGCCGGGCCAGATGTAAAATTGGTTGCACAAAAGCCACCCATATAAGAGCCAGGAGTAGTTGATGGTTCAGGACAATTTCCAGGCTCGTCTACAAATGGAACTGACAACTTCTCTCGGTTACCTCCATCCCCAACAGCAATATGTACAGGACCACACGGATCTAATGTATAATTATAAACCCGATTGGACCTCTCATATGCATGAACCTGGTGATCATTTTAGGGAAAAATAGAAAAGCACAGGCTTAGCCCTAAATCAATAAATATTTGACTACCAGTGCCTATATGCTCTATTGCTAACCTCTTTATAACCTGCTTGTAGTGAATATAGGCGAGAAGCAGATCAGTTAAAATTAATAATTAAACCCGAATTAACTAAAATAAATGTTCTAATCAGCTTCAGAAAAAATAAAATGGCCCTTCACTATTAATATAAAACTTTTCTTTTTCAAAATTTTTTTTTCATGTATGCCTACGATACTTCATTATCTGTACGATACTAAACTTAAGTGGATTGTAATCCTTTTATTTATTAGGTTTAGAATAACTCACATGTCCATTAAATACTATATCCACACTATACGAGTATAGCAGCTCTTCCATCTCCACCCGCATACACTCCGTTTCTCTGTAATGAGCTACATAAGTGCTATACCATGGTGAATGCCAGGTAGCTACAAGCCAGGGAGTCATTGATCTATCAACATTAGCCAGATCTCTCTTCAGCCACCTGTATTGTTCACCTGCCAATGTGATAAGCTTCTCATATAACAAGGCAGGGAAATGGAAAATATTATAAAGTCAACGATTTTGTATCCTTTGTGTTATTACTTAAAAGTGAATGCAACAGTTAGGAGATATTATCAAAGGCAGATGGAGTACTTGGGGCATTTAATTTGCGAGAAAGAACTTCTGCAGACCCAAAGAAGACTAAGGATATGATAAATTGGCCTACCTCGGTGGACATAAAGGATTGACAGGTTCTTGGGGCTAACAATTTATTAGAAGAAGTTTATGCAGAATTATGTGAAAATTGTCTGTCCTCTTACACGAAAGTTAAGTACGACAATTGTAAACCAGAAAGGAAAGCTCAAGATTCCTTGGAGTAGCTTAAAACTGAAATACCAACAACTCTAGTGTTGCAGTTCCAACTTTTGAAAAAACTTTGATATAGATAATTAGGAAAAGGGGTAGGGTCAGTATTAATGCACGAAGAAAGATCTATTGGTTACATGACCAAACATTATCTAAGAGGGCCCCAAACAAATCAGTCTATGAGAAAGAGTTGATCTTTTATTGATTTTACATTTCCTATCTTGTATTCCAGAATATAAATCCTGCTATCACTGAGAATATACAGGCCAGAGTATTTCCATAAATACAGTAAACTCCAATATTCTGTTTTACTTTTTTTTCATCTGCTATCCATCAGTAGACAATAGCCACCAAGTCAAAGCAAGAAAGTTCATTTTCTACTTTTAATTTCTTTTCCCTCTGGCCTATATCTTTCAAACCAAAGATACAAAATCATTGCTAACAAAAACAATACTTTGAGTAATAACCCAAAAATAAATAAATCAATGCAAGGCATATAACTGAATAGTAAATAAAGGGTAAAACAGGAAAATACCTGTTTTATCATAGTTAATGTAAGCGCCAAGCATAATAAAATGAACGCCACCAGCATTGAAAGAATAGTAGAATGTGGATGGCGATCCACTTTCTTCGGAGGGGAACGCAAATCTAGAACTGTAAGCCTCAAATGTCTTGTTTCCAGCCTGTAATTCAATTTCGTGATTTCCTTCTACCACCATTATTGGAACCCTGGACACTAGACTCTGCATGAACCTGGAAACATTTAGTTATGGAAGCATAAGAAGATGCAATATGAAAATATCATATCATGGTACTTTTTCATCATCCACCAAACTATTAGTTAAGATATATAATTTTTCATGTACCTTCCCCAATAATCCCATCGAGGCTGGTAGGTTTCATGTATAGGAGTGTCTGGAAATGAGCAACTATAACAGTTTGAGCCAGTTCCATTTGTGAGGTACAGATTTGCATAGCTTACATCACCAATCAATAGGATAAGATCAGGTTCGTTACTGGTCATGTGACTGATGGTAGTAGTTGTATTATATGTGAGACCAAGATCTCCTACTATAGCAATTCTTCCTGGGTAGCTTTGTGGACCAGAAATTGGCATGGTTCTGAAATAGTATATATCACTCATGGCATGTAATGAAGGATCTCCACATTGATAATAGTATAGTGTGTTTGGTTCCAATCCTACATATACAATGTAAACTAGTTAAAAACTAAAACGTGAAAGTTTCATACAATTACAACAACTTATTATGGTAGAATCAGTTGCATGGAGCATTCTGAATCACTGGGCTCATCTATCTAGAATCTAATTTTCATCTGAAGATAATTTAAACTGTAAACCTGCCATACCAATACATAATAAGTGTACAACAGGTAAATCAAAATCATTCTCTCGGCAATGGAAGACCTGTATATAAGTGTTCAAGAGTTGTGACAAGTAAAATTATTTTGACAACATATTAAAGAAACTGCATAGATAATGAAATCACACGCGCACACACACACGAATGCTAAAGATGGGTAGCCGGATTCACACCTGTGGATTTTCTAAAATAAGTGTTGCATTTTAGATAATATGTGTGTGTGCGCGCGCGCGACACAAACTACGAAACTCTTAAGATCTTATCATTGATTGAAAAATTTAATGGCAGTATTAAGCTTCAATAGTGCACCCCTCACTTTAGACAAGTAAAATTCTATGCTTCTCTAATTAAAAAGTAAACTAGCCAAAAAAATCAGAAAGCCTAAAACAGAATAATATAAACAATTATTTGTGTTACTTTGTTCCATTCATCTAACTAGGAAACAAAAAGCATTGTTCACCTGTGAGTCGAACATGATGAATGATTCCAGAAGTGTAATTCTGAAGGCCTTCAAAAGGATAAAGCTGATTGTAGATTAGCGACTGGCCCTCTGCTTCATTCACTAATTCAAATCTTGAAGTTCCATAATGAACAACACTTGCGACTGTTTTGGGGTCTAATGGCTTGATGTTGTAACCAATTTGAAATTCTCCTAATATTATCATAAAATTGCATCACCAACAACACAATTAATAACACCATTCCATTAAAAATAAATATGAAATCCATATTATTTAATGTTCCAATCATCAACTAAATCCATCAACAAGGCTATACAGAGCAGAAACTTGGCAAATACAATTACTATTTTTCTTATTTTAATTTTTTTCTGATAAATAATAATTAGTAAAACTATCAAATGAAGAACGTAAAAGCATTAAAAGATGTCCAAAACCAACATTACGTCCACAACATCAAGGATCTTAAAAAATCTATCTAGAAAATTTTGCTAAAAGAATATGCCATAATCAATTACTATTGACCATAGATTGAGACGGTTTTGAGATCTAATGGCTTGATGTTTTAACCAGTTTCAAATTCCCTTAATATTATCATAAAATCCCATCATCAACAATGCAACATGAATAACACCATTCCAATAAAAACAAAATCCATGTTAATGCGTATCCAAATCATCAACTACATCCATCAACAAGGCTATACAGAGCAGAAACTTAGCAAATACAGTTACTATTTTAACTAGTACCGTTACTATTTTTCTTGATCTTTATTGAATTATCTAAAATATCAACGATCTTTTTCTGATGCAGATGCACGTTTATCTAGTACTGTTACTATTTTTCTTATTTAAGTTTTATTTTTTTCAATAATTGAATAATTAATAAACGCTATCAACTTAAGAACGTAAAAGCATTAAAAGAGGTCCATAACCAACGTCATGACTACAACGACGTAATTTGATTAACCGTAATCTTGAAAAAATCTATCTAGAAAATTTCTATAAAAAGAATCCACCATACATCAATTACGATTAACAGTAATTTGATTAACAGTAATTTGATTAAAAAGTGTATAAACCAAAACAGAACACCGGAAAATTAAAACGAGATAAATATCGTTAGAGGAGTTACATAACCAACGTTATGACTACAACACGAAATTTGATTAACCGAGATCTTGAAAAAATGTATCTAGAAACTTTCGCTAAAAGAATCTACCATAATCAATTACGATTAACATGATTAAAAAGTGTGAAAATCATAACTGAACTCTCACCGAAAAATTAAAACGAGATAAATACCGTTAGAGGAGTTACTCGTACGTACCAGTAATCCACGAGACCCAAACGGAGTCATGAGTGGAAGAGAGAGACAGCGAAATCTGCTCCGGCTCGAATCCAACGACTTGACGTAGCACACGAGGATCGGTGTCCGGCAAGTCGAAGGTGTTGCCGCGCGTGGAGACGTCGAACGGAACGGTTACGGGGAGAAATGGATCTTCGAGTGTGGTTGGAATGTGGCAGTTACCGGAAGAGAGAAAGAGAGGAAGAAGATTGAGGAGGAGAAGGAAAGAACGATGGAACGAGAGAAGTGACTTCATTGTTAGGAAATGAAAATGAAAATCCAGAGCATGAAGTTTTTGGTTATTATATTTATAGTGTTGGAATAAAGGGTGGATATTCCGCGTATGCAGGAGGGAGAAAAAATAGTTAGTGCTGAACAGAAAGAATAACAAGTTAGTGGTAAATGGCGTTTCTTGAAGCTGTTAGTTGTTACTAGACAGTCCTATCATTTTCCGGTGGAGCGCCACGTCACCAAAAAAACTATATATAATGGACGAAATTAATTTCCGAGTTTTCCAACTTCTCTTTGATAAAATGTCGGTCAATCTCAATGTGTTTAGTCCTGTCATGCTGAATAGGATTATGAGCAATACTAATAGCCGATTTATTGTCACAAAACAATTCCATAGGGCATTCACACTGGATCTTCAAGTCTTATAGAACTTGTTTCATCCACAATAGTTCACAAATTCCTAATGCCATAGCTCTAAATTCTGCCTCGGCGCTTGATCGAGCAACTACCCTTTGCTTCTTACTCTTCCAAGCTACAAGGTTACCACACAGAAAAGTATAATAACCTTGACGTAGATCTTCTGTCACTCACTGAGCCGGCATAATCCGCATCAGTGTAAGTCTTCATAGCTAAATTCTCACCTCTTTTAAACAAAAGTCTTCTCCCTGGAGTTGCTTTAAGATATTGTACAACGCGGTCTACAGCCTGCAAATGTCTCACCCTCGGATCATGCATGAATTGGCTCACCACACTGACTGCATATGCTAAATCTGGTCTAGTGTGTGCCAAGTAAATCAATTTTCCCACTAATCTCTGATATTGACCCTTGTCAACTTTGTCAGTTTCCTCCTCAAAGTTTATCCTATGATTTTGTTCAATGGGAACACTTGCAGGTTTGCATCCAAGTTTTCCAGTTTCCTGCAAAAGATCAAGTAAATACTTCCTTTAAGAGATAAAGATGTCTTGCTTTGAATAGGCTACCTCAATTCCCAAGAAATACTTGAGTTGTCCAAGGTCTTTCATCTCAAACTCTGCCGATAATTTCTCTTTGAGCAAATGTCTCTCAGTCAAATCATCTCCTGTAACAATAATATCATCAACATAAACAAGAAGTACAGTCAATTTTCCTTCCTGTGAATGTTTAAAAAATAAAGTGTGGTCTCCTTGACTTTGCTTATAGCCCAAACACACCATTGCCTTTGTGAATCTTCCAAACCATGCCCGAGGGGACTGCTTTAGTCCATATAAGGCTTTCTTCAATTTACACACCTTGTTAGCTTCATTTGTTATGACAACACCCGGTGGAATCTCCATATACACTTCTTCCTCTAAGTCTCCATGCAAGAATGCATTTTTAACATCAAATTGTTGCAATTCCCATCCACATGAAGCAGCAAGAGATAGTAAAATTCGAACAGTGTTCATTTTTGCCACTGGGGCAAATGTCTCCTCATAATCAATACCATATGTCTGAGTATAACCTTTTGCCACTAGTCTTGCCTTATACCGATCAAGTGTGCCATCAGATTTATACTTTACAGTATAGATCCATCTGCATCCAATCGGCTTTTTGTCTCTTTGCCTTTCAATAATCTCCCAAGTACCATTTTTTTCAAGTGCTCTCATTTCCTCATCCATAGCTTGGACCCAATTTCTATTTTGCAATGCTTCTTCAACTGATAATGGGATTTTCACATAATCAACAGCGGCAATAAAACTTTGATATTGTGTGGAAAGATGTTTAGTGGAGACATATTGAGAGATAGGGTGTCAATATACGGAGGGACAAGATCTTTTATCCTTCCTCAAAGCAATGGGTAAATCAACTAAATTAGTGTCACAAGTATCAGAAATAGAACAATCATCATTTGAGGAATCATTTTCAGTACTTACCTCCGGTTCAGACGATTGAATTTGTTTCTGGAGAAGGTCAGATTTACTTCTTCTCTGATACACTAGAGTTGGTGCTGAAGGTGCTGATTCCTGTGGAACATAAGGCATTAAAGGACCAGGAACAATTACTGACTCAGATTCAGGTGTTGAACTAGGACTCAAACTCAAACTAGGTGACAACTCGGGTTCAAGAGAGGGAACACTGACAGGTGTTCTCGGGAGGCTAGGACCAAGGATCAGAAACTCGGACTCAGACTCTAAGTCACTCATGTTCTCCCCCTGAGACTGAGAATGAGTGAAGTATGACACATTTTCATGAAAGGTGACATCTTTGGAGACAAAGAATTTCCGACTCGGAGGATGATAACATTTGTACCCTCTTTTATTGGGTGCATAACCCAGAAAGATACATCTGACAGCATGGGGATCCAACTTGTTGCGATATTGTTTGTGAACATGAACAAAAGCAACACAACCAAACACGCGAGACTCAAGATTATGTAAGATAGGAACATAGGGAAAACGTGAGAGCATAAATTGAGCAGGACTAATATTACCTAACACTCGAGATGGGACCCGATTAATCAGATAGGCAGCAGTAAGAACTTCCTCCCCCCAATAAGAGGTGGGAACCGACATTTGAAAAAGGAGAGATCGAGCAACTTCAAGTAAATGACGATTTTTTCTTTCTGCGACACTGTTTTGTTGTGGGGTGTCAACACATGTGAATTCATGAAGAATGCCATGTTTACTAGTGAAGTTGGAGAAGGTATGATTGACATATTCTTTACCATTGTCAGAACGAATTCTTTTTATACATTTCCCGAATTGTGTTTGTACCATATTATAAAATTGGATAAATATTTATGGTACTTCAGATTTAGTATTCATCAAGAAAATCCAAGTTACCCAAGTACAATCATCAATAAATGAAACAAACCATTTTGCACCAAAAATATTAGAGGTAGGGGCAGGTCCCCAAACATCAGAATGAATCACATCAAAAGGTTCAGCACTTTTATTAAAACTGGAAGGAAAAGTTACACGATTGTGTTTTGCCAACTGACAAACATCACACTTAAAAGACTCAACAGAATGGTTTAAGAACAATGACGGAAACATAGACTTAATTATATAAAATGGAGGGTGACCGAGACGCTTGTGCTGAAGCCAAATTTGTAAGGGTGAAGAGGAAGACTGAGACTGGAGACAGGAGGACAACACCTTTGGATGGTCATCAGAGAAGTAGTATAACCCTTCATTTTCCTTAGCAATTCCAATCGTCTTCCCCATGGTAAGGTCCTGAAAAACACAATGGGACGTAAAAAACATTACTTTACAATTTAGATCACGGGTAAGCTTATGGATGGAAATCAAATTGTGGGAAAGTGTGGGAACATGAAGCACAGATTGCAACTGAAATGGAGGTTGCAAGTCAATATTTCCAGTGCCAACAACACAAGCATGAGATCCATCAGCAACAGTGATATAAGGAATACTCGAAGGTGTGGTATAAGAGCATAATAATGTGGAATCAAATGTTATATGATTAGTAGCACCAGAGTCAAGAATCCACGCATTCTTAGGGATATTACTACAAACAGTAAAAGATCGGGAACACAAACTCTTACCAGTAACTGCTAGAGACCCAGAACCATAAGGCTTACTCATGGAGTCAAGCATAGACTTCAACCGTTCCACGTCATTCTGACTGAAGGAGGAAAGATCAGTTCCCCCTTTTTCAAATCTTTCAGTATCATGGGCATGTGTGGCAACATGTGCCTGATGTTGGTGCATGTTGCGAGAACTACCTCCTCGGCTAAGAACCTGTTCCCTCCCATGTAGTTTGAAACACTTATCCTTTGTATGCCCTGATCGGTTGCAATGCTCACAATAGAATTTGTCACGACCATTCTTAGATGATGATGATGGTGGTACTTATCTTGTTGTTTTGCTAGCTACTAGTGCTGACACATCCGGGGGCTGTTCATGAAGCATAGCTTGACGACGGGTCTCCTCGCTATGAACAGTGTAAAAAACTTCATTAAGATCAGGAAATTTTTCCTTACCCAAAATCTGCACCCGAATAGGGTCAAATTCAGCATTAAGGCCTGCTAAGAAATCAAAGATCCTATCCCGCTCAACAACAGTATTCAAGGTGGCAGTATCCTTGTTGCACTCCATCTTCAAATTCTGATATTGATCTAACTCAACCCAAAAACCATTGAGAACTCCAAAGTAATCGTTGACCGAAATACTTCCCTGCTTAATGTTGAAGATTTTCCTCTTTAAATCATAACAAGCAGGCATATCTTGTTTCATGGAATAACTTTGACGAAGATAATCCCAAACTGCCTTTGCACTTGAGAGATACATGCAATTTCTACTAATTTCTAGAGATATGGAGTTCCAAAGCCAAGTAATAATAGCATAATCATCTTTATCCCGGGAAGGGATATTAGGAGCAGTAACCAGAGGAGGATTGCCTTCAATATGATCTAGCATGTCACAACATTTTAGAGTGTGTCTGATGAACTGAGACCATTGAAAATAATTTTTTTCGGTAAGCCAGTAACCTTTTTGAACGACAAAATTCTTAGCATTAAATGGGAATTGTGGATTTATGGGAGGTGGAGGCGAAGGTGGCTGTTCGTTCATAATCTCGGCCATTGAAGGGACAATCGAGAGGAACAAACAACAGATATGTATAGAATCACAAAGAAAAAAACACAAAATATCAACAAAAAAAAAAGCAGTGTAGGGTTGCAAAGATGAGTGAACAGTGAGAGATGTGAAGCAAAGCCAAGAAATAGAATGTGCTACAACACAGAACATCAATGATCCAAACACCCAAAAAAAACTGCAAGGATGACCTGCAGTGAAAGAAAGAAAAAAAACTCCGTTACAACGGCGGCTAGGGTTTATGCGGAAGCGACACCTGTAACACCCCACTTTACCCCGTACGCGTAATATAATAAATATATAGAAACAATTCATGAAATTCATCAGAGTTTTCCAACACAGTGGGATATCACACTAAGTCACTTCATTTCATTAAAATAATCAATATTATTTAGTTTTCAATTAAGCAGCGGAATACAAATCAATTCTCCAATATAATTCTCCTCGACATGAGGTCATACAACATAAGTCCAACAAATAAAGATACGTAACAATAAACAAATAAAGTAGTCAAATAACAACGTAACCCCGTCATCCCATGTTACGTATCAGAGCGACTCCTAAGACTCGATCAAATAGCAACACACTCCAAGCACTACTCAGGTACCTGGTCACCTGTACTCCCAAGATAGCACAGACACAACAACAAAAAGGGGTGAGAACTACATTCAATAAATAAACGGTGAAATACACATGCTAAGGAGTAGTTACACACCACACATACAATCATACATAATTAACGCACATACACGTGCCACCTCAATCATTCGGCACTAATAGCCCACATTCAATTACAATAATGTAATGCGACTCACTGACTCGACACAATGCATGTGGTACCAACACAATCTCATACGGTTCACACTAGAACCCGATTTCCGTCGGAATCCGGATAAGTCGTATATACGTTCCTCTGAACTACAACTTATCTCCACAACAACTTCCACAATGAAGTCCGGATGAAACTAGGCACCCATCATGGATTCCCACCTAGCCATCTCCACAAGACACATGATATGAAATGCATGTCAACACAATTATGCAATGTAATACATCATGCATAATTCATGATCAATCTTGATCCACACGAGCCATCCGCTCACCTTAATCCTCTCGGGAATTACCACAATCGCACAAGATTGTCCAAATTCGACTATCTTGGCCCACATCTATCAAAACACCAAGACATCATTGAACCAGAACATGATTCGTTACTAAAACATATACACAATTGACTTTTCAAACATAATTAGATATAAAATATTGGGAAAACAATTCCATTATCTATCCTATGTTATAGCTCTATTCATTAGCTTTCCAACGCTTCGAACGGGGATCAAAATGGACTTACGGATCCAAAGTTACGTCCAAAACAATTTCGACCGAAAACATGAACATCCGCGACGGACAGAAAGACGCTGTTACGCTCCGGAACTGATTTTCGCTCAATTATTCTTGCAAATTACTTACTCAAAGCACCCAAAACATCACTAAAACATTCCTAAGGTTATATGGCAATAACTGCACAACTTCTATGGTTTATTAGGCTCATCTGGTAACATTTGCAACACATAAAACACTATTTCCTGCAATTGCTCTGAGTACTTCAGAGTTAGTCACATTTGAATATTCCTATTCCTATAGGGACAACATATTACAGTTTTTTCCTTCAATTACATCCTACGACATTAAATTACTCACTATCTAATATTCAATCCCTTCAGGGTCAGACATATAACAATGTTAAGGTTCTGACCACGAAGGTTCAATTTCCCATAAGTTTTTCCTATATTAATATTCAACGATACATATCATTTGGCCATTTGGTCATAACCTCAGATTCTTACAGTTACCTCCCTATTTCCCACAATTAACCTAAATCTCTAAACCTTAGGGAAACCTTAGAGCATCGTACTAATAACGATATAACACATTCATTTCTACATATTTGCCCAAATCCCTAAACCTTACATCACCATAACATACCGAAAGGTATATATAGAAAACTATGAAAAGCAATACTCCCCATACAATAATCATTCAAGAACAGCAATAATTTTATGGAATTTATCATCCTACGAAAATTAGATCAAGAATCCTCAAGAACACATAATTCCTATGAGAGAAAGGACCTCTCACTACCCTCTCATGTTAATCACCCATATTGAAATCCATTCTCCCCCCTTACCTCGATTAATTGCTCAATCGTTGAAGAATCTTGAAGGATTGACAGCCCTAGCCTCCTTCTCTTCCTCCTTGTTCTTCTTCTCACTTTTTCTCCCAAAACCTTTCTCTAGCAGTTTATCGTGTTAATTCTCTTTCCCAAAAAAAATTCTCTATTTTCTTTAATCCCTTATTTCTTATTTTATTATTTAAATCCTATAATAATAATAATAATAATAATAATAATAATAATAATAATATTATTATTATTCTCCCACTAATAATAATATTCATACTAATAGTAATAATATGAATAATAATAATATTCCACCAAATAATATTAATAATAATAATAATAATAATAATAATAATAATAATAATAATAATAATAATGATAATCTCATTAACATTACTATTAATAATAATTGGAATAATATTAATCACTATAATACTCTCGATATCATAATTAACTTACTCCTTTATCTAGGTCCACATTACCCCAACTAAGGTCACCTCTCTCCCTTACTCCTAACCTCATACCCTTAATTAAGGACACCACACAACTACACATCACAACACACAAAAACGACTAAATATTTTTAATAGGGTGTTACAACACCCCCAAAAAACAGGAGTTGTGATACCATGTTGTAAAATATTTCACTGATAGAATTAAAAGTTCAGCTTACAATGTTGCAACTACATGCTTTAAATAAGAGAGAATAGAAAACCTAATGGGTTTTGACTAATGAGCCTCATTACTAATACTACTAATTACTATTTACAGTCTAATATTTACAACAGAAAGTTTGTTTTGCAAAGACACAATCTAGAAAGATGTGATCAACAGTCTCAGAATTAGAGTGGCAAAAGGCGCAAGATGAGTCGAGAATGAAACCTTTATTTTTGAGATTTTCTCTTGAAGGTAGAATGTTCCTTACCAATCTCCATAAAAAGTTCTTGATTTTGTTCTAGAATAAGCTTCCAAAGATTTTGGTGAGGGTCGTTAGAGGTGTCAGGGCTCGAACCAAGTCGATCCTTCATGTACAGGTGATAAGCTGATTTCACAGAATAATTACCATTTTTCTCATAATGCCAGATTAGCTCATCATCAATATTTCTCTGAGATAAGGGAATACCAACAATCTGGTCGCTTCAGCATGTCCAAAGAAAGAGAAAATTAAGTCCTTCCAACGACCAGTATCCTCATCAATTAAATCACATACTTTTATTTCAGTGTCCAAAACATTACCTTGCTGCAGAATTTTGAAACTAGGATTGCCAGGGATCCACCTATCCTTGAGAACTAACACTTTAGAGTCATTTCAAATCCTCCATCTTGATCCAATTTTGCTCTTTTAAAACTATTGTTGAGGATTGTAGACTTCTTTTTAGAAATTTTTCTTTCTGTTCTGTTATGCATATAAGTAGAAACCAAAATTTCCTTGCTCATACTCTAGTGAGAGTTGGAAAAGTTTTGGGTTCCAAGATTTGATTAGGGGAATACCCCTTACTTGACCCTCAGGGTTTCTTTGCTCAGGCCCTTGCTTCTTAATAAAAAGCTTTTTCTCATAAAAAAAAATTGATCAACTTTTTAAATTTTACTACAAAACAACAAACTTAAAAAGAGATAAATTTCAATAGTAACAAAAACCGCAACAAAGGTGATTAGATTAAAGGCCACTTTCAGGGTACACGGGGTGAGGTCCCTCCATTGGATTCAAATCCTACTATATATAGCAATCCTTTGAAAATCATAGAATTTTACACATTTGTATCTCTCTCCAAATTAGCCTTTACATTTTATCTGAAGAGAGTTTCCCCGGGAAAAATGTGCATGCATTGAATGTCTTACGTTTTGCTTCCTCTTGTTCGGTCAAAAACTTCTACAAGTAAGGAAAACAAAACAAAATTCTCTCATTGATAAAAACACAATAAAATCAAGCTTTGTGCACCCTAGAACCCTATATGTAATTTTTGTTCCTTAAAGCTATAATTTAGATGTTATAGTTTGTGCCTGTATTTTGAACATTGAAGGTAGCCAGAAGATAATGCTTTTATGAGTAAATGTCAGCATTAGAGAATCGTCGAGAGAAGTTTACCGACTTGACTCTTGACGATGTATTAGCCAAAAGGAGATTAGACAATCCGGCAACAACACCTAACCAACCACCTCCATCAAAGAGTTGAACCTTATTCGACATTATCAGAGAAGACGATACCAACAGAAAAGACTGTAGGTACTAAAATCATCTTTTAGCAACACTTTAGTTTTAAGATTATGTTGTTTTGTTCTTTTTTTAAAAGTTGTGTTGGTAACAATTTCTCTTTTGTTGGAAGATCTTGGAAAGCCTTCAAGGACAAGCTTCGACTCAAGCGAAGCTGGCTCTGCTTGGACATCATCAATTCATATTTCAACTTCAGACAACCCTGTCCAAAATCCAAACACTAGAAGTTTTTCTCAATTAGGACGCCGCGACTCGGTTCGAATAAAATCCCACTACAACTCAGACATGTCAACCCAGCCCATGACTCACCAAGTGGACGACCTTGACCCATCGGTGGGAAACAATGCTCCAACCAGTAAACCTGCAGCTCCACCCATTTCTCCACCAACTCCCTAGACAATTCTCCTAGTGGGGGAAATCTCCGACCACAACTCTCACGACGAAATTCCACCAGTGTGTCATCGGAGCCATTTCACCGAGGATGTGTGGTGGCTTTTCAGGACAGCTTCGATGAGGATGAATCCGACGATGACAACAAGAACCCAGACACAGGGAGGACACTTTGAGCGAGGGAGGCAGTGGCAACACAGGAGGCAGCGGAAGCTGCAGCAGCGGCAGATGCAGAGACTTCAGGAGGGCATCCAGCAATGATGTTGCTAATGGACTTACCGGAGGAGACTGATAGAGAGATGGGATTAGAAGGGTCAAGGTATGTATTGAGTGATGATGAAGAATTTGATGACGATGATAAAGGTGAAGATGATGAGCTTGGAGAAGGTGCTATGGAAGGCACTTGTTGTATTTGCACGGTGAAACACAAGGGTGCTGCTTTCGCACCTAGTGTTCACAGTTTCTGCGGGATGTGTTCAAGGGAGCTTATGGTGGCTAAGGGAAATTATCCACTCTGCAATAATTTCATTTCAGAGATTTTTGAGATATTCTGATTTTTTTGTTTGTTTTTTTGTTTTCATGTTCGGGGATCTCTTTTGTTTGAGATGCCCAAGTGAAGTTCTGAGATAGTGAAAAGCATGAATGTTCTAATTAGATTGTATACATCATAACCATCAGAGCTCCAGCTAAATCAAATAGTTGAACGCGTGCTTCCAACAAAACATATTCAAGAGCTTAGGTTATCATTCAAATGTTAAAAAATTATACTTGTCTTTAGTATGCAACTAACGAGTGCGTATGTGTAAGCAATAAGATAAAGTGAGGCTGCATTGGTGTAACTGCACGTTTTTCATTCTCATTTTGATCAAATTTTAATCATATACCAAGGTGATAGGAAACAGAATTCACAAGCAACAAAGTGTATGATTAATAGCAAATGGTTGAGCTTAAAGCCCTTACAATGATAGAAATGCAGAGAAAATGATAAACCAGAGTTACTATAACTCGCTAATGCTCTTAAGGAGAGAACTTCTTCTAACAAACTTTCTAACAATATTTTTTGAATGAGTTACACATTACCCTTCCCTCTCTTTTACAACAGAAAATTTCCTTAATTAAGGAAATATCCAACTAGCTATTATTCCTACAGCTTCTACAACCTTCTAGAATCTATGCATGTATGATTGGGTCATTGCACATATTGGATCCTAGTGTCCTATCACACTATGTAGCTTTCTAACTTTTAAGTCTCCTTCTAGGGATGTTTACTGAAAATTCTGACTAGCTCACGAAGGATGTTTTCACAGAAGTTATAACATCCACTGTGACATTCACTACAGACCTACTATTATGCAGTAATTATAAAGCAGTAAATAACACAGTTGGTTGTTGACCCAGTTCAGTGCAACACACTTACATCTGGGGGCTACCAAGCCAGGGAGAAATGTCACTATCAGCAGAATTAATTCAGAGTCAAATCTCCAGTTTGCACTCCTCACTTAAAACCTACCCAATGACAATTTAACCTAGAGACACTCTAGACCTGAGTGTACCCACTCACTCCCCACAATCACCTCAGTGATATCCAACAACACTTACAAGTATAACAGTAGTAAGAAGAAACACTTCAACTACACACACCTTGATCTTGTTTCAAAGCTTTGATCAAGGAACTCACACTCTTGCTTAACAGCTTCGAGTGACAGACAACCTAGAAACTACCTAACCAATGCAATCAATAGTTGCTTGGATTACAAGTGTTCCTAAGACACAAACGTGAAGAACAACCTCTTCACTTCTAAACCACTATGGTGATTTCTCTGTTTCTCTATCTTCAACAGTTGCCTTCTAGGATTGCTTCTCCTGTTATTTATAGCAGTAAATCAGTCCTTGGGCCTGGGCGCACAATCTCGGTTTTTCATCACAAAACCTCTTCTTTAATTGTTGCCCACTTGCCAATTCATTCAGGGACATTTTAGTTCGCTTAGGGCTTCTAAAATATTCCCTGAATCCAAGCTTGAGTTTCTGATTTGTTTCCTGAGTTCTAGCTACCAGAACAACAAACCTGCGCTTGATGTCATACGACCTATGTCATAACATTAAGTATGACATCCAGCTTAACTTATAGTTAGCTTAGTTAACTTACCATACACAGTCCATATTATGAATGTCTCAACATCAGGCATGACATACAGACACTAATGTTTTGCCAAAAATGCAGCCAATCAAGAGAACTTACAAACTCCCCCTTTGGCAAATTTTTGGTTAAAACACTTTGTACTTACATCAGAGATTTACACACAGCAGAAGACTTAACATAGGTTCTGTCATGCAGGAAAGTCACTAGCTGCTCAAGCTCTCATGGTCCTCACGGTTGGCTTTCAGCCCTGTTGACCATCTAACAGTTCTCACTACAGATGTCACTCCCCCTCAACTGATGCATCTCATCAGCTGATCATTGTGCCTGCATACCTTTCAGTTTTACAGACATCCAGTCTGATCTGGATGTTATGACATTCAGAGTAACCTTCTGAAGTCACACACCTGTGCTACTTCCCCTGAAGGGATGCACTCTGCTCTCATTCTGCTCCTAAGGTAGGCACTTGGTCATTAGCACATAGTTCATATAGGGCATACCTCAGACCAACACATCAGTAACAGCCCAATTAGCTGTTATCACACACACACGCACACACACATCTCATTAGTACCTGCAACCATGCAAGAATATGATAATATGCACTATGGTACATATGCTCTAGCTAGTCTTCAACCTGTTCTCCCACCTGTTGTTTTCTATCTCATCTATCTCTCCCCCTTTTTAGCCATAAATTAAGATCCAACTAACACATAGCATAGATTATAAAGTGTACCAATACATATGTTTGGGGTTACATTACCAAACTGCTCATAGAGAGCATCACAAAAAATTCATGCTTGAGAACAGAAAAATTGACCAGCAGCACACTTCATCACCTCAGCAGCAGTTTGAGGCACATACCCAATTCTCAATTTTCTTCATCAGAGGAAGAACTGGAATCACTACCATCCAAATCTGAGAGAGAGATGTCTTGGTTTCCGTCATACGAGTCTTCTTCTAGAAGGTCCTCATCTAAACCCCGGTGAGCCAGGGGCACGGTGAAGCCCTTAACAAGCAATCCTTTCCTGATGATATTGTCAGCAATTTCCCCCATGGATTTATTCACGTAAGTTGTGCCTTCCCTATTCATAATTCTCCTAAGTTCTTCTTCAGTGGGAGAAGGATACTTGCGGTTTGGTTTCTCGGCCGAGGGAGGTGTATCTTTGGTGAATTTGGGAGGGGACTTAGAAGAAGATCCTTCATGATGAGAGGCCATGTTGTTGTTGGGACGGAGGGTCTGAAAGAGATGCTGAACGGTAATGGGGGCAGAGAAGCACGTTTGTGTGGAATGGAGAGTTATGTTGTTCAAAGACTTTGACTGCATTGAAATCCTAAAACTCTCACGTGCCATTTATTGCTATGCATCCTCATACATGCAGATAGGGCTGGCAATGAACCGAACCAACTCGAAAATAGTTCGGAATTCGATTCGACAATTAAATCGTTGAACTAGGTTCATGAACCAAATGAGTTGAGTATGAGCGAAAAATTAAGTTTGTTAACTAAATGAGCTGAACTTGAACTATACATAGTTTGACTCGTTAGGTTCATGAGTCAACTCGATTACATATGAGAAGAATTATATTGTCTTTAAGATTAGGTTTAAATATTTACTCCAAATCTTAGACAAATTTAATCTTCAATTTAGTAGTTTTTGAATTAGACTCTCAAATGTATCTCTTAAAAGTTGTGTAGGTTATGAATTATTAGATTTCGAAGATAAAGTTAAATTTCAATATGATAACTTTTATTTTATTTTAATATTTTATTTTTAAAAAATATATTTATTTAAAATGTCAAATATACTAAAAAATATATAAATTTTAAAAAATAGTTTTTAAGTCCGTGAATCATGTGAGCTGAACCTAATGAGATGAACCTAACGAGTTGAACCGAACTGTTCGTGAACTTATAACGAGTCGAGTTTGAGCTTAAAAAAAAGTTCATGTCGAACTCAAACTCGAACAATTTTTAACGAGTCGAGCCGAGCTGAGGTGAGTTCGACTCGACTCGACTCATTTCCAGCCCTACATGCAGATACCCGACTTCCCTTTAAGATTTTCAAATTGGGCAGCATCTAGAGCCTTTGTAAATATGTCAGCTAGCTGTAGCTCAGTGGACACATGCTCCAAGGAAATCACTTTGTCTTCCACAAGATCTCTTATGAAGTGATGTCTTATATCAATGTGCTTGGTTCTGCTGTGCTGGATCGGGTTTTTGGAAATGTTAATAGCACTAAGATTGTCACAGTACAATGCCATGACATCCTGAGTGACATTGTATTCAAGTAACATTTGCTTCATCCAGACCAGCTGAGAACAACTGCTACCAGCTGCGATGTATTCAGCTTCAGCAGTAGACAAGGAGACACAATTTTGCTTCTTGCTGAACCAAGATATTAGGTTGTTACCTAAGAAGAAGCATCACCAGAGGTGCTTTTTCTATCATCAGCACTGCCAGCCCAATCTGCATCACAATAACCAGACAAAATAGGGACACACCCATGAGAGTAGAGTATGCCATAGTCACACGTTCCATTCACATATTTGAGAATCCTTTTTACTTGGTTCATGTGACTCACTTTAGAATATACTTGATATCTTGCACATACCCCAACAGCAAAGGCAATGTCTGGTCTGCTGGCTGTTAGATATAGCAGACTTCCAATCATGCTTCTGTATAGCCTTTGATCAACACTAGTACCATTTTCATCTCTGGCCAACTTTAGATGAGTGGGGGCAGGTGTTCTTTTGTGACTGACATTGTCCATCCCAAACTTTTTGACTATATTTTTGGTGTATTTACTTTGGGAGAGAAAGATGGAGTCTTCTATTTGTTTGACCTGTAGCCCAAGAAAATATGTTAATTCTCCACACATGCTCATTTCAAATTCAGACTGCATGTGACTGACAAATTGCTTCACCATCCTTTCTGACACCCTACCAAACACTATGTCATCTACATAGATCTGAGCTATCATGATTTTTCCACCCTCATATTTGACAAACAGAGTCTTGTCAATTCCCCCTTTTCTGTATCCGTTTGTGGTGAGAAACTCAGTGAGCCTTTCATACCATGCTCTAGGTGCCTGTTTCAAGCCATAGAGAGCCTTCCTTAGCTTGTAGACATGGTCTGTCAGGTTAGGATCCTCAAATCCCTTGGGTTGTGCCACATACACTTCCTTACTTAGATATCCATTCAGAAAAGCACTTTTCACATCCATCTGAAAGAGTTTAAATTTCAGGATGCATACAATTCCTAACATCAGCCTGATAGACTCAAGCCTTGCAACTGGTGCAAAGGATTCATCAAAATCAATTCCTTCTACTTGAGTATATCCATATGCCACTAGTCTAGCTTTGTTTCTGACTATGATTCCTTCTTCATCTGACTTGTTCTTGTAGATCCATTTGGTTCCAATGATATTGGTTCCTTCAGGTCTAGGCACCAGTTCCCATACTTCATTCCTCTTGAACTGTTCCAATTCCTCTTGCATTGCCTTGATCCAGTATTCATCAGAAAGGGCTTCCTTTACATTTTTGGGTTCAACCTTGGACACAAAACAAGAGTTTGAGATGACATCTCTTGCTCTGGTCCTTACTCCACTGTTGAGGTATCCAATGATCAGGTCTTTGGGATGATCTTTCAGAAGTCTAATAAAAGGTTCCTTGGTGGATGTATCTGGTTCAGTACTTGGACTTGCAGCTTGGGTGTCTTCAGTCTCCTCAGATGGAGTCTCAACCAATGTTCCTACATCCTCTATGACATTGCTTTCATCAGACTAATCATCAGTGATAACATTAATGGATTCCATTAACACTTTAGCTCTGGAGTTATATACTCTATAAGCTCTGTTGTTGGTAGAATATCCCAAGAATATTCCTTCATCACTTTTGGGATCCATTTTCCTTCTTTGTTCACGATCAGCCAAGATGTAGCATTTGCTTCCAAACACGTGAAAATACTTCACATTTGGTTTTCTTTTTTTCCATAATTCATACAGAGTGGAGGATGTTCCCTTTCTCAGAGTAACCCTGTTGTGAACATAGCATGTTGTATTCATAGCTTCAGCCCAGAAGTGCATAGGCAGCTTCTTTGCATGGATCATGGCTCTAGCAGATTCTTGAATGGTTCTGTTTTTCCTTTCTACTACTCCATTTTGTTGAGGGGTGATAGGTGAGGAAAATTCATGGCTTATGCCTTCAGCTGCACAGAATTCAGCAAACTTGGAGTTTTCAAACTCCTTTCCATGATCACTTCTGATCCTGATAACAACACTCTCTTTTTTTCTTTGGAGTTTGATACACAGTTCTTGGAAGACTTCAAATACATCAGACTTTTCCCTGATAAAGCTTATCCAGGTGAATCTGGAGTAATCATCAACCACCACATAAGCATATCTTTTCCCACCAAGGCTTTCTATTTGCATTGGTCCCATCAGATCCATGTGCATTAGTTTCAGAACTCTGGAGGTGGTTAGATGTCCAACCCTAGGATGAGAAGTCTTGGTTTGTTTTCCCACTTGGCATTCCCCACAAATTTTTCCCTCATCAATAGTTAGTTTAGGTATCCCTCTCACAGCCTTCTTGGATATGATCTTCTTCATTCCCCTTAGATGAAGATGTCCAAGTTTTTGATGCCACAATTTTACTTCCTTTTCCTCTCTTGCCATAGAACAAATTGTGGATTTACTAGTGTCCTGAGGCTGCCACAGATAGCATTTATCCTTGGATTTACGTCCTTTCATGACTTCTTTATTTCCATCATTTGTGACCACACATTCTTCTTTAGAGAACTTCATACTCAGTCCTTGATCACAGAGCTGACTGATGCTGATCAAGTTGGCAGTTAGCCCTTTCACCAGCAACACATTGTCTAGGGTAGGGACTCCAGAGTATTCCAGTTGCCAACATCTTTGATCTCTCTTTTTGCTCCATCACCAAAGATCACATAACTGGTGGAATGTGGTTTGATGTCTACCAACAAATTCTTTATGTCAGTCATGTGCTTGGAGCAGCCACTATTAAAGTACCAGTCTTCTTTAGCTGATACTCTTAGAGAGGTATGAGCTATTTGTGCAACCTTCTTGGCAACCCATTTTCTTTGCTTGTTAGGCACCTTCCTCATGGGTTTGGCATGATGATGCCTCTTGCCCTGATGCAGCCATTTTTCATGATGCTGCCTTTTGCAATGCATACCCTGTTTGGTTTTTCCTTGGCTAGGGAATCCATTCAGCCAGAAACACACAGCTTTAATATGCCCAAGTTTTCCGCAGTGGTAACATCTATGCCTTTGGAATTTTCTCTTGACTTGATTCCAGTTTCTGTGTGCTGGATGTTGTGTCTTTGGTCGTGACATCCTTTGTAACATTTGCATCTCAGGCTGCAACCTCTTGAGTTTCAAGAAAGGATTTTGTTTCTCAACAAATCCTAGACCAGACCTATTTCCTGCAGTCTGACCACTCTGAAGGATTTCCTCAAGGGTGTCAGTCTCAGAGTTGAGCATCCTTATGGATGTAACCATTTGATCCTTATCATATTTTAAATCATTTACCTCACCTCTGAGTGTGTTTATTGTGGCTAGGTGCTCTTTCTTTTCTGCTTCTAATACCTTGATGATTTCATTCTGAAGCTCTCCTTGTTGGTACTGTTCTACACTTCTGATGTAAAGCTTCTGATATGAGGCTGTAGGGTCCTCAAAAATCAATTCCTCTTCACTTGAATCACCACCAGATATGTACACACTAGTGGGTGCAGTGACATGTTTAGCTGTTTCTTCTCCTGATTCACTGTCAGAATCAGTCCATGTGACAGTCAGGCCTTTTCCCTTCTTCTTGAGTTATGTTAGACATTCCTTTCTGATATGTCCATACCCTTCACATTCATGGCATTGTAGTGTACTGACTTTCTCCTCAGATTTTTCTTTGTCAGCAGGCAAGCTTTTGGAATAAGGTTTAGACTTAGCATCTATCCTTTTGACCAGTTTGTTGAACTATCTTCCAAGCATGGCTATTGCCTCTGATAGATTCTCCACTTTTTCATCATCTGAATCCTCAGCGCACTGTTTGAGACAACAACTATACTTTTGCTCTTTTTCTCCACAACCTGATCACATATCCCCATCTCAAAGGTTTGGAGTGAACCAATGAGTTCATCCACCTTCATGTGGCATATGTCTCGAGCTTCTTCAATGGTTGTTACCTTCATGGCAAACCTTTTAGGTAATGACCTTAGAATCTTCCTTCCAAGCTTTTCTTCAGCCATCTTTTCTCCCAAAACTCCTGAGGTGTTAGCTAGTTCAAGAACATTCATATAAAAGTCATGAATGGTCTCATCTTCCTTCATTCTTAGACTTTCAAATTTTGTGGTCAAATTTTATGGTCAGCATTTGAAGTCTAGACATTTTTACCTTGGAAGTTCCCTCATGAGTGGTTTTGAGAGCATCCCAAACATCCTTTGCTAGTTCACAGTGGTGGACCAGTCTGAAGATGTTTTTGTCTATACCATTGAAGAGTGCATTCAATGCTTTAGAGTTTCCAAGAGCCAATGCCTCTTGCTCTTTGGTCCATTCCACTTCAGGAATTTGCACATATACTCCATCCTTTTCAGTCTTCATAGGATGTTCCCAGCCAGAGTTTGCAACTCTCCAAGCTTTGCTGTCTAAGGACCTTAGGAATGCAATCATCCTAGGCTTCCAATAGTCATAATTAGAACCATCCAGAATTGGAGGTCTATTGGGGAATCCAATATCTTTATCCATTGTACCAGAATTTGTTTTCCCTAGATCTCACCCAGTTTAAACAGGCAGGGTGCATGCTCTGATGCCAATTGAAAATTCTGGCTAGCTCACGATGGATGTTCTCACAAAAGTTATAACATCCACTGTGACATTCAGTACAGACCTACAATTATGCAGTAATTATAAAGCAGTAAATAAAACAGTTGGTTGTTGACCCAGTTCAGTGCAACACACTTACATCTGGGGGCTACCAAGGCAGGGAGAAATTTCACTATCAGTAGAATTAATTCAGAGTCAAACCTCCAGTTTGCACTCCTCACTTAAAACCTACCCAATGACAATTTAACCTAGAGACACTCTAGACCTGAGTATACCCACTCACTCCCCACAACCACCTCAGTGATATCCAACAACACTTACAAGTATAACAGTAGTAAGAAGAAACACTTCAACTACACACACCTTAATCTTGCTTCAAAGCTTTGATCAAAGAACTCACACTCTTGCTTAACAACTTCGAGTGACAGACAGCCTAGAAACTACCTAACCAATGCAATCAACAGTTGCTTGGATTACAAGTGTTCCTAAGACACAAACGTGAAGAACAACCTCTTCACTTCTAAACCACTATGGTGATTTCTCTGTTTCTCTATCTTCAACAGCTGCCTTCTAGGATTGCTTCTCCTGTTATTTGTAGCAGCAGATCAGTCCTTGGGCCTGGGCGCACAATCTCGGCTTTTCATCACAAAACCTCTTCTTTAATTGTCTGCCCACTTGCCAATTCATTCAGGGACATTTTAGTTCGCTTAGGGCTTCTAAAATATTTCCTGAATCCCAGCTTGAGTTTCTGATTTGTTTCCTGAGTTCTAGCTACCAGAATAAGAAACCTGCGCTTGATGTCATACGACCTATGTCATAACATTGAATATGACATCCAGCTTAACTTATAGTTAGCTTAGTTAACTTACCCTGCACAGTCCATATTATGAATGTCTCAACATCAGACATGACATACATACACTAATGTTTTGCCACAAAATGCAGTCAATCAAGAGTACTTACATTTACATTTACCTATTTAACTACAATGACATTTTCATCAATGACTTCTAATGTACTATTCACGTTTCTTAAAATGAAGCAACGCAATTGCTATACGCCCTCTGACCAACAGGACATTTATCAGGATGTCTTACTATGTAAATTTGATCTCCAACTTCCTTGTAAGAGTCCTAATTGCGATACCAAGTCCACAAAGCCCATGTTTCATTTTTTACCTGTGTATAACACATTAAACACACTGTCAGATATGAGCAAGAGATGAGTCCCTATGCATGTTCAGTCAATTAAAGGTTCTATGAGCTAAAGGCTCAATTGAGCTTGAGGTTATATTTCAAAAATCCAAATTAGATTTTGCAACTATTTAAGAGCCAGGGATGCCTTTGCTGGAAAATGATATATCCTAGCCTTGTTTGGTCTCCAAATGAAAGGAAAGTGAAAACAAAGAGAGTAAAAAAGGAAATGATTTTTTGGATTGTTTGGTAAGAAGTGTGTTTTCTTTCCTTTATGCAAAATTTCCATTCTCTTCCCCTACTGTAAACAATGCCCAAATGCAAACCAAAGTTCTACTTTGTGATAAATCCAAGTATGGTATAATGTAAGTTGCTAATGAGTATTGTTTCATAGCATCAGAACCTAAAATGATATAGCAGAAGTTTGAATGCTTAACTGTTTTCCAGGTAATATACACTGGGACATAACTTGTGAAACAATTTATTGAATGTAACTTTTCTACTACCATGCTATGTTGTACTGTACAAGGGGTTGTGTTTGCAGGGAATGGTACCTCGAAAATTCCATAGCCAAAGCTACTCTCTCTGAAAGCACTGTAATCTGCTTGGCGATCCCAACAAAACTTACCTGCTGCCGGGCCAGATGTAAAATTGGTTGCACAAAAGCCACCCATATAAGAGCCAGGAGTAGTTGATGGTTCAGGACAATTTCCAGGCTCGTCTACAAATGGAACTGACAACTTCTCTCGGTTACCTCCATCCCCAACAGCAATATGTACAGGACCACACGGATCTAATGTATAATTATAAACTCGATTGGACCTCTCATATGCATGAACCTGGTGATCATTTTAGGGAAAAATAGAAAAGCACAGGCTTAGCCCTAAATCAATAAATATTTGACTACCAGTGCCTATATGCTTTATTGCTAACCTCTTTATAACCTGCTTGTAGTGAATATAGGCGAGAAGCAGATCGGTTAAAGTTAATAATTAAACCCGAATCAACTAAAATAAATGTTCTAATCAGCTTCAGAAAAAATAAAATGGCCCTTCACTATTAATATAAAACTTTTCTTTTTCAAATTTTTTTTTTCATGTATGCCTACGATACTTCATTATCTGTACGATACCAAACTTAAGTGGATTGTAATCCTTTTATTTATTAGGTTTAGAATAACTCACATGTCCATTAAATATTATATCCACACTATACGAGTATAGCAGCTCTTCCATCTCCACCCGCATACACTCTGTTTCTCTGTAATGAGCTACATAAGTGCTATACCATGGTGAATGCCAGGTAGCTACAAGCCAGGGAGTCATTCATCTATCAACATTAGCCAGATCTCTCTCCAGCCACCTGTATTGTTCACCTGCCAATGTGATAAGCTTCTCATATAACAAGGCAGGGAAATGGAAAATATTATAAAGTCAATGATTTTGTATCCTTTGTGTTATTACTTAAAAGTGAATGCAACAGTTAGGAGATATTATCAAAGGCAGATGGAGTACTTGGGGCATTTAATTTGCGAGAAAGAACTTCTGCAGACCCAAAGAAGACTAAGGATATGATAAATTGGCCTACCTCGGTGGACATAAAGGATTGACAGGTTCTTGGGGCTAACAATTTATTAGAAGAAGTTTATGCAGAATTATGTGAAAATTGTCTGTCCTCTTACACGAAAGTTAAGTACGACAATTGTAAACCAGAAAGGAAAGCTCAAGATTCCTTGGAGTAGCTTAAAACTGAAATACCAACAACTCTAGTGTTGCAGTTCCAACTTTTGAAAAAACTTTGATATAGATAATTAGGAAAAGGGGTAGGGTCAGTATTAATGCACGAAGAAAGATCTATTGGTTACATGAACAAACATTATCTAAGAGGGCCCCAAACAAATCAGTCTATGAGAAAGAGTTGATCTTTTATTGATTTTACATTTCCTATCTTGTATTCCAGAATATAAATCCTGCTATCACTGAGAATATACAGGCCAGAGTATTTCCATAAATACAGTAAACTCCAATATTCTGTTTTACTTTTTTTTCATCTGCTATCCATCAGTAGACAATAGCCACCAAGTCAAAGCAAGAAAGTTCATTTTCTACTTTTAATTTCTTTTCCCTCTGGCCTATATCTTTCAAACCAAAGATACAAAATCATTGCTAACAAAAACAATACTTTGAGTAATAACCCAAAAATAAATAAATCAATGCAAGGCATATAACTGAATAGTAAATAAAGGGTAAAACAGGAAAATACCTGTTTTATCATAGTTAATGTAAGCGCCAAGCATAATAAAATGAACGCCACCAGCATTGAAAGAATAGTAGAATGTGGATGGCGATCCACTATGAACAGTGTAAAAAACTTCATTAAGATCAGGAAATTTTTCCTTACCCAAAATCTGCACCCGAATAGGGTCAAATTCAGCATTAAGGCCTGCTAAGAAATCAAAGATCCTATCCCGCTCAACAACAGTATTCAAGGTGGCAGTATCCTTGTTGCACTCCATCTTCAAATTCTGATATTGATCCAACTCAATCCAAAAACCATTGAGAACTCCAAAGTAATCGTTGACCGAAAGACTTCCCTGCTTAATGTTGAAGATTTTCCTCTTTAAATCATAACAAGCAGGCATATCTTGTTTCATGGAATAACTTTGACGAAGATAATCCCAAACTGCCTTTGCACTTGAGAGATACATGCAATTTCTACTAATTTCTGGAGATATGGAGTTCCAAAGCCAAGTAATAATAGCATAATCATCTTTATCCCAGGAAGGGAAATTAGGAGCAGTAACCAGAGGAGGATTGCCTTCAATATGATCTAGCATGTCACAACATTTTAGAGTGTGTCTGATGAACTGAGACCATTGAAAATAATTTTTTCGGTGAGCTAGTAACCTTTTTGAACGACAAAATCCTTAGCATTAAACGGGAATTGTGGATTTATGGGAGGTGGAGGCGAAGGTGGCTGCTCGTTCATAATCTCGGCCATTGAAGGGACAATCGAGAGGAACAAACAACATATATGTATAGAATCACAAAGAAAAAAACACAAAATATCAACAACAAAAAAACAAGCAGTGTAGGGTTGCAAAGATGAGTGAACAGTGAGAGATGTGAAGCAAAGCCAAGAAATAGAATGTGCTGCAACACAGAACATCAATGATCCAAACACCCAAAAAAAAACTGCAAGGATGACCTGCAGTTAAAGAAAGAAAAAAAACTCCGTTACAACGGCGGCTAGGGTTTATGCGGAAGCGACACCGTCAAAAAACAGGAGTTGTGATACCATGTTGTAAAATATTTCACTGATGGAATTAAAAGTTCAGCTTACAATGTTGCAACTACATGCTTTAAATAAGAGAGAATAGAAAACCTAAAGGGTTTTGACTAATGGGCCTCATTACTAATACTACTAATTACTATTTACAGTCTAATATTTACAACAGAAAGTTTGTTTTGCAAAGACACAATCTAGAGAGATGTGATCAACAATCTCAGAATTAGAGTGGCAGAAGGCGCAAGATGAATCGAGAATGAAACCTTTATTTCTGAGATTTTCTCTTGAAGGTAGAATGTTCCTTGCCAATCTCCATAAAAAGTTCTTAATTTTGTTCTAGAATAAGCTTCCAAAGATTTTGGTGAGGGTCGTTAGAGGTGTTAGGGCTCGAACCAAGTCGATCCTTCATGTACAGGTGATAAGTTGATTTCACAGAATAATTACCATTTTTCTCATAATGCCAGATTAGCTCATCATCAATATTTCTCTGAGATAAGGGAATACCAACAATCTGGTCGCTTCAACATGCCCCAAGAAAGAGAAAATTAAGTCCTTCCAACGACCAGTATCCTCATCAATTAAATCACATACTTTTATTTCAGTGTCCAAAACATTACCTTGCTGCAGAATCTTGAAACTAGGATTGCCAGGGATCCACCTATCCTTGAGAACTAACACTTTAGAGTCATTTCAAATCCTCCATCTTGATCCAATTTTGCTCTTTTAAAACTATTGTTGAGGATTGTAGACTTCTTTTTAGAAATTTTTCTTTCTGTTCTGTTATGCATATAAGTAGAAACCAAAATTTCCTTGCTCATACTCTAGTGAGAGTTGGAAAAGTTTTGGGTTCCAAGATTTGATTAGGGGAATACCTCTTACTTGACCCTCAGGGTTTCTTTGCTCAGGCCCTTGCTTCTTAATAAAAAACTTTTTCTCATAAAAAAAATTGATCAACTTTTTAAATTTTACTACAGAACAACAAACTTAAAAAGAGATAAATTTCAATAGTAACAAAAACCGCAACAAAGGTGATTAGATTAAAGGCCACTTTCATGGTACACGGGGTGAGGTCCCCCTATTGGATTCAAATCCTACTATATATAACAATCTTTGAAAATCATGGAATTTTACACATTTGTATCTCACTCCAAATTAGCCTTTACATTTTCTCTGAAGAGAGTTTTCCCCGGGAAAAATGTGCATGCATTGAATGCCTTACGTTTTGCTTCCTCTTGTTCGGTCAAAAACTTCTACAAGAAAGGAAAACAAAACAAAATTCTCTCAATGATAAAAACACAATAAAATCAAGCTTTGTGCACCCTAGAACCCTATATGTAATTTTTGTTCCTTAAAGCTATAATTTAGATGTTATAGTTTGTGCCTGTATTTTGAACATTGAAGGTAGCCAGAAGATAATGCTTTTATGAGGAAATGTCAGCATCAGAGAATCATCGAGAGAAGTTTACCGGCTTGACTCTTGACGACGTATTAGCCAAAAGGAGATTAGACAATCCAGCAACAACACCTAACCAACCACCTCCATCAAAGAGTCGAACCTTATTCGACATTATCAGAGAAGACGATACCAACAGAAAAGACCGTAGGTACTAAAATCATCTTTTAGCAACACTTTAGTTTTAAGATTATGTTGTTTTGTTCTTTTTTTAAAAGTTGTGTTGGTAACAATTTCTCTTTTGTTGGAAGATCTTGGAAAGCCTTCAAGGACAAGCTTTGACTCAAGCGAAGCTGGCTCTGCTTGGACATCATCAATTCATATTCCAACTTCAGACATCCCTGTCCAAAATCCAAACACTAGAAGTTTTTCTCAATTAGGACGCCGCGACTCGGTTCAAATAAAATCCCACTACAACTCAGACATGTCAACCCAGCCCATGACTCACCAAGTGGACGACCTTGACCCATCGGTGGGAAACAATGCTCCAACCAGTAAACCTCAGTTCACTCGCTGCAGCTCCACCCGTTTCTCCCCCAACTCCCCAGACAATTCTCCTAGTGGGGGAAATCTCCGACCATAACTCTCACGACGAAATTCCACCAGTGTGTCATCGGAGCCATTTCACCGAGGATGTGTGGTAGCTTTTCAGGACAGCTTCGATGAGGATGAATCCGACAATGACAACAAGAACCCAGACACAGGGAGGACACTTTGAGCTAGGGAGGCAGTGGCAACACAGGAGGCGGCGGAAGCTGCAGCAGCGGCAGATGCAGAGACTTCAGGAGGGCATCCAGCAATGATGTTGCTAATGGACTTACTGGAGGAGACTGATAGAGAGATGGGATTAGAAGGGTCAAGGTATGTATTGAGTGATGATGAAGACTTTGATGACGATGATAAAGGTGAAGATGGTGAGCTTGGAGAAGGTGCTATGGAAGGCACTTGTTGTATTTGCACGGTGAACACAAGGGTGCTGCTTTCGCACCTAGTGTTCACAGTTTCTGCAGGATGTGTTCAAGGTAGCTTATGGTGGCTAAGGGAAATTGTCCACTCTGCAATAATTTCATTTCAGAGATTTTTGAGATATTCTGATTTTTTTGTTTGTTTTTTTGTTTTCATGTTCGGGGATCTCCTTTGTTTGAGCTGCCCAAGTGAAGTTCTGAGATAGTTGTAATACCCCAAATTTTGCCCTAAGATTAGTCGTTTCATCTTGCATCCCATTTCATTGTGCATTGCGTTTAAACTAACCACTAACGGGTGGTGCAGTTGTTTGATTGTTGCAAGAAAATATTATGTGGCGCGCTCTTTTAGTTTACAGGGTTTCTAGTGCCACTTTATTTTGAATGAATAAAATAGCACAAGTGGCAAGAGACCCTGTGTAAGGAGTTGTGAGTGTGAGAGGTTGAGAGTTCGAATCCTACCTTCTTCATTTTTTGTTTTGTTTCTTTTATTTTTATTCTAACTTTTCTATTTTCATAAAAAAAAAATAGTTTTTTTATTATTTAATTATTATTTTCGTATTTTATTTAAATTATTTTTTAAAAAATATTATTTTTTTACTTTTTTCCATATTATTCATAAAAACGTCCAAAAATCATAAAATTAAAAATATTAGAAAATATTTTATTTTTTTAAGTTTGTTTTAGTTTGTTTTTTTTAGCTTTGACTAATTATTTAAGTTGGGATTTAAAGTGGGCATTAGGTTAGAGTTAACCCTAATTTGTTACCTATATAAACATAAGTTGTGTTTGATAAAAGGGAGGAGGAGACAAAAGAGAAAAACGGCGGCCGTTCTCACGACTTATCAAAAGAGGGGGGATTTTTGACAAAACCTTCAAAGCTTCATCACCGGCTGAATCACCAACAAATCGTAACTCGTAAGATTTCATCAATATCATATTTGGTTTCTGTTATTCTTTTTTTTTTACAGGAAAAAGAGAAGATTATGGCGGCGCAATGAAGAAGAAGAAGAAGTTGGGTCTTTGGAAAGATAAAGTCTGAAATGAAATGCCAAACCTACCTCTTTTCGTTTATGCCTCAGTTTTATTTTCTTGTCCTTTTCTATTTTTTATATCTTTTGTTTTTTTTCTCTTATTTCTTTTTTTTCTTTTTCCATTTTTATTATCATTAATTGGTTTGAGTTTTTATAGATACTAACGTAAGGTTTTGTTAATTAAGTAACTAACGTAATGTTTTGCTAATTAAATAACTAACGTAATGTTTTGTTAATTAAGTAACTAACGTAATGTTTTTGCAAATATTTTTTTTGTATTTCTAGAATAAGAGCATTTGGTAATATAAAAATAATTTCTTTTTAATAAAAACAATTACTTTTCAATAAAAACAATTTCTTTTCAATAAAAATCCAAAAAAAACGTTTATTTCTCTAATTAAACTAAAAACACTCTTTTAAAATTTAAAACAGTTTTTTTTAAAGTTAAACCAAAACAGTTTTTTTAAAATAAGATTAAAACATTTCTTAAATAAAAACTAAAATATTTCTTTAAATTTTAAATTAAAAAACTAATTTTTTTTTCTAAAATTAAAACTAAAAAACATTTTCAAAATTAAAGCTAGATCTTTTTCAAAATCAACCCAAAACATTTTCAAAATCAAATTAATTTTCTTTTTAAATTAAATTTTTTTTAAAATATAATAATAATAATAATGTTAAATAAACGTCCAAATTCTTAATTTTTCTTTTTCACTATTTTATTATTTGCCATGAATTTCTGTCTAACCCTTTGCACTAATATTCTTTGTTTCTCTCCTCAGATTATATTTAAATTATTTGTTCAATTTATTTTGTTCCATGGATGTAATTTACGCGAGGCCATGGTCGCGGTTTTATTTTATCTTTCTTTTTTTGGGATTTGTAATTTACGCGAGTGATCGTCGCGACGCTTTCTTTATTTTCCGCATTTTAATTTCTGCCATATAATATTTTGCCATGTTTGCATGTTTTACCGTTATATTTCCCTCCGAAGGAATTAGGATTAACAGTTTGATCGCCGAGTCAATAACCTTAGTTTCAACCATTTTAAAACCCTAATAGCCTAGGTGTCCCGTCGTGGACGAAAACGTCCTTTACCCTAGCTTTTAGGTCAAAGAGGCGTCGTGCTCTGTTTAGGGTTTCCCGCCGTGGAATCTCTAATTTAACCCTAATTTAATTAACAATTTCAACGTAGAAATAGGAGTTTAAGGCTCCACGTAAGCATGTCCTCAAGATATGTTTATTCCCCATTGAAACCTTGACCACAGTCAAGACGTTTCTAACCTCCCTTTCGAGGGGAACTACGATTACTCTGATGCCATTCCCTATCCAGGATACGTAGGCACAAGATGCGACGTCTTGCCGAGTAAACTTAGGACTAACCCTTAGGTCTTTAGGTCACTCTATCCCTTAGCAATATATTTCAAAGCAGATAATGAATAAAAATAAAAAAGAATACAATAAACAAAAGGTTCCTGTAGAGTACTACAGAAGTTTAGGATGCTAGTACCTTCCCTAAGCTTAACCAACCCCTTACCTAGGTCTCTCCCCGCATTGTGTTTACGATGCAAAAATAGGTTTTCCCTTTTTTGACCTTAGCACATACCTATTGGGATGGGTAGACCCTAACTCCTTGCATATGCCTTTAACCTAGGACTTTGTATATGTGCATTGCATCCATAAAACATCACATTGCATTACATTTCATGGAATTCAAGTTTTATTTATGAATATTGCAGGATACCATGGATTACAAAAAAAAAAAACTTTGAGATATTCTTTTAAAGGACTTAAGTTAGATGACCTAAGGAAGCTAAGAGCTTTGGTTCAAGATCAACAAAGGATCCAGAAACAAGTATGGAAGGCTGTTATTTTTGTTGAAACCTCAAGTAGACGAAAGACTTCTTTCGACTTTGTTACAGTTTTAGGATCCAGATTATCTTTTCCTTACATCCCTCGAGTATTAGCTCTTGCCTACCCTAGAAGAGTGCTCTCCATTGGTGGGGTTACCTATTCTGAAGGAATCTTCGTTCCCTTTCTTGGAGGTGAACCCTAAAGGACAAGATCGTTGCTAAAGCCATATGCTCGAAGTTATCCGACATCAAGGACACTAATCACCAACAATTGTGAAGACTTTTCCAACGTACCCTTGTTTGGTTTTGATGAAAGGATTTATTTTCCTCTAACTATCGATTTACCTTTTGAAGATAGGCTCATCCTCAAAAAGGCCTAGCCCGAAGAGCAGAGCAAGGGGCAGAACAGGAAGTTTCCTTAGGGTCATTATTAGCTTTTATTTAGCTATTATGCCAAGACTTTTCTAAGAATATTATTTGTAATCCGTTTTCAAATTAATAAATAAATTTTTGGTATTCTGCAATATTCGTAAATATTTGAATTCCATGAAATCATTTTGCATTTTAGCATCATATTTTGCATTGCATGTGCTCGGTTTCTCATACTCGGTTCTCTCGCCTGCCAGTTTCGTCACCCTGGGTCCTCCGCATCAGTATAATACTAGAGCTCAAGCTCGAAAAAGGATGGAAGAACAAGCTCAAGAGACCGACCGTGTCAGCCATGAACTCGAAGATCTTCAAGGAAGTTTGGGGCAGATTATGGAGATGCTACAAGCCCTTAAGGTGAAGATGGATAATCAACCTACTGTTGTTTCTGAGATTACCAACACTGTTGTGGGTTCTCACCCAGCTGTTACTGTTGAGAACATACCTCCTCATGGTCCTCAACCCTTTTTGGTGCATCCTACCATTGCTCAACCAGTTCGACGAGTTACTCCTCCGAAGTGCAAAACTCCGAGCGCTGACCACCATAAAGGACCTACACGTCCGAGGAATCGCTCGATGGCTAATCATCAAACTTGGCAACCCCAGCAGAATTATGTTCAAGGTTATCCAGTTCAGTATGCTCTACAACCCTATGTAGCTACTGTTGCACCTCCTTTTAGTCAGCAATTTCCTACATATCAGCCTGGGCCACCGGCTCCGATTTATCAGCATCTGGTTTATCAGCCTGCACAAGCTCCTGTCAACAGTCGACGAGTGCCCAACACTCCTGCCAATCAACAGCCTAAGAAGCAAACACCTCGTCAGAATGCTCCGAGTAGGAGACAGTACAAGCCTTGTCCTCGAATTCCGATGACTTTCACCGAGTTGTATCCTTTCTTAGTGCAACGAGGTTTGATCACTACCCGAGCCATGGGTTCACCTCGTAGTCTTTTGCCTGCCAACTACAACGTCGCCGCTCATTGTTTATTTCATGAAGGGGCGCCCGGACATGATTTGGAAAATTGTTATGCTCTGCAGGATATTGTCAGAGGTTTGTTGGAACAGAAGATATTGGCTTTCGATGATCCTCAGCCAAAAGGCAAGACTCCTCTCAGGTTTCTCAACATATCTTAGTCAATTACTTCTCCTGCGAATCTGCCGAAGCCGTTAGTTTTTCAAATGCCTAGTCCATTTCATTTCAGCAATCCTCAAGATAATGTGACCCCGATCAACAAAGAATCTGGGAGAGTTATTCCGAGTGAAGATTTGTAGACTAGTATTGAAGCAGCGACAAATATAGCTGGGGCAAGCAAGAAGGTTCGCAGTGATCATACTCTCCATATCATTGAGGCTCCGCCAGAGGAAACCACTATCACCATGTCAGGCTTGAACACAAATACTTCATAAGCACCTGTTGAAGGATTTGTCATATAGTTCATTTTGTTTTTTTATGTTCTGTTTCTTTGATTAAGCATAATTAGCATGTACGAACTTGTTTATTTTGATTAATTAATGTGATGCATGTTTGTCTTGAATAAATCCATTCGTTTCACTCACAAAAAATATTTTTTCATAAACTTATAATGTCAATTTTACCCGATCTCTTGCGTTGATAGAGAATTGGGAGGAGGATGATGAACCAAAACATCAGATCTCTTGTTATATGCTTCCGATTGAAACCTGTTGATGATGTAAGGCGTTGTTTCAAATCCAAAAAACTGGAGATATAAGGAGATAATCCCTCTTTCACCCCTTCGAGCCTTGAAGTAGGAGTTTTCTTATTTTCAAAATTAAAACCCTCATCTTAACCTGGGGCAGGATAGTTTTCAGTTAAATTGATTGAGCGCTTAGACTCTCAAAAGGAGGAGCGAACCTTCGAGAACCTATCCTTAACATATTAGGAAGTCAAGTCAATGACTATCCTTCTAATACCTAAAAGAGTGGGGCAGTCACAAGCCTTTCAAAAGAGTCACACGACCTAGTCAACAAAAAAAAATATAGCCCACTAAGTCAAAACCTATGAAGGAGACTTAGGCAAAACTGGGGCATCCCGCTGGACTCCAAAGTCAAATCCAAAAGACGTCGTCCAGGCAAAAGTTAGGAAATAAAAAATAAATATAACAAAAAAACAAGGGCAATAAGGAACCCCAATAAAGAACAAAAGTCGTGTTGATCAAACACCAAAATAGGTGAGTGACTGCCATTGTCCAAAGCCTTGATGAGTTCTCGATCATATCAAATCCGATTGAGATATGAGTGCTCGTATCCCGTTAACTGAATTAGGATTGGAGAACATCACGAAGAAAGGGGTGGGTACAAATAACTTTGAGCCTTTATCCTTTGTTTCCTAAACCGTGCACCAAGCCACGATACAACCATTAAAAGACCTAATTGAAGTAGGAATTCTCTTGAAAGCATACTCGACGAGATAATGTTTCCTGACTCCTACGAGCTATGCTCAAAAATTCATGTTGGCATTATAAATTAAACTTATATCCTAACTAGTGATTTCGGTCACGAGTTATAGCGATATCTTTTTTCAAAATGAAAACAAAAAAATTTTCAAGACAAATGTTGTTGCATTGATAGTTTCAGGATAACATTTCACGTGTGTTGATTGTGCTTGATATCATAGAAACTTACATACGTACATCCACAATGGAACTTGAAGATTCTGCTAAACAGGGGCAGGTGATTTCCAACTCACTTACTGATGCGAGCATGACGTACTTAAGAGTTGTTCTTGTAAACTCAGTCGTAACACGGTTAATCAGTGCTAGCTACGTCGAGATCTGACAAATCTCTCCAAGAGTTTGAAAACAGTGGGGCAATCGAACCCTCTGTTATCTGTAAAATCCTCTCGAGATGACTCTCTCATACAACAGGTACTCTAGGGCATATTGTTTTTCAAAATGGCGACTATCCCGAAGTCCATTAAGATCAAAACTAGCTTGTTTCACGACATTTTCATGCACCCGATAGATCTTACTCCCGGTGGTCTTCATTCCCCAGTAAATCTCATCAACCATTGCCTCAGAGCAGTCCCCAGAGAGACTTTAAGCCGACACAGTCTCCAGCGAGACTATAAGCTAACAACACTTTGGGCTGAGCCGGTAATCTCCAAGGCAGCAGAGATCATACCAGCATCTTCCCAGTAACAGTCCCCAGCGAGACTTTAAGCTGACAACACTTTTGGGATCCATCCGATAAATCCCCAGTGACTCTCAAGACTGCAGAGATATCCCCGGTATCCTCCAAGTGATATATGTTCTTGAACCCCATTCTCAGCGGAATTATCTGTTCCTCAGTGAAATTGCCTTACTTTCCTCAGGAAATACTTCCCAGGAGACTGCCATATTCTCCCCAAGAGGTCAAGATACCTTCCCCAGGAATGTCTGTTGATATCTCCCCAGTAAGTCTGATGAACTCTCCGCAGGGAAGTTTGATATATCTTATCCCCAGTCGGATATACCTTTTCCCAAGGAAGTCGAGGTACTTTTCCCAGGAAGTTGCTACACTATCTCCATGAAGCTATCTAGCTCCACGCCTTCCCCATACAGCGGATATTTATTTTATCCCCGGAAGTCTATGATCCAAGAGTTCTTGAGCTGATTATGGTTCATGATAGCAATCCCTCACGTGAAGTCATGACATCTTATCCCCATGCGGAGGTCATGAATCCCCAGTTGAAGTCAGGGCATCATACTCTCCGGTGAAGTCGTATCGCATCCCCATGTGAAAGTCATGAGATTTTCTCCCTAGGGAAATTTTAATTTTGAAGCCAGATTCGGTCTTACCATCAACTATTCCTATCTTCTAATAGATGTACTGTTGCAGAGGTCACTGGGTATTCCTGTTGAGATGCTTATTTCATCTCATGTCTCCTCTCTCATCTGTTTTGTCAGCATAAGCATAAGCATGAGCATTACATACTCATTTTCATTTCATTGTCATACACATGAACATACACATTCATATACACTTTGGCATACGCATTAGCATTTTCATGCTTGCTATTTGTCGTCATCCTTGTCGTTACCGCCGAGTAACTGGGTTTGTCCGCTCTCTCCAAGTAGAGCGTCAACCCTAAGCATAAAATATGTAACACCCCTTTCTAACCCCGCAATTAATGAAAATAATCAGAGTATGATTAACATGCATTCATTCAAGGGTGTCACACTTTAATTTCAAAACACCTGCCATGCTCATTAACACAAAAATAAAAGATCACGTTTTTACAATTTTTCACTTTGCATGAAACAGCGGATTCAATTCAAACAGATATTTTCATAAAAGGAATATTCATTTTGATCACATGATTCAACAACAATCGGGCACTAAGGCCAATTTCACATAGCTTCAATAAATATGAAAACATAACACATTTCTATAAAATGTAACCAAGCGATCCCAGTGTTACATGACCAGAGCATGACTCGACCCAACTTAATTAAATCACTAAACAGCTAAACCGATAGCGACCTCGCACCACAAGCAACTCTACTCTGGATACCTGCACGATGTCATATAGGACATCATTCCAGCAGAAGGGTGAGAAATATTATCATAAAATCAATGCATATAATTATGTAGACAAACATTCATAAAATACATAAATGCCACATTCCTCACCACTTTGCATATTCACTTCTCGCATTTTTCCCCATTTACAAATTGATTTAAACTAACATGATTAATCATCAAACGTATTATCATGCACATATCCGTGGTTCTTATCATTCCACATTTTCATACACATAAGCACGTTGTATACATCAATTACATGTTTCATAACTTATCCAAAACATTATAGTCATGCACATAGCATACTTTCATACAACATTTCCAATTATGCAAGTCATGTACACACACATAAGCACAACTCTAATCAACAATCCTATCTATGCCATATGGCTCACGTAAAGCCTATCAATTCCACCAATTCCCGTTCGGGACTGTGGGTATATCATTCATACCCCACCAGGAACAACACATAGTCATTCTACCCCGGTGATCACTCTGTTGGGAACGACATCTTGTCATTCCACCCTAGTATACATGAGCCTTACACGCATTCATTATTTCAACATCATCAACATGAATCACTAAGCAATGTACATATATATACATAATATATTTTCATGCATTCTTCACTTACAATTGCACATAAACAACACTGCATTACAACATTTATCAAGCAATGCATACAATATGTTTATTTCAACCCCGATTCACATAAACGTCGACATATACATATAGCCACACATATACATATATCATTTAGCATATTCAACCATGCCATTCATCATAATTCATATCAGCCCACATAAACATACACATATTATGTTTATTTTCCATGCTCCACGGCAATAATGATAAATGCAACTCATAGAGACCGACTCACGACTCCATGCAGATGCAAATGCGGTACCGACTCATTTCAACAAATTCCCTAAGGAATCGAGTATTCAGCAGATCCTCCACGGGATCAAGTACTCAGCAGATTCTCCACGGAATCAAATATTCATCAGATTCTCCACGGAATCGAATATTCAGTAGATCCTCCACGGGATCAAGTACTCAGCAGATTCTCCACGGAATCAAATACTCTAACCAATCCTCCACGGGATTACATGATATGACCGATTCTCCGAGGAATCACACAATGCAACCGATTCTCCAAGGAATCACTCAATGCAACCGATTCTCCACGGAATCGAATATAACCATCGTATCATACGAGGTTCTGCAAATCCTCCACGGGATCAATCACAAAAATGCATACTATGTTCACAAACATACTCATTGCATTTATCACATACATCACATATATTCATCATGCATTCACATTATGCAACATTTCACACAAGGTTTACATACCTATTAATCCATAAATGCATTTCTATCTAATTCGAGCAAACGCACAACATTATCAAACGATTAAGATTCACAATCGGCTCCACAATCTAGGATTCACGCCTTTCGGCCACCCACAGCACAACATGTTGAAACAGTTCACACATCAATCATTCATATAGGCATTAATCATAATTGAATCAACCAAACATCATGCCATGAACAAACAGCAAAAACAAATAACACTGCCAGGTTCGCCAACCTTCGCCTGGCGAAGCCACGCAGCGAATGCTCGCTGGCCTTCGCCTGGCGAACTTCCCAGCGAAGTCCACTGGGAGTAATTCTGGAATTACTCGCTGAGGCTCGCTACACACTCGTCTGGCGAACCTTCGCCAACTCACCTCGCCTGGCGAACTTGCCAGCGAATACAGGGTGTTAGCTTCTGACTTGCTTCGCTACAGCTCGCTGGGCTTCGCCTGGCGAAGCTTCGCTGCCATTCGCCTGGCGAGCCTGCGAAGACAGAACTTCCATGGCTGCCTCAAAGCCCAAACTCCACACAACCAACCGATCAAATCCAAACCAGTCACAATAGCACAACCCAACCATCACCCGACTAAACCACATCGTCTAATCCGAGTTCTAACCGATTAAAACATCATTTTACCGATTAATTCATTCTCGACCTAGAATGGAAAAGTATAGAAAACACCCGAACAATCCACACCACACATACATAATCATACACATGGATTGGATAATAATGTTTCTCACCCTTACCTTGATTCAATCGAAGCTTTGGGTTGCTCTTGATGATTTCCACACTTTTCTTCTTCTTCTTCTTCTCTTTTCTCCTCCTTTTTCCTTATTTCTCTTTTCCTTTCCTTTTTCTTTTCCTTACCACTCTTTTTTCCCTTTTCTTTCTATTTCTATCCTTTATATTTCTTTTTCTCATTCATTAGTTGTCAAATAACCAAAATACCCTCCATTCTAAATTTTTACCCGAAAATTCTCCGAAATGGTAAAATATCAGAACATGCCATATTCACAAATTAATTCCATGAATAACACAAATATTACTCAAATCCAATAAAATACTCCACAAAATGCGATAATCAAAATCGGGGCGTTACAACTCTCCCCCACTTTAGAAACTTTCGTCCTCGAAAATATCATCTGACTCAAACAACTTGGGATGTGATTCTCGCATCCCAATCTCTCAAATCTGACTGTTTCTAGTTGATCCTCCCAAACACCTTTACCAAGACAATCCCTTTGCCTCACAGTTGCTTCTTGTTCACCACCCTGAACCAGCAATGCCTTAGCAGTCAAATACTTTCTCACTCATACACCATCCATCTGGATCGATGCAACCCCCCAGCTTAGACTCATGAACACATCATGCAATTTCCTCAAGGTGACAACGGTACAACAATCTAACATGCTATCTTTCCACGCTCCCGCTGCACCACTCTGATACAAATTCGATAAGACACAGTGTGCTTCCGAGACCTCAAGCTCGACCAACACCAATTACCATCGTAACTCTCCAAAACACATCTTCCCGGGGCTTCTTTCAATCTTTTCAGTCACCTCTTGCACAATCTCATGTCTGATTACCACACTCTTGCCAGATACACATCAACACAAAAGAGTCATACATCTCATTCCGATTCATTTTGATCCGACACACAAGTTATCAACAAGTCCTCTATGTACTAGACAGTTCCCTTTGTCTGCCCATCCACCTACGGATGCTAGATAAGGTTCAATTTCAGTACGGCACCCCAAAACGTACGCAAACTTTTCCAAATCTCAATGATGAATTCAGATACCTTATCTGACACAACGTTAGACGGTATCACATACTATTCCGAAATACGCAACAGTTGCATCAGGTTAACAGTCCTTGATGTTCACACTTTGACGCTCAACAAGTCTAATCCGCCTATACGACCGCGACCACTTCTCGCTCCATTTGTGGCCACCAAAACAACTTCTCCCAATTCAGTTACGTCTTCATGGTAGTCGAATGGATATTCCATTTATCTCAATACCCTCTTTCCAAAGTACTCTTATCCAACCCATACAATATAAACACATAAACTCTACCGCAACATCTCGTGTCTTCATTTCCATAAATCTGAAATTCAGCTTGTCGACTTTAACTCATTGAACTCAATCAATCTATCAACTCCAATTAGGATTTCAACCTCTTTGAATCTCATCGAGAGTACTAATCATCAGTCTCATCATGCAAGGCTCAACCCCAAATGAAGTTTCTATCATTTCTTCTACATCATATCCAATTTTCTCAAACAAAATAAATACCTTAAGCTCTCAAGATCGTTAACCATCTCAAATCTCAACTAACAATTGAGGTCTCCTTAACTACGGTACAAACACACAACAACAACCAACTCTAAGTCACTTGTCAGAAAATACCTCTTTGCACTTTTAATTGCCTTAAAGCATATCCAAAACTTGTCGACGTTGCATTAAACATATTTCCCAATCGTATCACCAAAGTATCACAAAACACAATGAACAGTTCTGTCGGACTCGGCGAAACCAACACACAAGCTGTTGACAGCTTCACCAAAACTCTTTAAACTTTCTTCACAGTAGTACATCACCGCTTCCTCTCTAACAATGATAACTCAAATTCCCAATATACCACATGACCCCCTATAATCCTCTAATACACCAAAACATCGTTCGTTACACAACCACCAACTCACTCATCTGAGTATGGAAAATCTTATGTCACACAGACATTCACTTCGTAAGTCATGGCGGAAATACGAACTGCACCCTCTACAACATCCAACTTATTCCATTAACGAATAACTTAATTCCACGTCACTACTTTCTCATCATATAGAGCACTGCAATGATTCCCAACGCTTCTAACCTCGCGTCATTCTGAATTACGGTTCTCCCGTCACTACAAAATCACGAAAACAACATCCTCCACTTAGAAGGTTATTCCATACATCTTCAACTTCATGAAATTGTTGAAGGTCTAACCATATCAATCTTGTGTCCCATATCTTATTCCCTTTGATAATTACCAAAAGTCACCATCTACTCTTATATACTTGACCTCACAGTCTGTTGCCGTAGCACCCACACCAAACGCGAGTCTCAACTACTTAATCAATTTAATTCCTTGACTATCCAAACACACATATGACATGGAGCTCTCAATATCAGACCAGTCCTCATCAAATAAGTCATTCCTCACTTTATTCCACATCCTAGCTCTGTATCACTTATCTTGTCAGGATAACTTTCAGACATTTATAACAAAACGGCAAACTGCCAACCCCTTACTTTCATTAGTACTCAAAATCCTCATCAAAGTTCAACACTCTAACATTGTCCTGCGTCGACTTCTCAGAACACTCCTTAAGAATTTGGCTTCACTCTGAATAATTCACCACACACACCATCTAAGCTCGCAAGACACGCTTATCCCATCCAACACAACTTCCCAACTACTATCAACAAGAGATTAAGGGTGATCAGTTCCTCAATTTGTCAATAGATAGCCGAAAATCATGATGGAGTATAAACCCGTCTTTACCAAACTATAATTGTGTTTCAAACCACGCACTGAGCTACAACTCTGCACTTGCAGCATCCTGGAGAATCACCAGCTCCTCCCCCACTTCGATCATTCCCACTTCTACAGACAAGGTTAACAACGGACATGTATCGACAGTGTTTTCACACACATGTCGCATACAATAGAACAACCAATCAACACAACTTGGTCGGACGGACCGACCTGCTCTGATACCACTAATGTAACACCCCTTTCTAACCCCGCAATTAATGAAAATAATCAGAGTATGATTAACATGCATTCATTCAAGGGTGTCACACTTTAATTTCAAAACACCTGCCATGCTCATTAACACAAAAATAAAAGATCACATTTTTACAATTTTTCACTTTGCATGAAACAGCGGATTCAATTCAAACAGATATTTTCATAAAAGGAATATTCATTTTGATCACATGATTCAACAACAATCGGGCACTAAGGCCAATTTCACATAGCTTCAATAAATATGAAAACATAACACATTTCTATAAAATGTAACCAAGCGATCCCAGTGTTACATGACCAGAGCATGACTCGACCCAACTTAATTAAATCACTAAACAGCTAAACCGATAGCGACCTCGCACCACAAGCAACTCTACTCTGGATACCTGCACGATGTCATATAGGACATCATTCCAGCAGAAGGGTGAGAAATATTATCATAAAATCAATGCATATAATTATGTAGACAAACATTCATAAAATACATAAATGCCACATTCCTCACCACTTTGCATATTCACTTCTCGCATTCTTCCCCATTTACAAATTGATTTAAACTAACATGATTAATCATCAAACGTATTATCATGCACATATCCGTGGTTCTTATCATTCCACATTTTCATACACATAAGCACGTTGTATACATCAATTACATGTTTCATAACTTATCCAAAACATTATAGTCATGCACATAGCATACTTTCATACAACATTTCCAATTATGCAAGTCATGTACACACACATAAGCACAACTCTAATCAACAATCCTATCTATGCCATATGGCTCACGTAAAGCCTATCAATTCCACCAATTCCCGTTCGGGACTGTGGGTATATCATTCATACCCCACCAGGAACAACACATAGTCATTCTACCCCGGTGATCACTCTGCTGGGAACGACATCTTGTCATTCCACCCCAGTATACATGAGCCTTACACGCATTCATTATTTCAACATCATCAACATGAATCACTAAGAAATGTACATATATATACATAATATATTTTCATGCATTCTTCACTTACAATTGCACATAAACAACACTGCATTACAACATTTATCAAGCAATGCATACAATATGTTTATTTCAACCCCGATTCACATAAATGTCGACATATACATATAGCCACACATATACATATATCATTTAGCATATTCAACCATGCCATTCATCATAATTCATATCAGCCCACATAAACATACACATATTATGTTTATTTTCCATGCTCCACGGCAATAATGATAAATGCAACTCATAGAGACCGACTCACGACTCCATGCAGATGCAAATGCGGTACCGACTCATTTCAACAAATTCCCTAAGGAATCGAGTATTCAGCAGATCCTCCACGGGATCAAGTACTCAGCAGATTCTCCACGGAATCAAATATTCATCAGATTCTCCACGGAATCGAATATTCAGTAGATCTTCCACGGGATCAAGTACTCAGCAGATTCTCCACGGAATCAAATACTCTAACCAATCCTCCACGGGATTACATGATATGACCGATTCTCCGAGGAATCACACAATGCAACCGATTCTCCAAGGAATCACTCAATGCAACCGATTCTCCACGGAATCGAATATAACCATCGTATCATACGAGGTTCTGCAAATCCTCCACGGGATCAATCACAAAAATGCATACTATGTTCACAAACATACTCATTGCATTTATCACATACATCACATATATTCATCATGCATTCACATTATGCAACATTTCACACAAGGTTTACATACCTATTAATCCATCAATGCATTTCTATCTAATTCGAGCAAACGCACAACATTATCAAACGATTAAGATTCACAATCGGCTCCACAATCTAGGATTCACGCCTTTCGGCCACCCACAGCACAACATGTTGAAACAGTTCACACATCAATCATTCATATAGGCATTAATCATAATTGAATCAACCAAACATCATGCCATGAACAAACAGCAAAAACAAATAACACTGCCAGGTTCGCCAACCTTCGCCTGGCGAAGCCACGCAGCGAATGCTCGCTGGCCTTCGCCTGGCGAACTTCCCAGCGAAGTCCACTGGGAGTAATTCTGGAATTACTCGCTGAGGCTCGCTACACACTCGCCTGGCAAACCTTCGCCAACTCACCTCGCCTGGCGAACTTGCCAGCGAATACAGGGTGTTAGCTTCTGACTTGCTTCGCTACAGCTCGCTGGGCTTCGCCTGGCGAAGCTTCGCTGCCATTCGCCTGGCGAGCCTGCGAAGACAGAACTTCCATGGCTGCCTCAAAGCCCAAACTCCACACAACCAACCGATCAAATCCAAACCAGTCACAATAGCACAACCCAACCATCACCCGACTAAACCACATCGTCTAATCCGAGTTCTAACCGATTAAAACATCATTTTACCGATTAATTCATTCTCGACCTAGAATGGAAAAGTATAGAAAACACCCGAACAATCCACACCACACATACATAATCATACAGATGGATTGGATAATAATGTTTCTCACCCTTACCTTGATTCAATCGAAGCTTTGGGTTGCTCTTGATGATTTCCACACTTTTCTTCTTCTTCTTCTTCTCTTTTCTCCTCCTTTTTCCTTCTTTCTCTTTTCCTTTCCTTTTTCTTTTCCTTACCACTCTTTTTTCCCTTTTCTTTCTATTTCTATCCTTTATATTTCTTTTTCTCATTCATTAGTTGTCAAATGACCAAAATACCCTCCATTCTAAATTTTTACCCGAAAATTCTCCGAAATGGTAAAATATCAGAACATGCCATATTCACAAATTAATTCCACGAATAACACAAATATTACTCAAATCCAATAAAATACTCCACAAAATGCGATAATCAAAATCGGGGCGTTACAACTCTCCCCCACTTTAGAAATTTTCGTCCTCGAAAATATCATCCGACTCAAACAACTTGGGATGTGATTCTCGCATCCCAATCTCTCAAATCTGACTGTTTCTAGTTGATCCTCCCAAACACCTTTACCAAGACAATCCCTTTGCCTCACAGTTGCTTCTTGTTCACCACCCTGAACCAGCAATGCCTTAGCAGTCAAATACTTTCTCACTCATACACCATCCATCTGGATCGATGCAACCCCCCAGCTTAGACTCATGAACACATCATGCAATTTTCCCAAGGTGACAACGGTACAACAATCTAACATGCTATCTTTCCACGCTCCCGCTGCACCACTCTGATACAAATTCGATAAGACACAGTGTGCTTCCGAGACCTCAAGCTCGACCAACACCAATTACCATCATAACTCTCCAAAACACATCTTCCCGGGGCTTCTTTCAATCTTTTCAGTCACCTCTCACACAATCTCATGTCCGATTACCACACTCTTGCCAGATACACATCAACACAAAAGAGTCATACATCTCATTCCGATTCATTTTGATCCGACACACAAGTTATCAACAAGTCCTCTACGTACTAGACAGTTCCCTTTGTCTGCCCATCCACCTACGGATGCTAGATAAGGTTCAATTTCAGTACGGCACCCCAAAACGTCCGCAAACTTTTCCAAATCTCAATGATGAATTCAGATACCTTATCTGAGACAACGTTAGACGGTATCACATACTATTCCGAAATACGCAACAGTTGCATCAGGTTAACGGTCCTTGATGTTCACACTTCGACGCTTAACAAGTCTAATCCGCCTATACGACCGCGACCACTTCTCGCTCCATTTGTGGCCACCAAAACAACTTCTCCCAATTCAGTTACGTCTTCATGGTAGTCGAATGGATATTCCATTTATCTCAATACCCTCTTTCCAAAGTACTCTTATCCAACCCATACAATATAAACACATAAACTCTACCGCAACATCTCGTGTCTTCATTTCCATAAATCTGAAATTCAGCTTGTCGACTTTAACTCATTGAACTCAATCAATCTATCAACTCCAATTAGGATTTCAACCTTTTTGAATCTCATCGAGATTACTAATCATCAGTCTCATCATGCAAGGCTCAACCCCAAACGAAGTTTCTATCATTTCTTCTACATCATATTCAATTTTCTCAAACAAAATAAATACCTTAAGCTCTCAAGATCGTTAACCATCTCAAATCTCAACTAACAATTGAGGTCTCCTTAACTACGGTACAAACACACAACAACAACCAACTGTAAGTCACTTGTCAGAAAATACCTCTTTGCACTTTTTATTGCCTTAAAGCATATCCAAAACTTGCCGACGTTGCATTAAACATATTTCCCAATCGTATCACCAAAGTATCACAAAACACAATGAACAGTTCTGTCGGACTCGGCGAAACCAACACACAAGCTGTTGACAGCTTCACCAAAACTCTTTAAACTTTCTTCACAGTAGTACATCACCGCTTCCTCTCTAACACTGATAACTCAAATTCCTAATATACCACATGACCCCCTATAATCCTCTAATACACCAAAACATCGTTGGTTACACAACCACCGACTCACTCATCTGAGTATGGAAAATCTTATGTCACACAGACATTCACTTCGTAAGTCATGGCGGAAATACGAACTGCACCTTCTACAACATCCAACATATTCCATTAACGAATAACTTAATTCCACGTCACTACTTTCTCATCATATAGAGCACTGCAATGATTCCCAACGCTTCTAACCTCGCGTCATTCTGAATTACGGTTCTCCCGTCACTACAAAATCACAAAAACAACATCCTCCACTTAGAAGGTTATTCCATACATCTTCAACTTCATGAAATTGTTGAAGGTCTAACCATATCAATCTTGTGTCCCATATCTTATTCCCTTTGATAATTACCAAAAGTCACCATCTACTCTTATATACTTGACCTCACAGTCTGTTGCCGTAGCACCCACACCAAACGCGAGTCTCAACTACTTAATCAGTTTAATTCCTTGACTATCCAAACACACATATGACATGGAGCTCTCAATATCAGACCAGTCCTCATCAAATAAGTCATTCCTCACTTTATTCCACATCCTAGCTCTGTATCACTTATCTTGTCAGGATAACTTTCAGACATTCATAACAAAACGGCAAACTGCCAACCCCTTACTTTCATTAGTACTCAAAATCCTCATCAAAGTTCAACACTCTAACATTGTCCTGCGTCGACTTCTCAGAACACTCCTTAAGAATTTGGCTTCACTCTGAATAATTCACCACACACACCATCTAAGCTCGCAAGACACGCTTATCCCATCCAACACAACTTCCCAACTACTATCAACAAGAGATTAAGGGTGATCAATTCCTCAATTTGTCAATAGATAGCCGAAAATCATGTTGGAGTATAAACCCGTCTTTACCAAACTATAATTGTGTTTCAAACCACGCACTGAGCTACAACTCTGCACTTGCAGCATCCTGGAGAATCACCAGCTCCTCCCCCACTTCGATCATTCCCACTTCTACAGACAAGGTTAACAACGGACATGTATCGACAGTGTTTTCACACACATATCGCATACAATGGAACAACCAATCAACACAACTTGGCCGGACGGACCGACCTGCTCTGATACCACTAATGTAACACCCCTTTCTAACCCCGCAATTAATGAAAATAATCAGAGTATGATTAACATGCATTCATTCAAGGGTGTCACACTTTAATTTCAAAACACCTGCCATGCTCATTAACACAAAAATAAAAGATCACGTTTTTACAATTTTTCACTTTGCATGAAACAGCGGATTCAATTCAAACAGATATTTTCATAAAAGGAATATTCATTTTGATCACATGATTCAACAACAATCGGGCACTAAGGCCAATTTCACATAGCTTCAATAAATATGAAAACATAACACATTTCTATAAAATGTAACCAAGCGATCCCAGTGTTACATGACCAGAGCATGACTCGACCCAACTTAATTAAATCACTAAACAGCTAAACCGATAGCGACCTCGCACCACAAGCAACTCTACTCTGGATACCTGCACGATGTCATATAGGACATCATTCCAGCAGAAGGGTGAGAAATATTATCATAAAATCAATGCATATAATTATGTACACAAACATTCATAAAATACATAAATGCCACATTCCTCACCACTTTGCATATTCACTTCTCGCATTCTTCCCCATTTACAAATTGATTTAAACTAACATGATTAATCATCAAACGTATTATCATGCACATATCCGTGGTTCTTATCATTCCACATTTTCATACACATAAGCACGTTGTATACATCAATTACATGTTTCATAACTTATCCAAAACATTATAGTCATGCACATAGCATACTTTCATACAACATTTCCAATTATGCAAGTCATGTACACACACATAAGCACAACTCTAATCAACAATCCTATCTATGCCATATGGCTCACGTAAAGCCTATCAATTCCACCAATTCCCGTTCGGGACTGTGGGTATATCATTCATACCCCACCAGGAACAACACATAGTCATTCTACCCCGGTGATCACTCTGTTGGGAACGACATCTTGTCATTCCACCCCAGTATACATGAGCCTTACACGCATTCATTATTTCAACATCATCAACATGAATCACTAAGCAATGTACATATATATACATAATATATTTTCATGCATTCTTCACTTACAATTGCACATAAACAACACTGCATTACAACATTTATCAAGCAATGCATACAATATGTTTATTTCAACCCCGATTCACATAAACGTCGACATATACATATAGCCACACATATACATATATCATTTAGCATATTCAACCATGCCATTCATCATAATTCATATCAGCCCACATTAACATACACATATTATGTTTATTTTCCATGCTCCACGGCAATAATGATAAATGCAACTCATAGAGACCGACTCACGACTCCATGCAGATGCAAATGCGGTACCGACTCATTTCAACAAATTCCCTAAGGAATCGAGTATTCAGCAGATCCTCCACGGGATCAAGTACTCAGCAGATTCTCCACGGAATCAAATATTCATCAGATTCTCCACGGAATCGAATATTCAGCAGATCCTCCACGGGATCAAGTACTCAGCAGATTCTCCACAGAATCAAATACTCTAACCAATCCTCCACGGGATTACATGATATGACCGATTCTCCGAGGAATCACACAATGCAACCGATTCTCCAAGGAATCACTCAATGCAACCGATTCTCCACGGAATCGAATATAACCATCGTATCATACGAGGTTCTGCAAATCCTCCACGGGATCAATCACAAAAATGCATACTATGTTCACAAACATACTCATTGCATTTATCACATACATCACATATATTCATCATGCATTCACATTATGCAACATTTCACTCAAGGTTTACATACCTATTAATCCATCAATGCATTTCTATCTAATTCGAGCAAACGCACAACATTATCAAACGATTAAGATTCACAATCGGCTCCACAATCTAGGATTCACGCCTTTCGGCCACCCACAGCACAACATGTTGAAACAGTTCACACATCAATCATTCATATAGGCATTAATCATAATTGAATCAACCAAACATCATGCCATGAACAAACAGCAAAAACAAATAACACTGCCAGGTTCGCCAACCTTCGCCTGGCGAAGCCACGCAGCGAATGCTCGCTGGCCTTCGCCTGACGAACTTCCCAGCAAAGTCCACTGGGAGTAATTCTGGAATTACTCGCTGAGGCTCACTACACACTCGCCTGGCGAACCTTCGCCAACTCACCTCGCCTGGCGAACTTGCCAGCGAATACAGGGTGTTAGCTTCTGACTTGCTTCGCTACAGCTCGCTGGGCTTCGCCTGGCGAAGCTTCGCTGCCATTCGCCTGGCGAGCCTGCGAAGACAGAACTTCCATGACTGCCTCAAAGCCCAAACTCCACACAACCAACCGATCAAATCCAAACCAGTCACAATAGCACAACCCAACCATCACCCGACTAAACCACATCGTCTAATCCGAGTTCTAACCGATTAAAACATCATTTTACCGATTAATTCATTCTCGACCTAGAATGGAAAAGTATAGAAAACACCCGAACAATCCACACCACACATACATAATCATACACATGGATTGGATAATAATGTTTCTCACCCTTACCTTGATTCAATCGAAGCTTTGGGTTGCTCTTGATGATTTCCACACTTTTCTGCTTCTTCTTCTTCTCTTTTCTCCTCCTTTTTCCTTCTTTCTCTTTTCCTTTCCTTTTTCTTTTCCTTACCACTCTTTTTTCCCTTTTCTTTCTATTTCTATCCTTTATATTTCTTTTTCTCATTCATTAGTTGTCAAATGACCAAAATACCCTCCATTCTAAATTTTTACCCGAAAATTCTCCGAAATGGTAAAATATCAGAACATGCCATATTCACAAATTAATTCCACGAATAACACAAATATTACTCAAATCCAATAAAATACTCCACAAAATGCGATAATCAAAATCAGGGCGTTACAAAATACCTACTTGTTTCCAGTTTCCCCACAGAGTTCAACCCTCGTGGACGATGGTTATTTCTGTTACCTTTCCGCGTTAAGATAAGGTAGTCCCCATTCGAGTTCGTTTCCTCAATGGAGTCTTGTTTGACAGTTGTTTGTATCCCAATTCTAGATCGAACTTCGGTCCCGTCGGTCACCGAACATACCTGGATGTGCATTTATTTTGCACTATCTCTCAAGAAAAGCATTTACAATCCTTTGCAGATATGCGACAGTTCTCGTCTGAGAAGCTTATCACTACATTGCACAATAGACAAGTAACAGTTCCCAGCCAAGGAGCTTATCACCTACCTTACACTTTACAATACACTCTACAATTGATCTTCTCATACAAGGAGCTCATTATTACATTACAGTGATCTAGATGTTTGCCATCATCACAACATTCTTGACAAATTATGAAGACGTTTATTTTATCCTTTAGAAAAAGAAGAAACTGAATCATGTCCAGGGAGCACAGACTTGAGACGTGAAGAAGTTTATATTATCAACCAATCTATTATCCACAGATAAGCAACAACCTCTTTATTTGAGAGCTTATCCAGTTTGGCATATAAGTCCCTTCCAGTGATAAGTGGCAGTTCTCTCTCGAGAAAGCTTATCAGGGTGTTTCCCATTTAAGACCATTTATTTTGCCATACAGCTGGTTTTACCCTGTATATTTTCTACGGATTCCTAAATTCCGTTTGATCCTGTCACGAGGGAAAGTTTACAGAAGCTCGGATGTTATTCTTTGCTCAATGCTCCAGCATCTTATTAATCGATCCTACAGTCGTGCAGATCCAGTTTTATTTTCTTACTCTAGAGTATCAGTCGGTCACGCCTGAACCTGTTGATAATTACTCTTAAATTCCCCCAGTGGAGGCCGTCTCACCGATGCCACCTCCATTGAGGATCCCATTCTACTATTCCTTTTTCCTAAAGTGGTAATTGGTCGTACTCGCACCAGTTGACTATCACTTTAGAATTCCCCAGTGTCGTGCTGTCACCCAGTGTGTCGTATTTCCAGTGTGGTCCATTTGTCGCGTCTGTCCCTTATGTCGTCGTGTTGTCTGCATCTCTGCATTTACCATTCCATCGTACGCACCATACTAAATTCATGGCATTGTCAACATTATAGTTTATTTTCGTTTTGGCCATAACATTGCATATCACTGCATCTAAGGGCAAAATTTTCGGTTATCTATATTTAAATCCCTCCACCATGTTTTCTCGAGCCTTCGTCGCTCAAATCATTCGGTGAAGCTATTTAAATAGGGGCAACTGTAATACCCCAAATTTTGCCCTAAGATTAGTCGTTTCATCTTGCATCCCATTTCATTGTGCATTGCGTTTAAACTAACCACTAACGGGTGGTGCAGTTGTTTGATTGTTGCAAGAAAATATTATGTGGCGCGCTCTTTTAGTTTACAGGGTTTCTAGTGCCACTTTATTTTGAATGAATAAAATAGCACAAGTGGCAAGAGACCATGTGTAAGGAGTTGTGAGTGTGAGAGGTTGAGAGTTCGAATCCTACCTTCTTCATTTTTTGTTTTGTTTCTTTTATTTTTATTCTAACTTTTCTATTTTCATAAAAAAAAAATAGTTTTTTTATTATTTAATTATTATTTTCGTATTTTATTTAAATTATTTTTTTTACCTTTTTCCATATTATTCATAAAAACGTCCAAAAATCATAAAATTAAAAATATTAGAAAATATTTTATTCTTTTAAGTTTGTTTTAGTTTGTTTTTTTTTAGCTTTGACTAATTATTTAAGTTGGGCTTTAAAGTGGGCATTAGGTTAGAGTTAACCCTAATTTGTTACCTATATAAACATAAGTTGTGTTTGATAAAAGGGAGGAGGAGACAAAAGAGAAAAACGGCGGCCGTTCTCACGACTTATCAAAAGAGGGGGGATTTTTGACAAAACCTTCAAAGCTTCATCACCGGCAGAATCACCAACAAATCGTAACTCGTAAGATTTCATCAATATCATATTTGGTTTCTGTTATTCTTTTTTTTTTTACAGGAAAAAGAGAAGATTATGGCGGCGCAATGAAGAAGAAGAAGAAGTTGGGTCTTTGGAAAGATAAAGTCTGAAATGAAATGCCAAACCTACCTCTTTTCGTTTATGCCTCAGTTTTATTTTCTTGTCCTTTTCTATTTTTTATATCTTTTGTTTTTTTTCTCTTATTTCTTTTTTTTCTTTTTCCATTTTTATTATCATTAATTGGTTTGAGTTTTTATAGATACTAACGTAAGGTTTTGTTAATTAAGTAACTAACGTAATGTTTTGCTAATTAAATAACTAACGTAATGTTTTGTTAATTAAGTAACTAACGTAATGTTTTTGCAAATATTTTTTTGTATTTCTAGAATAAGAGCATTTGGTAATATAAAAATAATTTCTTTTAATAAAAACAATTACTTTTCAATAAAAACAATTTCTTTTCAATAAAAATCCAAAAAAAAAACGTTTGTTTCTCTAATTAAACTAAAAACACTCTTTTAAAATTTAAAACAGTTTTTTTTTTAAAGTTAAACCAAAACAGTTTTTTTAAAATAAGATTAAAACATTTCTTAAATAAAAACTAAAATATTTCTTTAAATTTTAAATTAAAAAACTAAATTTTTTTTTAAAAAAATTAAAACTAAAAAACATTTTCAAAATTAAAGCTAGATCTTTTTCAAAATCAACCCAAAACATTTTCAAAATCAAATTAATTTTCTTTTTAAATTAAATTTTTTTTAAAATATAATAATAATAATAATGTTAAATAAACGTCCAAATTCTTAATTTTTCTTTTTCACTATTTTATTATTTGCCATGAATTTCTGTCTAACCCTTTGCACTAATGTTCTCTGTTTCTCTCCTCAGATTATATTTAAATTATTTGTTCAATTTATTTTGTTCCATGGATGTAATTTACGCGAGGCCATGGTCGCGGTTTTATTTTATCTTTCTTTTTTTGGGATTTGTAATTTACGCGAGTGATCGTCGCGATGCATTCTTTATTTTCCGCATTTTAATTTCTGCCATATAATATTTTGCCATGTTTGCATGTTTTACCGTTATATTTCCCTCCGAAGGAATTAGGATTAACAGTTTGATCGCCAAGTCAATAACCCTAGTTTCAACCATTTTAAAACCCTAATAGCCTAGGTGTCCCGTCGTGGACGAAAACGTCCTTTACCCTAGCTTTTAGGTCAAAGAGGCGTCGTGCTCTGTTTAGGGTTTCCCGCCGTGGAATCTCTAATTTAACCCTAATTTAATTAACAATTTCAACGTAGAAATAGGAGTTTAAGGCTCCACGTAAGCATGTCCTCAAGATATGTTTATTCCCCATTGAAACCTTGACCACAGTCAAGACGTTTCTAACCTCCCTTTCGAGGGGAACTACGATTACTCTGATTCCATTCCCTATCCAGGATACGTAGGCACAAGATGCGACGTCTTGCCGAGTAAACTTAGGACTAACCCTTAGGTCTTTAGGTCACTCTATCCCTTAGCAATATATTTCAAAGCAGATAATGAATAAAAATAAAAAAGAATACAATAAACAAAAGGTTCCTCTAGAGTACTACAAAAGTTTAGGATGCTAGTACCTTCCCTAAGCTTAACCAACCCCTTACCTAGGTCTCTCCCCGCATTGTGTTTACGATGCAAAAATAGGTTTTCCCTCTTTTGACCTTTTCCTTCGGATAAATCAAAGAGCGGTTGTGAATTATGAATTGTGATTCAAACTAATTAATAGTTTGATATGCTATTTCCACCGCAACAATAGTAAAAAGCATGAATGTTCTAATTAGATTGTATACATCATAACCATCAGAGCTCCAGCTAAATCAAATAGTTGAACGCGTGCTTCCAACAAAACATATTCAAGAGCTTAGGTTATCATTCAAATGTTAAAAAATTATACTTGTCTTTAGTATGCAACTAACGAGTGCGTATGTGCAAGCAATAAGATAAAGTGAGGCTGCATTGATGTAACTGCACGTTTTTCATTCTCATTTTGATCAAATTTTAATCATATACCAAGGTGAAAGGAAACAGAATTCACAAGCAACAAAGTGTATGATTAATAGCAAATGTTTGAGCTTAAATCCCTTACAATGATAGAAATGCAGAGAAAATGATAAACCAGAGTTACTATAACTCGCTAATGCTCCTAAGGAGAGAACTTCTTCTAACAAACTTTCTAACAATATTTTTTTGAATGAGTTACACATTACCCTTCCCTCTCTTTTACAACAGAAAATTTCCTTAAATTAAGGAAATATCCAACTAGCTATTATTCCTACAGCTTCTACAACCTTCTAGAATCTATGCATGTATGATTGGGTCATTGCACATATTGGATCTTAGTGTCCTATCACACTATGTAGCTTGCTAACTTTTAAGTCTCCTTCTAGGGATGTTTACTGAAAATTCTGACTAGCTCGCGATGGATGTTTTCACAAAAGTTATAACATCCACTGTGACATTCACTACAAACCTACTATTATGCAGTAATTATAAAGCAGTAAATAACACAATTGGTTGTTGACCCAGTTCAGTGCAACACACTTACATCTGAGGGCTATCAAGCCAGGGAGAAATGTCACTATCAGTAGAATTAATTCATAGTCAAATCTCCAGTTTGCACTCCTCACTTAAAACCTACCCAATGGCAATTTAACCTAGAGACACTCTAGACCTGAGTATACCCACTCACTCCCCACAATCACCTCAGTGATATCCAACAACACTTACAAGTATAACAGTAGTAAGAAGAAACACTTCAACTACACACACCTTGATCTTGCTTCAAAGCTTTGATCAAGGAACTCACACTCTTGCTTAACAGCTTCGAGTGACAGACAGCCTATAAACTACCTAACCAATGCAATCAACAGTTGCTTGGATTACAAGTGTTCCTAAGACACAAACGTGAAGAACAACCTCTTCACTTCTAAACCACTATGGTGATTTCTCTGTTTCTCTATCTTCAACAGTTGCCTTCTAGGATTGCTTCTCCTGTTATTTATAGCAGCAAATCAGTCCTTGGGCCTGGGCGCACAATCTCGGTTTTTCATCACAAAACCTCTTCTTTAATTGTCTGCCCACTTGCCAATTCATTCAGGGACATTTTAGTTCTCTTAGGGCTTCTAAAATATTTCCTAAATCCCAGCTTGAGTTTCTGATTTGTTTCCTGAGTTCTAGCTACCAGAACAACAAACTTGCGCTTGATGTCATACGACCTATGTCATAACATTGAGTATGGCATCCAGTTTAACTTATAGTTATCTTAGTTAACTTACCCTACACAGTCCATATTATGAATGTCTCAACATCAGACATGACATACATACACTAATGTTTTGCCAAAAATGCAGCCAATCAAGAGCACTTACAAACTCCCTCTTTGGCAAATTTTTGGCTAAAACACTCTGTACTTACATCAGAGATTTACACACAGCAGAAGACTTAACATAGGTTCTGTCATGCAGGAAAGTCACTAGCTGTTCAAGCTCTCAGGGTCCTCAAAGTTGGCTTTCAGCCCTGTTGACCATCTAACAGTTCTCATTACAAATGTCACTCCCCCTCAACTGATGCATCTCATCAGCTGATCATTGTGCCTGCATACCTTTCAGTTTTACAGACATCCAGTCTGATCTGGATGTTATGACATTCAGAGTAACCTTCTGAAGTCACACACTTGTGCTACTTCCCCTGAAGGGATGCACTCTGCTCTCATTCTGCTCCTAAGGTAGGCACTTGGCCATTAGCACATAGTTCATACAGGGCATACCTCAGACCAACACATCAGTAACAGCCCAATTAGTTGTTATCACACACACACACACATACACACACACACACACACACACATACACACACACACACACACACACACACACACACACACACACACACACACACACATCTCATTAGTACCTGCAACCATGCAAGAATATGATAATATGCACTATGGTACATATGCTCTAGCTAGTCTTCAACCTGTTCTGCTCAACCTGTTCTCCCACCTGCTATTTTCTATCACATCTATCTCATCTATCTCTCCCCCTTTTTAGCCACAAATTAAGATCCAACTAACACATAGCATAGATTATAAAGTGTACCAATACATATGTTTGGGGTTACATTACCAAACTGCTCATAGAGAGCATCACAAAAAATTCATGCTTGAGAACAGAAAAATTGACCAGTAACACACTTCATCACCTCAGCAGCAGTTTGAGGCACATACCCAATTCTCAATTTTCTTCATCAGAGGAAGAACTGGAATCACTGCCATCCAAATCTGAGAGAGAGATGTCTTGGTTTCCGTCATACGAGTCTTCTTCTAGAAGGTCCTCATCTGGACCCCGGCGAGCCAGGGGCACGGTGAAGCCCTTAACAAGCAATCTTTTCCTGATGATATTGTCAGCAATTTCCCTCATGGATTTATTCACGTAAGTTGTGCCTTCCCTGTTCATAATCTCCTAAGTTCTTCTTCAGTGGGAGAAGGATACTTGCAGTTTGGTTTCTCAGTCGAGGGAGGTGTATCTTTGGTGAATTTGGGAGGGGACTTAGAAGAAGATCCTTCATGATGATAGGCCATGTTGTTGTCGAGACGGAGGGTCTGGAAGAGATGTTGAACGGTAATAGGGGCAGAAAAGCACGTTTGTGTGGAATGGCGAGTTATGTTGTTCAAAGACTTTGACTGCATTGAAATCCTAAAAGTCTCACGTGCCATTAATTGCTATGCATCCTCATACATGCAAATACCCAACTTCCCTCTAAGATTTTCAAATTGGGCAGCATCTAGAACCTTTGTAAATATGTCAGCTAGCTGTAGCTCAGTGGACACATGCTCCAAGGAAATCACTTTGTCTTCCACAAGATCTCTTATGAAGTGATGCCTTATATCAATGTGCTTGGTTCTGCTGTGCTGGATCGGGTTTTTGGAAATGTTAATAGCACTAAGATTGTCACAGTACAATGTCATGACATCCTAAGTGACATTGTATTCAAGTAACATTTGCTTCATCCAGACCAGCTGAGAACAACTGCTACCAGCTGCGATGTATTCAGCTTCAGCAGTAGACAAGGAGACACAATTTTGCTTCTTGCTGAACCAAGATATTAGGTTGTTACCTAAGAAGAAGCATCACCAGAGGTGCTTTTTCTATCATCAGCACTGCCAGCCCAATCTGCATCACAATAACCAGACAAAATAGGGACACACCCATGAGAGTAGAGTATGCCATAGTCACAGGTTCCATTCACATATTTGAGAATCCTTTTTACTTGGTTCATGTGACTCACTTTAGGATCTGCTTGATATCTTGCACATACCCCAACAGCAAAGGCAATGTCTGGTCTGCTGGCTGTTAGATATAGCAGACTTCCAATCATGCTTCTGTATAGCCTTTGATCAACACTAGTACCATTTTCATCTCTGGTCAACTTTAGATGAGTGGGGGCAGGTGTTCTTTTGTGACTGACATTGTCCATCCCAAACTTTTTGACTATATTTTTGGTGTATTTACTTTGGGAGAGGAAGATGGAGTCTTCCATTTGCTTGACCTGTAGCCCAAGAAAATATGTTAATTCTCCACACATGCTCATTTCAAATTCAGACTACATGTGACTGACAAATTGCTTCACCATCCTTTCTGACACCCTACCAAACACTATGTCATCTACATAGATCTGAGCTATCATGATTTCTCCACCCTCATATTTGACAAACAGAGTCTTGTCAATTCCCCCTTTTCTGTATCCATTTGTGGTGAGAAACTCAGTGAGCCTTTCATACCATGCTCTAGGTGCCTGTTTCAAGCCATAGAGAGCCTTCCTTAGCTTGTAGACATGGTCTGTCAGGTTAGGATCCTCAAATCCCTTGGGTTGTGCCACATACACTTCCTTACTTAGATATCCATTCAGAAAAGCACTTTTCACATCCATCTGAAAGAGTTTAAATTTCAGGATGCATACAATTCCTAACATCAGCCTGATAGACTCAAGCCTTGCAAATGGTGCAAAGGTTTCATCAAAATCAATTCCTTCTACTTGAGTATATCCCTGTGCCACTAGTCTAGCTTTGTTTCTGACTATGATTCCTTCTTCATCTGACTTGTTCTTGTAGATCCATTTGGTTCCAATGATATTGGTTCCTTCAGGTCTAGGCACCAGTTCCCATACTTCATTCCTCTTGAACTGTTCCAATTCCTCTTGCATTGCCTTGATCCATTATTCATTAGAAAGGGCTTTTTTTACATTTTTGGGTTCAACCTTGGACACAAAACAAGAGTTTGAGATGACATCTCTTGCTCTAGTCCTTATTCCACTGTTGAGGTCTCCAATGATCAGGTCTTTGGGATGATCTTTCAGAAGTCTAAAAGAAGGTTCCTTGGTGGCTGTATCTGGTTCAGTACTTGGACTTGCAGCGTGGGTGTCTTCAGTCTCCTCAGATGGAGTCTCAACCAATGTTCCTACATCCTCTATGACATTGCTTTCATCAGACTGATCATCAATGATAACATTAATGGATTCCATTAACACTTTAGTTCTGGAGTTATATACTCTGTAAGCTCTGCTGTTGGTAGAATATCCCAAGAATATTCCTTCATCACTTTTGGGATCCATTTTCCTTCTTTGTTCACGATCAGCCAAGATGTAGCATTTGCTTCCAAACACGTGAAAATACTTCACATTTGGTTTTCTTCCTTTCCATAATTCATACAGAGTGGAGGATGTTCCCTTTCTCAGAGTAACCCTGTTGTGAACATAGCATGTTGTATTCATAGCTTCAGCCCAGAAGTGCATAGGCAGCTTCTTTGCATGGATCATGGCTCTAGCAGATTCTTGAATGGTTCTGTTTTTCCTTTCTACTACTCCATTTTGTTGAGGGGTGATAGGTGAGGAAAATTCATGGCTTATGCCTTCAGCTGCACAGAATTCAACAAACTTGGAGTTTTCAAACTCCTTTCCATGATCACTTCTGATCCTGATAACAACACTCTCTTTTTTTCTTTGGAGTTTGATACACAGTTCTTGGAAGACTTCAAATACATCAGACTTTTCCCTGATAAAGCTTATCCAGGTGAATCTGGAGTAATCATCAACCACCACATAAGCATATCTTTTCCCACCAAGACTTTCTATTTGCATTGGTCCCATCAGATCCATGTGCATTAGTTTCAGAACTCTGGAGGTGGTTAGATGTCCAACCCTAGGATGAGAAGTCTTGGTTTGTTTGCCCACTTGGCATTCCCCACAAACGTTTCCCTCATCAACAGTTAGTTTAGGTATCCCTCTCACAGCTTCCTTGGATATGATCTTCTTCATTCCCCTTAGATGAAGATGTCCAAGTTTTTGATGCCACAATTTTACTTCCTTTTCCTCTCTTGCCATAGAACAAATTGTGGATTTACTAGTGTCCTGAGGCTGCCACAGATAGCATTTATCCTTGGATTTACGTCCTTTCATGACTTCTTTATTTCCAACATTTGTGACCACACATTCTTCTTTAGAGAACTTCACACTCAGTCCTTGATCACAGAGCTGACTGATGCTGATCAAGTTGGCAGTTAGCCCTTTCACCAGCAACACATTGTCTAGGGTAGGGACTCCAGAGTATTCCAGTTTTCCAACACCTTTGATCTCTCCTTTTGCTCCATCACCAAAGATCACATAACTGGTGGAATGTGGTTTGATGTCTACCAACAAATTCTTTATGTCAGTCATGTGCTTGGAGCAGCCACTATCAAAGTACCAGTCTTCTTTAGCTGATACTCTTAGAGAGGCGTGAGCTATTTGTGCAACCTTTTTGGCAACCCATTTTCTTTGCTTGTTAGGCACCTCCCTCATGGGTTTGGCATGATGATGCCTCTTGCCCTGATGCAGCTATTTTTCATGATGCTGCCTTTTGCCATGCATACCCTGTTTGGTTTTTCCTTGGCTAGGGAATCCATTCAGCCAGAAACACACAACTTTAATATGCTCAAGTTTTCCACAGTGGTAGCATCTATGCCTTTGAAATTTTCTCTTGACTTGATTCCTGTTTCTGTGTGCTGGATGTTGTGTCTTTGGTCGTGACATCCTTTGTAACATTTGCATCTCAGGCTGCAACCTCTTGAGTTTCAAGACAGGATTTTGTTTCTCAACAAATCCTAGACCAGACCTATTTCCTGCAGTTTGACCACTCTGAAGGATTTCCTCAAGGGTGTCAGTCTCAGAGTTGAGCATCCTTATGGATTTAGCCATTTGATCCTTCTCATATTTTAAATCATTTACCTCACCTCTGAGTGTGTTTATTGTGGCTAGGTGCTCTTTCTTTTCTGCTTCTAATACCTTGATGATTTCATTCTGAAGCTCTCCTTGTTGGTACAGTTCTACACTTCTGATATGAAGCTTCTGATATGAGGTTGTAGGGTCCTCAAAAATCAATTCCTCTTCACTTGAATCACCATCAGATACGTACACACTGGTGGGTGCAGTGACATGTTTAGCTGTTTCTTCTCCTGATTCACTGTCAGAATCAATCCATGTGACAGTCAGGCCTTTTCCCTTCTTCTTGAGGTATGTTGGACATTCCTTTCTGATATGTCCATACCCTTCACATTCATGGCACTGTACTGTACTGACTTTCTCCTCAGATTTTTCTTTGTCAGCAGGCAAGCTTTTGGAATAAGGTTTAGACTTAACATCTATCCTTTTGACCAGTTTGTTGAACTGTCTTCCAAGCATGGCTATTGCCTCTGATGGATTCTCCACTTTTTCATCATCTGAATCCTCAGCGCACTGTTTGAGACAACATCTATACTTTTTCTCTTTTTCTCCACAGGCTGATCACATATCCCCATCTCAAAGGTTTGGAGTGAACCAATGAGTTCATCCACCTTCATGTGGCATATGTCTCGAGCTTCTTCAATGGTTGTTACCTTCATGGCAAACCTTTTAGGTAATGACCTTAGAATCTTCCTTACAAGCTTTTCTTCAGCCATCTTTTCTCCCAAAGCTCCCGAGGTGTTAGCTAGTTCAAGAACATTCATGTAAAAGTCATGAATGGTCTCATCTTCCTTCATTCTTAGACTTTCAAATTTTGTGGTCAGCATTTGAAGTCTAGACATTTTTACCTTGAAAGTTCCCTCATGAGTGGTTTTGAGAGCGTCCCAAACATCCTTTGCTAGTTCACAGTGGTGGACCAGTCTGAAGATGTTTTTGTCTATACCATTGAAGAGTGCATTCAATGCTTTAGAGTTTCCAAGAGCCAATGCCTCTTGCTCTTTGGTCCATTTCTCTTCAGGAATTTGCACAGATACTCCATCCTTTTCAGTCTTCACAGGATGTTCCCAGCCAGAGTTTGCAACTCTCCAAGCTTTGCTGTCTAAGGACCTTAGGAATGGAATCATCCTAGGCTTCCAATAGTCATAATTAGAACCATCCAAAATTGGAGGTCTATTGGTGAATCCAATATCTTTATCCATTGTACCAGAATTTGTTTTCCCTAGATCTCACCCAATTTAAACAGGCAGGGTGCATGCTCTGATGCCAATTGAAAATTCTGGCTAGCTCACGATGGATGTTCTCACAGAAGTTATAACATCCACTGTGACATTCACTACAAACCTACAATTATGCAGTAATTATAAAGCAGTAAATAAAACAGTTGGTTGTTGACCCAGTTCAGTGCAACACACTTACATCTGGGGGCTACCAAGGCAGGGAGAAATTTCACTATCAGTAAAATTAATTCAGAGTCAAACCTCCAGTTTGCACTCCTCACTTAAAACCTACCCAATGACAATTTAACCTAGAGACACTCTAGACCTGAGTATACCCACTCACTCCCCACAATCACCTCAGTGATATTCAACAACACTTACAAGTATAACAGTAGTAAGAAGAAACACTTCAACTACACACACCTTAATCTTGCTTCAAAGCTTTGATCAAGGAACTCACACTCTTGCTTAACAGCTTCGAGTGACAGACAGCCTAGAAACTACCTAACCAATGCAATCAACAGTTGCTTGGATTACAAGTGTTCCTAAGACACAAACGTGAAGAACAACCTCTTCACTTCTAAACCACTATGGTGATTTCTCTGTTTCTCTATCTTCAACAGCTGCCTTCTAGGATTGCTTCTCCTACTATTTATAGCAGCAGATTAGTCCTTGGGCCTGGGCGCACAATCTCGGCTTTTCATCACAAAACCTCTTCTTTAATTGTCTGCCCACTTGCCAATTCATTCAGGGACATTTTAGTTCGCTTAGAGCTTCTAAAATATTTCCTGAATCCCAGCTTGAGTTTCTGATTTGTTTCCTGAGTTCTAGCTATCAGAATAACAAACTTGCGCTTGATGTCATACGACCTATGGCATAACATTGAGTATGACATCCATCTTAACTTATAGTTAGCTTAGTTAACTTACCCTGCATAGTCCATATTATGAATGTCTCAACATCAGACATGACATACATACACTAATGTTTTGCCACAAAATGCAGCCAATCAAGAGCACTTACATTTACATTTACCTATTTAACTACAATGACATTTTCATCAATGACTTCTAATGTACTATTCACGTTTCTTAAAATGAAGCAATGCAATTGCTATACACCCTCTGACCAACATGACATTTATCAGGCTGTCTTACTATGTAAATTTGATCTCCAACTTCCTTGTAAGAGTCCTGATTGCGATACCAAGTCCACAAAGCCCATGTTTCATTTTTTACCTGCGTATAACACATTAAACACACTGTCAGATATGAGCAAGAGATGAGTCCCTATGCATGTTCAGTCAATTAAAGGTTCTATGAGCTAAAGGCTCAATTGAGTTTATTTTGCAACTATTTAAGAGCCAGGGATGCCTTTGCTGGAAAATGATATATCCTAGCCTTGTTTGGTCTCCAAATTAAAGGAAAGTGAAAACAAAGAGAGTAAAACAGGAAATGATTTTTTGGATTGTTTGGTAAGAAGTGTGTTTTCTTTCCTTTATGCAAAATTTCCATTCTCTTCCCCTACTGTAAACAATGCCCAAATGCAAACCAAAGTTCTACTTTGTGATAAATCCAAGTATGGTATAATGTAAGTTGCTAATGAGTATTGTTTCATAGCATCAGAACCTAAAATGATATAGCAGAAGTTTGAATGCTTAACTGTTTTCCAGGTAATATACACTGGGACATAACTTGTGAAACAATTTATTGAATGTAACTTTTCTACTACCATGCTATGTTGTACTGTACAAGGGGTTGTGTTTGCAGGGAATGGTACCTCGAAAATTCCATAGCCAAAGCTACTCTCTCTGAAAGCACTGTAATCTGCTTGGCGATCCCAACAAAACTTACCTGCTGCCGGGCCAGATGTAAAATTGGTTGCACAAAAGCCACCCATATTAGAGCCAGGAGTAGTTGTTGGTTCAGGACAATTTCCAGGCTCGTCTACAAATGGAACTGACAACTTCTCTCGGTTACCTCCATCCCCAACAGCAATATGTACAGGACCACACGGATCTAATGTATAATTATAAACCCGATTGGACCTCTCATATGCATGAACCTGGTGATCATTTTAGGGAAAAATAGAAAAGCACAGGCTTAGCCCTAAATCAATAAATATTTGACTACCAGTGCCTATATGCTTTATTGCTAACCTCTTTATAACCTGCTTGTAGTGAATATAGGTGAGAAGCAGATCAGTTAAAATTAATAATTAAACCCGAATTAACTAAAATAAATGTTCTAATCAGCTTCAGAAAAAATAAAATGGCCCTTCACTATTAATATAAAACTTTTCTTTTTCAAAATTTTTTTTTCATGTATGCCTACGATACTTCATTATCTGTACGATACCAAACTTAAGTGGATTGTAATCCTTTTATTTATTAGGTTTAGAATAACTCACATGTCCATTAAATACTATATCCACACTATACGAGTATAGCAGCTCTTCCATCTCCACACGCATACACTCCGTTTCTCTGTAATGAGCTACATAAGTGCTATACCATGGTGAATGCCAGGTAGCTACAAGCCAGGGAGTCATTAATCTATCAACATTAGCCAGATCTCTCTCCAGCCACCTGTATTGTTCACCTGCCAATGTGATAAACTTCTCATATAACAAGGCAGGGAAATGGAAAATATTATAAAGTCAATGATTTTGTATCCTTTGTGTTATTACTTAAAAGTGAATGCAACAGTTAGGAGATATTATCAAAGGCAGATGGAGTACTTGGGGCATTTAATTTGCGAGAAAGAACTTCTGCAGACCCACAGAAGACTAAGGATATGATAAATTGGCCTACCTCGGTGGACATAAAGGATTGACAGGTTCTTGGGGCTAACAATTTATTAGAAGAAGTTTATGCAGAATTATGTGAAAATTGTCTGTCCTCTTACACGAAAGTTAAGTACGACAATTGTAAACCAGAAAGGATAGCTCAAGATTCCTTGGAGTAGCTTAAAACTGAAATACCAACAACTCTAGTGTTGCAGTTCCAACATTTGAAAAAACTTTGATATAGATAATTAGGAAAAGGGGGAGGGTCAGTATTAATGCACGAAGAAAGATCTATTGGTTACATGACCAAACATTATCTAAGAGGGCCCCAAACAAATCAGTCTATGAGAAAGAGTTGATCTTTTATTGATTTTACATTTCCTATCTTGTATTCCAGAATATAAATCCTGCTATCACTGAGAATATACTGGCCAGAGTATTTCCATAAATACAGTAAACTCCAATATTCTGTTTTACTTTTTTTTCATCTGCTATCCATCAGTAGACAATAGCCACCATGTCAAAGCAAGAAAGTTCATTTTCTACTTTTAATTTCTTTTCCCTCTGGCCTATATCTTTCAAACCAAAGATACAAAATCATTGCTAACAAAAACAATACTTTGAGTAATAACCCAAAAATAAATAAATCAATGCAAGGCATATAACTGAATAGTAAATAAAGGGTAAAACAGGAAAATACCTGTTTTATCATAGTTAATGTAAGCGCCAAGCATAATAAAATGAACGCCACCAGCATTGAAAGAATAGTAGAATGTGGATGGCGATCCACTTTCTTCGGAGGGGAACGCAAACCTAGAACTGTAAGCCTCAAATGTCTTGTTTCCAGCCTGTAATTCAATTTCGTGATTTCCTTCTACCACCATTATTGGAACCCTGGACACTAGACTCTGCATGAACCTGGAAACATTTAGTTATGGAAGCATAAGAAGATGCAATATGAAAATATCATATCATGGTACTTTTTCATCATCCACCAAACTATTAGTTAAGATATATAATTTTTCATGTACCTTCCCCAATAATCCCATCGAGGCTGGTAGGTTTCATGTATAGGAGTGTCTGGAAATGAGCAACTATAACAGTTTGAGCCAGTTCCATTTGTGAGGTACAGATTTGCATAGCTTACATCACCAATCAATAGGATAAGATCAGGTTCGTTACTGGTCATGTGACTGATGGTAGTAGTTGTATTATATGTGAGACCAAGATCTCCTACTATAGCAATTCTTCCTGGGTAGCTTTGTGGACCAGAAATTGGCATGGTTCTGAAATAGTATATATCACTCATGGCATGTAATGAAGGATCTCCACATTGATAATAGTATAGTGTGTTTGGTTCCAATCCTACATATACAATGTAAACTAGTTAAAAACTAAAACGTGAAAGTTTCATACAATTACAACAACTTATTATGGTAGAATCAGTTGCATGGAGCATTCTGAATCACTGGGCTCATCTATCTAGAATCTAATTTTCATCTGAAGATAATTTAAACTGTAAACCTGCCATACCAATACATAATAAGTGTACAACAGGTAAATCAAAATCATTCTCTCGGCAATGGAAGACCTGTATATAAGTGTTCAAGAGTTGTGACAAGTAAAATTATTTTGACAACATATTAAAGAAACTGCATAGATAATGAAATCACACGCGCACACACACACGAATGCTAAAGATGGGTAGCCGGATTCACACCTGTGGATTTTCTAAAATAAGTGTTGCATTTTAGATAATATGTGTGTGTGCGCTGCGCGCGACACAAACTACGAAACTCTTAAGATCTTATCATTGATTGAAAAATTTAATGGCAGTATTAAGCTTCAATAGTGCACCCCTCACTTTAGACAAGTAAAATTCTATGCTTCTCTAATTAAAAAGTAAACTAGCCAAAAAAATCAGAAAGCCTAAAACAGAATAATATAAACAATTGTGTTACTTTGTTCCATTCATCTAACTAGGAAACAAAAAGCATTGTTCACCTGTGAGTCGAACATGATGAATGATTCCAGAAGTGTAATTCTGAAGGCCTTCAAAAGGATAAAGCTGATTGTAGATTAGCGACTGGCCCTCTGCTTCATTCACTAATTCAAATCTTGAAGTTCCATAATTAACAACACTTGCGACTGTTTTGGGGTCTAATGGCTTGATGTTGTAACCAATTTGAAATTCTCCTAATATTATCATAAAATTGCATCACCAACAACACAATTAATAACACCATTCCATTAAAAATAAATATGAAATCCATATTATTTAATGTTCCAATCATCAACTAAATCCATCAACAAGGCTATACAGAGCAGAAACTTGGCAAATACAATTACTATTTTTCTTATTTTAATTTTTTCTGATAAATAATAATTAGTAAAACTATCAAATGAAGAACGTAAAAGCATTAAAAGATGTCCAAAACCAACATTACGTCCACAACATCAAGGATCTTAAAAAATCTATCTAGAAAATTTTGCTAAAAGAATATGCCATAATCAATTACTATTGCCCATAGATTGAGGCGGTTTTGAGATCTAATGGCTTGATGTTTTAACTAGTTTCAAATTCCCTTAATATTATCATAAAATCCCATCATCAACAATGCAACATGAATAACACCATTCCAATAAAAACAAAATCCATGTTAATGCGTATCCAAATCATCAACTACATCCATCAACAAGGCTATACAGAGCTGAAACTTGGCAAATACAGTTACTATTTTAACTAGGACCGTTACTATTTTTCTTGATCTTTATTGAATTATCTAAAATATCAACGATCTTTTCTGATGCAGATGCACGTTTATCTAGTACTGTTACTATTTTTCTTATTTAAGTTTTATTTTTTTCTATAATTGAATAATTAGTAAACGCTATCAACTTAAGAACGTAAAAGCATTAAAAGAGGTCCATAACCAACGTCATGACTACAACAACGTAATTTGATTAACCGTAATCTTGAAAAAATCTATCTAAAAAATTTCTATAAAAAGAATCCACCATACATCAATTACGATTAACAGTAATTTGATTAAAAAGTGTATAAACCAAAACAGAACTCTCACAGTAAAATTAAAACAAGATAAATATCGTTAGAGGAGTTCCATCACCAAACGTTATGACTACAACCACAAAATTTGATTAACCGAAATCTTGAAAAAATGTATCTAGAAACTTTCGCTAAAAGAATCTTACCATACGTACCAGTAATCCACGAGACCCAAACGGAGTCATGAGTGGAAGAGAGAGACAGCGAAATCTGCTCCGGCTTGAATCCAACGACTTGACGTCGCACACGAGGATCGGTGTCCGGCAAGTCGAAGGTGTTGCCGCGCGTGGAGACGTCGAACGGAACGGTTACGGGAAGAAATGGACCTTCGAGTGTGGTTGGAATGTGGCAGTTACCGGAAGAGAGAAAGAGAGGAAGAAGATTGAGGAGGAGAATGAAAGAGCGATGGAACGAGAGAAGTGACTTCATTGTTAGGAAATGAAAATGAAAATCCAGAGCATGAAGTTTTTGGTTACTATATTTATAGTGTGGAATAGAGTGGATATTCCGCGTATGCAGGAGGGAGAAAAAATAGTTAGTGCTGAACAGAAAGAATAACAAGTCAGTGGTAAGTGGCGTTTCTTGAAGCTGTTAGCTGTTACTAGACAGTCATATCATTTTCCGGTGGAGCGCCACGTCACCAAAAAAACTATATATAATGGACGAATTTAATTTCCGAGACTAAACTTTATAAGAGAGTATTTTATAGACATAAAAAAAAAACTATTTAATTCATTATCCCAAAGTCCACACATTCCGAGAAGAATGAATTTACAGGGATTTTTGAAAAATAAAGTGAAATTTCCATAAAATGTGGATAATTAATCTACATTATGTCATGGATGTCAGTTTATGTCAGTTTATATTCTCTTATAAATATAGTCGATCCAATGATAGAGCATGTCAATATAAGAATAAGAGAAGAGTGCGTGGGTCACTTGTGGAGTGAGTCTCTTTTGATTGTATTATTGGTACCCCTTGAGCGAGAATACTAGAGTTGGTAGAATGATACACAAATTAGATTGGATTGTTAATAGTTGTAAATGATAAGTTTACACAAGTTTTTACCCCAACACCATATTTGTATAGTATAGTGCATATGTTTTATTTTTGACAAAATATTATTTTTAGTCTATACATTTGAGTTTAAATTGATTCTTTAATTATTTTTTGTGTTAGATTGATTCTTTAACTCTTTAAAACGTGTTATGTTAGTCGTTTTCGTCTAATTAGCGACTGAAAAATTCAAAAATTTATCGCTAAATTTGTCGTTAATTAGACAAAAATGACCAACATGACACATTTTAAAGAGTTAAGGGATCAATCTGACACAAAAAAAATTAAGAAACCAATATAGACCCAATGGTATAGTTAAGAGACCAAAAAAGGTATTTTGTCTTTATTTTTTTAATATTTATTTGATCTTGATTTTTGTGCAAATTTTTTTTCTTTGTTAAAAACTACAGTGTAAGCAAAAGAAGTGTTAAAATAGCATACCTCTTTCATTTAATACAGATAAATAATATGTAAGAAGTGTTAAAATAACATACCTCTTTCATTTAATACAGATACACAATATGTAAGGTGTTTATGTAGAAGTAAATTTTAGATTCCTTACTTTACAACTTTAAAGTAGTTTGATAGATAGTTAGTTACTTAGTTGTTGAGTTTGTAACTAAGTTTGTAACTGTTCTTGATTGGGTATAGACTTATCCCACAGTCGGGGAGGTCCAACAAAACCCAATCTTCCTTCATGTCGGGCACATGCAGTGTTGTAGTCGGGCAAACCATTACCTAGAACAAGGAGAGCTCACGCGTCTTCCCCACACTCTCCACGTGACCCCCACGCGGAGACATGTCATCAGACAACTACCCACTTCCGAAAGAATTGGTCAACCCACCTTCTGAAAATCACGGGACAGTTGATCAAGGGCGAAGACCACGTGCTGATTTTCCCTACGCCACATAAGCCCTGTCAGTTACTTGTGTTGGGCCTGATAATCCAGCCTAATGCAATGTAACCGTTGGCCCTGCACTGGCGGCACATTATAAACACCCTCTTTCACTAGAGGGTCAAGTATTCCATTCTACACACATAATCTCTCTATACTTGCTTTTCTAAACTTCGTTACTCACTTAGGCATCAGAGTACCTTGCTGGTACACCCCCTCCCCCTCTTCAACACCGGTGAACACAGGAGCTCACAATGCGTGGCAGACCGCTAATTCCTTTCTGGTCAGGTAAGATCAGTGACGTCGTTTGTGAGAACCCTTTGCTCCTCCGTTCTTTCTCCTATACAAGCGTAAAAGCTCAAGAACCAAAGCAACATCCAACTTCCGTTTGATCTGGACAGCCCATGCAACGACAACGCTTCGGAAACCGCATTTGTCCCCTTCATCAATGGTGACGACCACGATCCCAATGTAACTGTTCACGTCGAGTGGGCGACTCCATGGATGGGCACACCGCCTCTCCCTCCTCGGAAGACGCGACCTTCAACACCTTCCACCGCTTGGATAGACTGGCTGTCTACCAGCCAATCCCAGTGCCACCCAGCGTCGACCCCACTATGATGGCCCTGTTCGTGGCAATCAACCAGACCAACCTGATGATCTTCCAGCAGAATAAGCGTATTGAGATGATCAATAAAGAGTGACAATTACACTCTCCCCCGCGGAGACATCGTCGCCCCATCTCCAGCAACCCCTCTCCTCCCCCGCGGAGGACGCGAAACGATGACTCTCAGAGCCCTTCTCTCCGACCTACTGGACGTCGCTCTCGCTTGGAGCGGCCTCATCTAGTGTCCTCCCAAAAGCGCGATCGATCACCTCTCCGGACAGAGCGACGCCCCCCCATTCAGAAAAGGAACAAATCTGAAATAAGCACCGAGAAGCCAAAGAGCCGCCCGAGGAGTCTTCCCCGGCGAAACAAAAACAATCGCGGTGACCTTTCCCCTTCTTGGTCACCTGTCAGGAGCGACGAGGACGACTAGCGCTCACCACTGTCCAGGGCCATCAGGGAAATTCTATTGACCGTCAGGATGGAAAAGCCCCCGCCCTTGGCGATGTATGATGATACGACTGACCCGGACGACCACATCAAAAGCATCGATGCAATGCTCGACTATCAGAACTTCCGTGGAGCCATCAGGTGCAGGCGTTTCCCTACTACCCTGAGGAAGGGTGCTATGACATGCTACAAGCGCCTCGCGCCCGAATCTATCACCTTCTGGGGCGAACTGAAGAGGCAGTTCTCCAGGCACTTCACTGCTTCCCGGCGCCACCCGAAGACGAAAGCATCCCTGGAAGCCATCATCCAAGGAAAAGATGAACCTCTTCAGGATTACATAGAGAGGTTCAATCGAGAAGCTGTCCAGGTGGCCACCTTGGACGACATGAAGAAGTTTCTGATCGAGCGAGGACTGCGACCTTGCACCAAGTTTTCCAAGGCCGTCGGGATCGAGATACCCCACACCTTGAATGCTCTCCTCCTCAAGGCCCAATCGTACATCCAGTATGAGGAAATAGAGGCTGCCCAATGCACCCGCGACACGCGGAATCAAGAAGGCATCAGAGGAACTGTTAGTTCATAAATTCGACGCCTCATATATATAGATTAAAATATTTAAATAAATATTAAATTCTTTGAGAGGTAAAGAGGTTTCGAGGCATGAGACCTTCGAGAGGGAAATCAAAAGTTGTGGGACTTAAAGAAAATTCTGGACCTTAAAGAAAGTAGCCTTCGACCGAGATGTTGGCTGGAGATTAGTGAAGTTTTTGAAATTGAAATAATGGAGGGAGTAGTTATGCTTTCCTATGACTAAAAGGGACAAATGGCGTTCGTTTGACAAAGGACTACATGCATTATGACACTTGTCGGAAGTTGATGGCTTTGGGAGGTTATTGGTAGTTATTTCTACTATTATAAATAGGAGTTTTAGACATAGAATTCAGTGTGTTGTAATTTACTATTTGTACAAGTTACTCCCAAAATTACTCAAAGTACCTGAGTGTAGAGAAACGATTTCAAGGAGAATGTACGTTATGTAAACACACCATCTTTACTTTCAATGAAGTTTAATTTATTTGCTTAACTTTACAAAGTTTTCCTTTACTCTTTTTACAATCTACCCCCTTCTATGCACTTTACTTTACCTTCGTTCTAAGCTCTTGTCTAAGATCTCTATTTCTTTTCCCTCTAATCTCTATCTTCTTTTTCGCCTCATTCGAACAAACACTTTTATGATTAAAGTCTTTTACTAAAACACTGTCGACGTGTGTAACTTAGATAGATTTCAAAACATAACCTTTAGCAAATGTCCTAGGATCAATTTGATCAATCCTGTGAGTCACCAAAGTTAGATTTGGAAGATCAGCGGTTGTTTTCCATTTTTCAAGGGAAACAAAATGGCACGCCCAGTGGGACAGTGCTAAATTTTTTTTTTTAGTTTTGCAAAATTCGCAAAACTGCAGTTTTATTTGTCTTTCGTAAAAGATTCGTTATATGTTACTAAGAAGTGTCAAAATCGCCGCTATAAACGAAGAAAGACCAAGAAGAGAGTATACTAGGGACATGGCGATAGATACAAATATGCCAAACAACCCTAATCCTCGAGGAGATGGTTCTAGCTCTCAGCCGAGCACCATTAGTCCTCACGAAGGATTGAGAAATGACGTGGTTCCACCTTCAATACCTTCGACCGAAGAGCAAATAGTACCTCCTATAAGACTGGAACCAGTGCCATCAGTGTTGGGGCCTGGGTCAACAAGCGAAAGGACTTATACTCAGCCGGTGTTAGAATATATTGGACCTCAAGCGTCGAATCCCCAGACTCCGCCAGGAGGAAATTCGACGTCTAGACAGTTTATCCCTCCAGGGTTTTCACAACTATTACCAAAAAACCCTCCATATGGAATGCCAACAACTGTGATGCAAGGTCTCCAAAATACTCCTCCAATATTCTCAGATAATGCAATGGCTTCGCCATTACAAGGATCAGGGTCTAGGTTGAACATTGGTCGAAACCCCCAAAGTTTAGGCTTGGGATATTCCACACAGGGCCCTAATCTAACCAATACTTCGGTTGCGTGTTTGAGACAGCAAATGGATGAAAGTAATTTGCAAATGGTTTAAACCTTGTCCCAAACCATGGGTGAAATCTTTCAACCTTTAATCCAAAATACTACCCAAACCAACCAACAGTTAGCAATATAAATAACACGGCTGACTGAATTTATGGGTGTACCACCTGCTGTTAGGAACACGACTACTGTGGAAAACATTCCAAGACGGGACTTAGGAAACCTACCTGAGCCCAATTTGGAGAATCAAGAGAGGGTCGAACTCCCCAGGCTCGAACTACACAGGGTCGAACCACTAAGGGATCAGATACCAATCCTAGGGGAAAGGGACCCAGGGGTAATCATAGTAAATCAAAACCAAGATGCAGACAATGTTATCCAACAGGTTCGACGTAATAACGTAGCTGTCGATAACAACTTAGCAGCCATGGTCGAAAGGATAATGGCTCAAAATGGGGTAAACATTGGGTTCACTAGGCCAAATTACACGTCACCAATAGTGGATTACATCCTCCAAGCAGAATTACCTCCTAGGACGAAAGTGCCTAAATTCACTAAGTTCTCAAGGGATACGACGAAATCTATTGTCGAACATGTGGCTCGTTATATAATCGAAGCCGGAGAGATAGCTAATGATGAGAGCCTTAGGATAAAATACTTCCCTAGTTCTCTCACTAAAAATGCCTTTACCTGTTTTACAACTTTACCCCCTAACTCGGTTTGTAATTGAACCCAGTTAGAATGTTTATTCCATGAACAATTCTATATGGGGCAAACCAAGATTAGCCTAAAGGAACTGGCTAGTGTGAAACATAAGTTTTCTGAGCCAATAGAAGATACCTGAATAGGTTCCGACTACTCAAGGCCATATGTTTCACTCAAGTACCTGAACATGAGTTGGTCTAAATGGCCGTAGGGGCCCTCGACTAATCCATTAGAAAGAAATTGAACACCCAATACCTAAGGGATATGGCTCAATTAGCCGATAGGGTTTGACAGCTAGAGCGTCTTAAAGACGAAAAAGCCAAATTCAATAAAAGCAAGAAAGTAGCTTATGTCGAATATAACGAAAACGTCAAAGGTGTAAGGGAAGACCCATCATACTTCGATGAGAATGAAGTAGATGTTTCCGAGCTTAAACATGGTCCTCCCTATGCTTTTTAAAGTATTGGCTCCCCCACTTGGAAATTTGTTTGTCGAATTTGAAAAGAACGGCAGATTCCCAAAGAAAACATATACTTTCGACATCACGAAATGTGACAAATTTTTTGATTTTTTTAGTTAAGGATAGCCAAATGATAGTACCACCTGGTGCTAAAATGCCATCTTTATAGCAAAGGAAAAAGAGAGGGTTTTGTAAATACCATAATTTTTGTGTCATAAAACATCTCAATATTTTCTTTTCAGGGATCTGATTCAAAATGCTATCCAAGAAGAAAGACTAAAGTTTGGAGAGAAAGTCAGCACCCAGATGAAAGTCGACGCAAACCCTCTACAGGTAGTAGACGCCCACTACACGGAGCCCACAGAGGCACATGTGGTTGAAGCTATTGATGGCTACGATTTCTCGATCAATATGTTAGAGGTTACAGATGATTTTGTCGCTGGAGCTGTAATGGCCAAGATCACTATGGGTTTTAGACAAGAGAATTGGTTGAAGGAGGTTGCTGATGGCTTCGACCAGGGTGTTGATGATCCAAGTCAAAAAGATACAGAGAATTCAAGCTTGGTAATGGTGACCATGGAAACTGCTGATAGTTTCATTAAGATGGACCAGGCCACTAAAGGCCTGGAGTTGGACCTAAGTAAGCTCAATCTGAGAGAGGACGTCGACGTGAATATGGTGGAAATAATTCCATATGAGACCATGGAGGATAATGAATCGGGTTTTCAGGAAGAACACAACAAAATAGCCTATCCAGGACACGAAGAGTCCATCGTTGAATTCCTCCACCGCTGTCAAAAGAAGGGATCCAGTGTCATGCTGTGTCCTAGATGTAGTGCCATCTTCGATATGAAGGCCGCCCAGAAACTCGAAGGGACACGCAAATCAAAACAAAAGAGGGAAAGACCTAGCTTCGACCCTCGAGACAATATCTCAAGAAAGTATGAACCTAATATTAGGGCTCCAAGAGCTAGGCCTGCTACCTTCAAGCCACATGCCGACATTTCTAACGGGAAATGGGTGAAACCCAATGAGGACAAACAAAAGGGACAACAAAAATGGAAATTTTTTTAAGGTTAATCGAGGATCATCAGTCTCCTATCGAAAGGAATTCCAATCCTCCAAGACTGCACATATCTCTGAAAATTACAAAGGAAAGAATCCAATGTCACTATCTCAGTGGAGAAGAGGAGCAGCGCAGGAGGAAAGCCCTTAGGGAAGGCTCATTGAAAAATCAGGCAGAATCTAGCACTAATGCCCCTACTGAAAATAAAGGGGGCCATTAGAAGATTATTGAAAAAGTGCTTGTGGGACGAAGGCTATTCCTTGCCCAGGAAATGGAACATAAAAAGCCAGTCGAAGATGATGATGAAATGACTGACAATTTTGAATCTGACTCCGACGACTCTCTAAACCTCCTGGTCAATATGGTGTCAGTAATGCCTAGGGATTTCGACAGAATCTCAGAGGTCGAAAATCTGGATGCCTATACTGAGGCAGAAATGGCGGTACACAAGCCTGTATGCTACTATGTTATGAATAATGGCTGCATAGAGGAGCAAAATGCTTTTTTCGAGCGGTTCACAGAAGCAATGAATAACCATTTGAAACCCTTTTATATTATAGGAAAGGTGGAAAATGTGCCAGTTAATAAGATTCTGGTAGACTGCGGCACAATGGTGAACTTGATGCCACATTTCCTACTAAATAAAATCGGCAAATATGACACTGATACGAAGCCACACAACATGGTCTTGTCGAATTATGAAGGCAAGGTGGGTTCAACAATGGGGGTGATACAAGTGGATCTAACAGTTGGAACAATAACAAGACCTACCATTTTCATGGTAGTGGAAACGAAGGCCAATTATAATCTACTGCTAGGACGAGAGTGGATTCATAGCATTGGTGCAGTACCATCTTCAATGCACCAGCGAATTGCCATTTGGAGGCCAGACAACATTGTGGAGAACATCGAAGCCGACCAAGGGTACTTCAGAGCGCCCATAAACCATGTCGACTGGGGGCAATTCGACAAGCACCTGGCCAGCATAGGTCTATGTGCCCCAGCAGACTTCGAGTTTGTCCCAGACGAGGAAACGTTCTGCTCATTATATTTGCATCCCATTGATGGTTTCCGTTGGGACAAAGAGGTGCCATATTTTCATTGTAGAAGATGATGTTCCCAAAACAACTTTTCTTTGAAATGGGGCCTTAGGCACCTACGAATGGGTAGTGATGCCTTTTGGCCTAAAAAATGCTGGGGCAACATATCAACGGGTAATGAAGTCAATATTTCATGATTATATAGAGTCTATCATGCAGATATATATTGATGACATTGTGGTTACGTCAGTGCCAAGAAAAGAACATGTGGACCATCTTCGACAATCCTTTATAAGGATGAGGAAATATGGTCTTAAGATGAACCCTCTAAAATGTGCATTTTGTGTGCAGGCGGGAGATTTTTTAGGTTTTTTGGTCCACAAAAGGGGATTGAAATCAACCAAAAAAAGACCAAAGCTATCATGGAAGCGAAAGCGCCATCGACCAAGAAGGAGCTACAATCGTTACTAGGTAAAATAAACTTCTTGAGAAGGTTTATATCAAACCTAAGCGGCAAAAAACATACCTTCTCACCATTGCTTCGATTCACTAAAGAGGAGTTCAAATGAGGGAAGGATTAGTAGGAGGCTTTCGACAAAATCAAAGACTACCTGAGCCACCCTCCAGTGCTTTCGCCACCATGCAGGAGCAAGAGCATGAGGCTGTACATAGTAGCATCAGACAAGACTCTAGGGAGCATGTTAGCTCAAGAGGATGAGAATGGCGTCGAAAGGGCTATTTACTACCTCAGTAGAGTTTTGAATGGTGCAGAAACTAGATATAGCATGATAGAAAAGTTATGTCTATGTTTGTATTTCTCTTGTATAAAGCTGAAGCAATATATAAAACCAGTTGATGTATATGTATCTTTGCATTTTGATGTTATTAAACACATATTGTCTAAACCTATTTTGCATAGTCGAATAGGGAATCAGGCACTAGCATTAGCTGAGTATTCTTTAACCTATAAACCTTTGAAGGAAGTTAAAGGATAAATAGTGGCAGACTTCATTGTCGGCCACTCCATAAATGAAAATGTTCTAAATTATGTCGAACTAGAATCCTGGAAGTTATACTTCGACGGTTCCATCCATAAGAATGGAACAGACATTGGTTTATTAATTATTTCTCCTGATAAAATTCCAACAAAATTTAAGTACAAAATCGAAGGGCTCTGCTCCAATAATGAGGCTGAATATGAGGCCTTGATAGCAGGACTTGAAATTTTGTTAGAATTGGGGGCACCCCGAGTCAAAATAATGGGAGACTCAGAGTTGGTTATAAAGCAAATAACAAAGGAATATAAATGTGTTAAAGAAAATCTCATTATGTACTTTGTAATAGCCAACAGGTTACTCAAAAAGTTTGAAGTGTCAACCATTCGGCATATACATTGCCTCTGGATATAGGTTTTCAAAAGAAAACCTACAAGAAGTAATCGAAGCTAGAGGTAAGGTCGTGTCTGTTGGCCTACGACCGTCAGATCTAGAAGTAACAAAGTTTGGCTATGCTGACGAAGAAAATTTCGAAATTTTCACAGTAGAAGGACTGACGGACAAAGATTGGATGAAACCTTTGGTCGAATACCTTCGAAGCCCATCAGCGTCTGCAGAGCAAAAAATTAAGTATCAAGCTCTAAGCTACGTTCTTATAGGAAACGAACTATTCAAAAAAACCTCTGAGGGGGTCTTTCTTAAATGCCTTAGTGAATCTAAGGCATATTTGGCCCTATCGACAGTCCATAGTGGGACGTGCGGGGCGCACCAAGTAGGCCACAAGATGAAATGGTTATTATTTTATCAAGGCATGTATTAACCTACTATGTTAAAAGATTGCATCGAATTGGCCAAGGGCTGCCAGGAGTGTCAGGTCCATGCTGGCATACAACATGTCCCAGCGAGCGAATTACACTTTATAGTTAAGCCTTGGCCTTTCAGAGGATGGGCCTTGGACTTGATTGGAGAGATTCGACCAGCATCCTCCAAAAACCAGAAGTATATCTTGGTGGGAATAGATTACTTTACGAAATGGATCAAAGCGATACCTTTACCAAAAGTAGATCAAGAGGATGTCATCGATTTCATTCAGAAGTATATCATTTATAGGTTTGGAGTGCCATAGACAATTACGATGGATCAGGGGTCGGTGTTTACTGCTAAAAAAATGCAGAATTTCTCTAAAGAAATGGGATTCAAGCTCATAACCTCCACACCGTATTATGCTCAAGCAAATGGTCAAGTTGAGGCAGCGAATAAAGTAGTGATTGGGTTGCTAAAAAACCAAGTGGGGAGTAAACCAAAAAATTGGCATAAAACACTGGACTATATCTGTTGCACCCCAAAATTTGCCTAACCTTTTTCTTTATCTAACTTGTGTTTCATTGCATTCATTTTAGCATTATCATCTGCATTGCATTGACATGTGTGCAGGAGATCAAGAGGTATGACTACCAACAAAAGGCTACCAAGGTCATGAAGCTATCTGAGAGTCTTTATTCAAATATTCAAGGGTTGATATCCTCATCAAAGAAGTCAAAGATCCTCAGAGAAGTGGCTGAAGCCAAATGTGCACATTTCCTAATTTGAAGGTTATGGGAAGTCATCTGATGATGGTAAATCCATAGATATGGACCTAGAGCATTGAGATAGTCCATATGGTGTCTTGATAGTCATTATGGAGTTTGGACAATTCATTTTGCAAAGTATAAGAAGCTACAACCAATATTGGTGCCATTAGGGTTCATATGGTCAACCCTAGGTCAACTGTGAGTCTTGAGGAGATTAAGACTCAATTCCAAGCAACTATGATCAGGGAATGTTATGTTGAGAAACTTAAGAGATCATTTCAAGACCAACTCATCAAGGATCAAGAGTGTGAGAAGTTCCTAGGCTAGGGTTTCTAAGCTCGATAGTGTAAAATCCCCTGGTTTAGTGCCTAACTTCAAGACCACATAACTCAAGATGTAAGTTTTATCTCATCTTGACATCCAAATGGAACTTGTAGATCATGTTCTTACCTTTAATTTGAGAACTAGAATTCCTTGATAGGGTTTATAGAACTCAATTTAGGAGGCAGACAAGTTACAGGTCATCAGATGAATGTGATTTTGGTACTTGAAAGTCAACCAACTTCCATGCCATTCTTGACCTAGAAGGAAGCTTCTCCTCAATTTAAAGTGAACATGAATGTTCTTCCTTATCTTCTTAGCTTTCCAAAGAGTACTAGAAGTCCTTGATTGGATTTGTAGAACTCAAGATAAGAAGCTTTCAAGGCAAGGGCATTTTGGGAAAGTAAGATTATAAGTCATTTTGGATTATAGGTCCATTTCACCATCTTACATGCCTCAAATGGAAATTTTTCCAACTTGAAAGTTGCTCAAAATGGGGTTATTTGTCCAACCAAGCACCAAGGATCCATTGATATGGGTTTTAGTGAGAGTTGGTTGAAGAAATTTTCACAAAAAGAGATTTAAAGGCTTTAAATGATAAAAAATTCAAATCAATTCATGTTGGCTCAAAATATTTCAAACTTGTGCATATTTTGAGTGCATTTGATGATTCAAACACTTTGGAATCATTGGAATTGCAAGATGAGTCTTATTTCATGGCCAATTTTCATGTTACTTCAAGAATAAGTAACACCACAAACATCCACCATTGATCAAGTTTCAAGGGATTTATCACAGCCATTGGATCATACTCCCCATCATCTTCATGAATGAAGCATTTTCAAGCAGTCTTGAAGCCATTTTCGTGCATTGACATGTGTCGCTACCACGAAAATAAGGTGCCGGCAAAACAGAAGAGTCGCCACCTTTCGTTATTTATCCCTTAGAACGGGAAAGGAAACGATCGGAAAAACCTGACGAAAAGGTATAAGACAAGGTCATCGCAACCATTGTCTGGGTTCGGGAGTCGGTTATGTAAGGGGAAGGTATTATAACCCCTCACGTCCATCGTACTCGATGGGATCCACGCTTGTTGTGTTTATCTGACGGGTTGGTTTTATCTATCTACCTATCAAGGTTGGTCTGAAAAGAAAAGAAAATGACTCGACAAAGCGTCGCGCTTTATGCCTACGTATTCTCATCAGAGAATGAGAAATCAGAGTCAACGTAGTTCGACTAACTACGGGTTACGAGGAAGGTGGCTCGCCAATACGTCAGTATTGTGCCTACGTACTCTCAACATGCACGAGAGATCAGAGCTTACGTAGTTCGGGATAATACGGATTACGGGAATTCAGATTCATCTGTTTTATCGAGTAGGGTTAACAAATAGTTCCGGTAGTTGGATGTACGTAGCTCGACCCTTGGAGACTTACGTGTTACCGTTTTCGGTAGAACTGGGAGTTAACGACACTCTTTTCTTCAGAAAAGCTTCCTTTGAATTATGGACCCACGGGGCAAAAAGGTTTGAAGTTTGTTTTCTGTCTTTTACGAAAGAATTGTTTTTTATGGATGTTTGCAACTAATATCGCACTAGAGACTATGACCTGAGAGTGAATGTGTCGCATGTCACCCAAAGGAAACCATACTAAACATCCAAGCTATCGAAAAGAAACTCTCCGACAACCCTTTCTCAAGTAGCTTAAGGCTCGTAACGTACGATGTCAGTTAACCTTTATTACTGTATTTTAATTTGTTTTGAGATGAGAAGAGAACAGGCTCAACTAAGGGGAGACTATCAAGTCCTAATGTGGTCATGCCAAGGATTCATCCTATGGTTGAGGTTTGAAACAGGGAACTCCTAGAAGTTATCATGCATAGGTTTCAACCTAAAGTTCTAATCATCACTTCCTTATCAAAGGAAGTGAGATTCCTAGGGGATCATATCGATGATAAACATAAACAGATAAAGCATCAGCTTAAACAGTAAATAGTAAACAGATATACAGTAAAATGCATGCAATGCAAGTGAGGGAGGAAATGTGTGTGGGGCAACAGCCTCCACAAGCTCATCTCAACCTCAAGCCAGATATGAATAACTGTAATCATACAGAAGAAATAACATGCTATCAAGCAAAATAGAATAACTGTAATCATACAGAAGAAATAAAATGCTATCAAGCAAACCACAAACCACATAGGCAAGGGAGCTGGGCTCTACCAAATACCCGCAAGCAAAGCCATACAGTAAAAATACAAGCAGAGGGAGCAACTAAACCTCTAGTGCAATCATGCTCCTAGCTTATCACAATCTAAACATGAGCTTATTCTAATGCATCAAGCAAATCAAACAAGTCACAACAATACAGGAAAGAAAGCAGATCAACAGCTTCCACAGCTTCTCAGCAAAGCTCCTCTGACAGCAGCTCAGTCATCAGTCCTCAACCACCTTTTAAGGCTATCATCTTCAATAGCAAGTATCAACTTGCTTCTAATACATCCACATAAGTATCAACTTATTCTTTCTTCTTCAAGCTTCAGCTCTCCAGTAAATTCCACTTTCAGGCTTCAACCCTAATATCAAGTATCAACTTGGCTCCCTCAGACTCTCAGTGCATCAACATAAGTATCAACTTATCCTTTATTCCTCAAGCATCAGCTCTTCACTCAATCTCAATTTGATCTTCTTCACAAGTTTCAACTTGGTGTTCTTGCTTCAGCTCTCTCTTCTTTACCAGTATCAACTTGTTCCTCTTCATCTACAAGCTTCAGCTCCTAAGGGTAGTCCTTAAACACACAAAAGTATCAACTTCATCCTTCAATCTTCTTCAAGCAAGGAACTCCATCCTCTAGCAAGGGAGAAAGATGCATCCATCAAGAGAAAAGTTTGGATAATTGGTAGCAGAATGAAGACCAAAGGTCACCACTAAGCATCCTATCATCAGAGAAAGGGACCCTCAAAGGTTCTACCAACTTGTAAAGAGCCATACATCCTACCAAAGGAGGGATGAGGCCTTTACAAGGGGACCCTACATCATAGGGAAGAATGGAAGTGATCAACATCTTCCATGTTTATGAAGGAAGAGAATTTATCTAGAAACTCTGCCTACAAAACCCTAATCTTAACACCTAATCAATACTACACCAAAGGAAAGGAAGATCCTCACATCCAAGCTTCTTCATTCAATCCATGGTAGCCCAAGCTTGTCTTCAACCTCATCCAAGAACAAGAGAGACAAAACCCTAATCTAAGGGAGCTAAAGAAGTCATTCTAGTTGAATTAGTGCATCAGAATCATCTAAATCCAGCACTTAAACTAAAATCAAACAAAAATAGAAAACTATATTGAAAATTCCTACAAAAATTCCTAAGGGATCCTAATTCAATCATGAATCTATCCTACAAAAATCAGAGGTTGAATCATCCACCAAGTTCTAAAAATAAAATCTAAATCACAAGGTATCAACCATAAACCCTAAAAATGGAGCCTCTAAAGGTTTCAACCTAAACTACCACTTGCATTCATCAAAAAAATGTGAGAAAAATCTATGGGGATCATGCATATCTATGCTAGCTACTCACAAAAAAACAAGGCCAAAATCATCATCACATGATCAAACCAAATTCAACAAAATCAACCATCAAACATGATTATTTCAATATCAATAAAAATGTAAAAAATCCCATAAAATCAGAAAATGCATGAAATAATAATATTTTTTATCTAAAAAATACTAGATTCAATCATGAATCCAATGCAAAAATAATGGGATCAATTGAGTTATTTTTCCATTTTTATGAATTAATCAATAACCATGAATAAAATGAAAAATAATATGAAAATCAAGATAAAAATGATAAGCGCGTGGTGTAGATAGCAAGAGAAAACAGTTCATTTCCCAGACTGGGCCACAAAGGGGGTGTGGTTAGCAATTATTGCATAAAGCCCAAAAACAACAGATTAATGAAACACTGCATTTCATTATAGTTCAGAACTCCTTCACAAATTAGAAGTAATCGTAGCCGTTGGATGAGGTCTCCAGTCAAAGTCCAACTATGATCCAATGGCTCTGGGATCATCTTCCCCAATTTGAACCTCTGAAACTCAGGCCACCTGCGCGCCAAAGTCACCTCCGGTGACGTTTTCCGATCACCATTCCACAACCCTAACTAGCTATAGAATCCACCATAGGCCACGATTCCTTGATGAATCTTGTCCCAAATCTCACAAGGAGTCCATTCATGCCCTTAATTCAATCTAAATCCTCAAGATTCGCAAGAACACAATCTCACCCGAAAATGGTAACAACCCTAATTGGTCACTAACTCTCAAATTAATGATCCATAAACCTTCCTACACCATTCTACTATGCATCTAACACAATAATTCTTCTTAATTCTACCTAATTTAAGCTGGAGATTGAAAGTTACTAACCTGAGAATTTCGCGTGCACAGAGGTAGTAAACCTTCAAATCAAGCTCTCAAATGCTCCAGACTCCTTCAATGAATCAATTCAAAGCTTCTGTATGCAAAAGGAACACTTGAGGATGCTTGGATTATGGAAACCGAATTTGAGTTGCAGGTGACAAAATCTGAGATCAAGAACACTATTCAGCCACGAATTTGCCTTGATTATGATCTGGAATCATTCACTAGCATCCATGGAAGTGATTGCAATCAAGAAAATGGATGGAAAGTGAAGAAAATGGTGTAACCGAATTCAGTTGCAAGCAAGAAATTTTCAATCTCAATCTCTATTCTCTCCTTCAATTATCACCAACCTTGGCCTTGGATCACCTCATCATCATATATAGAACATGTGTGGATGATCTAGAAAGCTCTAGATCCTTCTAATGAGAAATTCAACATCTCATGTCATGGAAAGTTCAATCTCATGCCATGGTCATACCAATTCTGCTAGAAGCTTGTATTCACCCTCATTCTCTTCCAATTTCTCTCCTAATGGTATTTTGGATGTGTTTGGATTGAAAGAAGCCTTGGTCATGCCTTGAATTTTGGTTTGGCAAATGTTACTTATAATGTAAGTAACTACTTTTCAAAGCAAGTCCACAAATTAAACCTCAAGTCAAAATTGTGGAAATACCAATGTTCTTAAAATGTGTTTTAGAATCAAAATGACATATTACATGCCTTGGTTTGGACATGTAGATCAAAAATACCAATTTCCATCTTTGGTTCATTTGAAAATCATCCTTATTTTAAGCCATTTTTGTGATTTTGAGCTACAAGCAATTTCAACCTCTCATGACCTATTGGTTAGCCTTAAAACATCATTTTGAACAAGTTTGATGTTGAACATTTTCCCATTTGAAGCTTGCAAATAGGAGTTATGGCCTTATGCTTGAAATGACCTATAATCTCCAAATGACCAAAATGCCCTTGACTTGTCAAAGCCATAACTTGAGTTCTACAAATCCTATCAAGGACTTCTAGTACTCTCTAGAAAGATAAGAGGATAAGGAACAACATTCATGTTAACCAAAAGTTCATAGGAATCATCCTTCTAGGGCAAAAGTTTCATGCAAGTTGGACAACTTTCAAGCTCCAAATTCACATACCTCAGATGACCTGTAACTTGTCAAAGTCATAACTTGAGTTCTACAAATCCTATCAAGGACTTCTAGCACTCAAATTAAATCTAAGATCATGCTCTAAAACATTCATGTTGGGGGAAAGATGAGATGACAATCAAATCTTGAGCTAAATTGCCTTGAAGATAGGGGTCAAACTAGGGGATTTTACACTGTCAAGCCTTAGAAACCCTAGCTTGGAACTTCTCAAACTCTTCAATCATGATGAGTTGACCTTGGAATAATCCTTATAACATCTCAATTCATCAATCCATGATCACATGGCCTTTGAATTAGGTCTCAACCTTGTTCAAATCACCAGTTGACTTAGGGTTGACCCAGTCAAACCCTAGCTGCACCACTCATGGTTGAGCCTTCTTAATCTTGCACAATGACCTGTCTAGGCCTCAAAGTGATCTTCAACACTTCTAATGAGCTCTCTCAAGACCTCAAGTCTAACTTCATGGCTTCATAATCATCTGATGACTTCCCACAACTCTCAAGTTAGGAGGCTTACCCTCTTGGTTTCAACCACTCTCTATGAGGATCTTTTAATTTCTCTAACAAGGATATCAACCCTTGAACACTTGAATAACCTTCTTAGCTAGCTTTATAGTCTTGTATAGCTCTTAATTGGTAGTCATACCTCTTGATCTCCTGCATACATGTCAATGGAATGCAAATGATAATGCTAATGTGAATGAAATGAAACATAAGCTAGGTAAAGGAATGTTAAGCAAATTTTAGGGTGCAACAGCTGCCCCTATTCAAACAGCTTGGACTTGACTGGGTGAGAAGCGAACGACTCTCAAACAATCAAGGTGCGAGACGGTTGAATACCGAAAAACCCGGAAATTTGCCAACTGCACAAGTACACGGTACTCTGATGGGAACAAATCTTCGAAAACTGAAATATTAGTTGCACGGCAGCTAGCTGGGGAATTGGTCACACGGTAACCAGTGATACATGGTCGATCATGCCGTCAGGCATCAGGATTCCTCGGGACTCATCAGGTCAACAATCAAGTTAATCATGCCATCGGGCATTCAAAGAAATTCTTGGGCGTCAGCCGAACTTCATCACTAAGTCGGGAATAGAATTCTCAGTCAATCATGACCAATTGGGGATATCCAAACTTCTGCCATCAGGCACTCCGCATCAGTTGAGAGAACTGCTTCGTTAATACGGTTGGACTTCAATCATCAAGTCTTTCAAGGGAAGTTTCAGCTTCTCTGTTCAAACCTGCTGGGGATGACACATCTCCGCTGGGGATTCTGGAGAACTATCAAGTAACTCTGCTTCGGGGATCCAGAAATCATTCTGGGCAAATAAACTCAGCTGAGGAAATCAAGAATCATCTTGAACAAATAACTCCGTCGGGGACTTCAAGAATCATCCTGAACCAATAACTCTGCTTGAGATTTCAGGAATCATCCTGAGCAAACACTCTGTCGGGGACTCTAAGCGTCAACTTGAGCAACCCCTTCTGGAAACTTTACCGGGGATTTTAAGAATCATCTTAAGCAAACAACTTTGCTGGGGAATTCAAGAATCATCTTGAGCAAACCATTATGCGGAGGAACACCTGCAAAACAAGAACAGTAACGACCTAGCTCATGTTTCACATGCACATGTTTGACAATGGCGCAATGCTCCACACGGTGGAAATGCTACGCATTTAGGGTAAAGGCTATGCAATCATGCAGAATGCTACGACCCCATCAGCAAAATAAATGCTGAAGGGAAAAGCCTCCTGTCAAGGAGAAAGAACCACTCTGGTGGGGGAAGGACTCATCCTGCCAAGGAGAAGAAGTCACACCAATCTCAATTGGACTCTGCTTGGGAAAACGAACCTCAGTCGACTGCTGCGGGGGGAACAGAGTTCTACGAGAACCGGGATCTACTTATTTGAGTATACGAACCACCACTGCTGAGGAAAACAATGTCAACCGCAGAAATAAACTGCGCGACCTTCGCGACTAATCTTTCCTGGAGATAACGACTCCGGTGGGGAATACAACATCAGCTATTCAACACTCTACTGGAGAAAACCAATCATGGCCCAGACGGCTTCCAAGGACTCGGCTCTCTTGGGGGTTTGCAAATTCGGCTGGGGAAGTAGGAATCATCCTGCACGCCGGGGAGAATACAGCTCTGTGGGGAATTTCAATTCTTCTGGAGACTTCAGTCTGCCCTATCGAGTGCTGCACACTTCAGTATATGACTCAGCTGGGGAGATGGTGATCCTTCAGGATACATCTGATTGGGGAGAGAATCTTCTCTGCCTGGGGAGACACGTATCAATGCTTACGACCCCATGTTCAAACTCCACGGGGAGATGCTACTGAACTTGCGGGAGAAGAAGGAATCATCCTGCTTGGGAATGCATACGACATACTGCCTAGAATATGCTATACCTGCAACAACACAAACAAACAGACAAGATACCCTTCTCAAAGGGACCTATCAAGGTTATCATCTTGTGACAATGTTCAAGTAATTCATTGTTTCAACAATCAGTGGCCTAGGCCAGTAAGTTTATGTATGCGCATTTTATCAAAAACACCGGCGTTCTTTTTCGTAAACAAAACAGATAAGTGCTAAACAAACAAACAGAATTGCTGAATAGTACACATTTTATTGATAACAAACCCCTGAATGGGTAAAAATGTTTTACAACAGATGCAAGCTCCTGGAATGAGGAAGCTGCGCAAAAATAAAACATAAATATACATCAGTATATACACAAATGTCGGCAATGAGGCGTAGACGAACACCATGAGTTGATCCCTCTATGACCCACTCGACTTCGATACTTCTCCGACGCTTCAGCTTCAGAAGAGATTGATTCAGATAAACGGCCCTCAGGTCTTCCAAACCACTAATTAATGAAAGTCCAAACGCGGAACGTAGTCATTTACTTTTTCAAATCCCTAACTTTTGCCTGAATCGCCCTTTCGGGTTTTCGATTCACCGGGATACCCTTTTTTGCCAAAGTCTCCCTTCCGGGTTTTCGACTTTGCGGGTGTACATTCTTTTCTTTATATCCCTAATTTTTGCCCGAACCTTTTTCCTTTTTTATGGTTCGCCGGGATGCCCCCTTTTTGCCTGGATATTCTTTTTCTTTCCAGCGGGTCATTCTTTAAGCAAAGTATTTTTTAACTGCGTCCGCGTTCACCGGGGATGCAAAATCTTCGCCATCCATCGTGGATAACAACAAGGCTCCTCCCGAGAAGACCTTGCTGATGATGTACGGACCTTCGTAATTAGGAGTCCACTTGCCCCGGTGATCGGAGTGTGGAGGAAGTATCTTCTTCAGGACGAGATCACCCGTCTGAAAGCTTCTAGGACGCACCTTCTTATCATAGGCTTTCTTCATTTGGCTTTGGTACAGACGACCATATGCAATCGATGCTAACCTCTTCTCGTCCATCAGGCTGAGTTGGTTTAGTCGGTTCTTAATCCATTCCGCCTCATCGAGTTTCACGTCAACCAAAACTCGTAAAGCAGGGATCTCAACTTCTAGCGATAGGACAACTTCCATACCGTACACCAGTGAGAAAGGAGTTGCCCCGGTTGACGTACGTACCATGGTACAATAACCGTGCAGTGCAAATGGCAACATCTCGTGCCAGTCCTTATAGGTCACAACCATCTTCTGTACAATCTTCTTAATGTTCTTATTGGCCGCTTCAACGGCGCCATTCATCTTCGGCCGGTAAGGAGATGAGTTGTGGTGTTCAATCTTGAAACTCTGGCACAGCTCCTTCATCATCTTGTTATTCCGATTCGAACCATTATCAGTAATGATCTGCTCGGGAATTCCGTAACGACAGATGATATCCCTCTTTATGAATTTAGCCACCACCTGCTTGGTCACATTAGCATATGAGGCTGCCTCCACCCACTTGGTGAAGTAGTCGATAGCTACTAGAATGAAGCGATGACTGTTAGATGAAGTGGGCTCGATCTTGCCTATCATGTCGATGCCCCACATGGAGAACGGCCACGGGGAGGACATGACATTCAACGGGCACGGCGGCACCTGAATCTTATTAGCATAAACCTGGCATTTATGACATCTCTTCGCGAATCTAAAACAATCCGACTCCATCGTTAGCCAGTAGTATCCTGCTCTCAGGATTTTTCTCGTCATAGCGTGTCCACCGGCGTGCGTACCAAATGTGCCCTCATGGACTTCTTCCATGAGCATACTCGCTTCTTTCTCATCTACACATCTGAGTAGTACGAGATCATGGTTTCTTTTATATAAAACTCCATCAGGATTGAGATAAAAATTTCCAGACAGCCTCCTCAGAGTCTTCTTATCTTGGGTTGACGCTCCCGCAGGATACTCCTTAGTCATAAGGAAGGTCTGGATATCATGGAACCATGGCTTGCCGTCGGAGGCTTCCTCGATTGCAAAGACGAATGTAGGTCTATCAAGACGAGAAAGGACAATTCTTGGAGCTTCATTCCAAAAATTGACTTTATACATCGAAGCCAACGTGGCTAAGGCATCAGCCATTTGATTCTCGGCCCTGGGTACATGATGGAGTTCCACTCGATCAAAGAACGGAAGCAGCCTTCTGGCATAATTCATGTACGACACCAAATTTGATTGACGAGTCTCCTACTCCCCTTTAATCTGGTTAATCACAAGCGCCGAGTCACCATATACATCTAGGTTCTTGATTCTCAAATCGATTGCCTCTTCTAGACCCATAATGCATGCTTCGTACTCCGCTTCGTTATTGGTGACCGGAAACGTCAGTCTCGCAGTAAACGGGATGTGGGATCCGTGGGGAGTCGTGATGATCGCCCCAATGCCACTTCCGTAAGAGTTAACCGCCCCGTCAAATATCAATTTCCATTGGGATTTCCTATCTGGACCCTCGTCGGGCAACGGTTCATCACAATCTTTCACTTTGAGAAACATGATATCCTCATCAGGGAATTCAAATTTCATCGGCTGGTAATCTTCGATCGGCTGTTCGGCAAGGTACTCAGACAATACGCTTCCCTTGATGGCCTTCTGGGAAACGTACTGAATGTCATATTCCGTCAACACCATTTGCGATCTGGAAATCCTGCCCGAAAGCGCTTGCTTCTCAAAGACGTACTTGATTGGATCCATCTTCGAAATTAGCATGGTGGTGTGATTGAGCATGTACTGTCGTAAACGTTTGGCAGCCCAGGCTAGTGCACAACACGTCTTCTCCAGCATCGAGTAACGGGATTCACAATCTGTGAACTTTTTACTCAAGTAGTAAATGGCATGCTCCTTTCTGCCCGTCTCGTCATGCTGACCGAGAACACACCCCATACTATTCTCAAGAACTGTGAAGTACATGATTAAGGGTCTTCCGGCCACTGGGGGTATCAAGATTGGAGGTTCCTGTAGATACTATTTTATCTTATCAAATGCCTTCTGGCAATCCTCGTTCCAGATAATCGCCTGATCTTTTTTCAGTAGTTTGAACATCGGTTCACACGTAGCCGTGAGCTGAGAAATAAACCTTGCAATGTAGTTTATTCTGCCCAGGAAACCACGAACTTCTTTTTCTGTTTTTGGCGCTGGCATTTCTTGTATTGCTTTTATTTTCGCAGGATCAACCTCAATGCCTCTTTCACTTACGATAAACCCCAGTAGCTTTCCGGACCGTACTCCGAAAGTACACTTGTTAGGATTCAGCCTCAACCTGAACTTCCTAAGCCTCTCAAAAAGCTTCAGCAAATTGACCAGATGTCCTTCCTCCGTTTGGGACTTCGCAATCATGTCATCAACATAGACTTCAATCTCATGATGAATCATATCATGAAACAAAGTAACCATTGCTCGTTGGTAAGTGGCCCCTGCGTTCTTCAGACCGAAAGGCATTACCTTGTAGCAAAATGTCCCCCAAGGCGTAATAAACGTAGTTTTCTCCATGTCCTCCGGCGCCATCTTGATCTGATTGTAACCGGAGAAGCCATCCATGAACGAAAACATGGAGAACTGAGCTGTATTGTCGACCAACACATCAATATGAGGCAGCGGGAAATCATCTTTAGGGCTCACCCTATTCAAATCCCGATAATCGACGCACATTCGTACCTTACCGTCCTTCTTCGGTACAGGCACTATGTTGGCGACCCACGGAGGGTAAGTAGTGACCGCTAAGAAGCCAGCATCAAGCTGCTTCTGCACTTCTTCTTTGATCTTAACGGCCATGTCTGGTCGTGTCCTCCTAAGTTTCTGCTTAACGGGAGGACAATCTTCTCGCAGCGGCAAGTGATGGACCACGATGTCAGTGTCAAGTACGGGCATATCTTCGTATGACCAAGCAAAGATGTCACTATACTCTCTTAGCATCTCGACCAATCTCTGCTTGACATCACCCTGCAATGCAGCCCCTATCCTGACGTTCCTGGCAAGTTCTTCAGAACCCAGATTCACGATCTCAATCTCTTCTTCGTGAGGCAGAATAACTTTCTCTTCTTGTTTCAACAAGCGGGCCAACTCTTCGGGAAGGTCTTCGTCTTCATCAATCTCTTCTTCGGCTTGATAGATCGGGCAATCGAAGTCAAAGTGAGTCGTAGAAGGTCCAGAGTCGATGTCATCTGCTATGTGGATCCTGCAATAACAAGAGTTAAGCTTAAAACAAGGATATGCAAGTTAGCACAAACCCCATTGCCATTTTGTTGTTTTTCAAAACAAATATAAAACAGAAATAACAGAGATCACAATATTTGAATACGAAGAAAAACGCCTTTTGATTTATTGGTAAAATGCATGTACATAATCAAACGAGGCCCTGACAATAAAACCACTATGCCCCGGGTAGGACATAGGGTTGTACAACGATTGGAAAAAGTAAATCATTACTCTTTGCTTGTCATTTGGATGATATCCCTGACGGACCAGTTGTTGAGGCTCTCGCCTGGCTTGCTTGGCTGGATCCAAGAGGCCAGATCGCAGTCGCTGTCTTCGCCGTCTTCAGACGCTGCGTTGACGCTTTCAAATATCACCCCGCCACTGGTAAACTGGATCGGCCCTTTACCTCACGACGCACTGCTAGAAGAGGAGGCTTCAGCCGCAGGAGAATACCCCAACCCAAACTTGTCTTGCTTGTTAGGTATCTCTAGAATTTGCCCCCAGCCTGGGGTAGATCCGGCTTGAACAACGGCCCGGGCTTTCTTGAAGGAAGAGAGAGTCATCTCTGGCTTCTCAGTGGTTGCAGGAGCTATGCTCTTGACTTTAACAGCCTCGAACGCCTGACATAGAGTTTCATGGATTTCCCCATCCATCTCAACATACTTGAAGGACGACAAATGGCTCACCATTATATCTTCCTCACCACATACGGTCACGATGCTACCTCCGACAGCATACTTGAGCTTCTGGTGCAACATAGAGGTCACGACACCCGCAGAATGGATCCATGGCCGGCCCAAGAGACAACTGTAGGCAGGCATAATGTCCATAATGTAAAAGACCGCATCGAATGTTTCCGGACCAACTTGGATTGGCAATGTCACCTCCCCGAAAACATGACGTTTGGTTCCATCGAACGCTTTCACCACCAGATCACTGGGTGTGCAGATCAATCCCCGAGTATCCAACTTCATCAATGCTTTCTTCGGAAGAACATTGAGCGACGACCCCGTGTCCACCAACACGTGAGACATAATCGTTCCTCTACACTCTATCAAGATGTGCAGGGCGCTATTGTGATTCCTCCCCTTCGGCGTCAGCTCCAGGTCAGTGAACCCTAACCCATTTCCAGCATTCACGTGGGCTACGACCCCTTCCAACTGGTTGACCGATATTTCCTGCGGTACATACGCGGCATTCAACACCTTCAGCAGCGCGTTGCGATGTGCCTCAGAACACAGCAACAAATTCAGGATGGAAATTTTCGAGGGTGTTTGGTGGAGGTGATCCACGATCTTGTTGTCACTCTTCTTAATCAACCTCATAAACTCTTCGGAGTCTTTAACAAGTAAGTATTTTTCTACCCCACGAGGGGTCTCTTCAACGACTTTACTCTTCCCTTTATCAGTTGCGTCAGCTTTGTCCGCCTTTTCCGCCACGATCTCAGGTGGAGCAAATACTCTTCTGCTGCGAGTAATTCCGCTAACGCCCACTAGGTTCTCCGCACATGACCCTGAGGGTTCTAGTTCCAACTTCTGTCCGTTGCAGTAGACGTCTGCCCTATAATGCCATGGGACAACATTGGTGCTTTCGAAAGGTATCGGCCCAGCTTTAGTGATGGTAATCGTGGGCGGCCTGGGTGCAGAAATAGTTATCGTCCGACGAGGGATGTTGATGGTGGCAACCTCATCATCTTGCTTCAGCATTACCTCTCCCGATCCGCTTTCGGCCCTTCGGCTAAACTGCATGATTCCTTCGATCATCAGACTTTGAATCCCCTCTATCAACTGTTCACATCCATCAGGACTTGTCGCACAACCCATACACAATTTTCCACAGTCTGGGAAGTAACCTTTTTTCATCAGCTTAGCTTTAACGAAGCTAAGCGGTGTCTTTAGATCCTTGACGTCAGTCAACAAATCCAAGTTCTCGTCTTCAATAATGGCATTTACTCCACCTCCCCTATGATTCGGCATAGGGTTCTTCATGACGTTTGGCACATTATCTGAGAAGTTGATGATCTTGGCGTCCACCATGTCCTGCACCTTATGCTTGAAGGCTTTGCAATTTTCTATCGTGTGGCCTGGTGCCCCTGAGTGAAATTCGCAAGTCGCATTCGCATCATAACCTGGCGGAGGTGCCCCTGTCAAGGGAGCCAAGGTTCTCTTCTGGATCAGCTGTAACTGGAGCAGAGTCTGTAATAGCTGAGCATAGGACATGGGCGGTGTCTCGAGGTGACGGCTCGACAGAGGTGCCCTGTTCTAATACTTTCTGTATCCTTGTTGGTTCGGCTGCTGCTGCTGCTACGTCTGTTGGACTGCCGAGATAGTTATGCTGGCCACCTGTTGGTGCTGGCCCTTGCCTTTCCTTCGAGCGTTGGACACGGCGCTCGTCTCTCCTTCCCTCCTTTTGCCACTATAAGGTTTCTTTCCTCCTCCAGCCGAGGATAGATCACCTTGAATTTTCCCCAGTTTGATCCCATTTTCAACGTGCTCACCCGTGATAATGAGATCTAAGAAGCTTCCAGACATACTGCTAACCAATTTCTCATAATAAACCCCTGGGAGGGTGGCTACGAACATTTCCACAAGCTCGCGTTCAACCATCGGCGGCTGAACCCTGGCTGCCAATTCACGCCACCGCTGGGCGTACTCCTTGAACCTTTCGTTGTTCCTCTGTGACAGATTCTGCAGTTGGACCCGGTTCTGAGCCAAGTCACTGTTATATTGGTAATGACGCATGAATGCTTCAGCAAGTTCCTTCCACGTGCGCACACTGGTAGGTTCCAGACTCATGTACCATTCCAGGGAGGGCCCGGACAGATTGTCCTGAAAGAAGTGCATCAACAATTTCTCGTCCTCAGAATGAGCGGACATTTTCTGGTAATATGATCTCAAATGGACGCGGGGGAAAGTGGTGCCCTTGTACTTTTCAAAGTCAGGTACCTTGAACTTGGGAGGCACCTTGAAATCAGCAATCAGTCCCAACTTGGACATGTCAACACCCATGGTGTTCTGGTTCTCGAAATTCCTCATCTTGTCCTCGAGTGCCTTGAACCTTAGCCGTGCTTCAGCAGTCAGCTCCCCTTCAGCACCTCTCTGAGAGAACACATCGTCTTGACGGTCTTCTAACCACGGCTGAGGCCCGAACAGATTTCCAACACCCGCATTGCCATTGCCCAGTCCAACATTGACGTTAGCTTCGAAATTCCCATTACCGACGCCAGTCGTATTACCGTTAAGTACCGTGTTATCTATCACATTGCCGTTGTCACTGCCATTCCCCCCGGTCACGGGGACGCCATTCTGAGGAGTTTCAACAGGTGGAGGGGTTGGCACAGCCCCACCATGGAGTATACCATTGCTGTCAACCCTTGAAATCAGATGCTGAACCAAGGTTCTGAGCTGATCTTGGCCGTTGGCGACCGTTTGCATGAGCTCCATGAAGCGGTCCATCCTTTCTCGGAGTTCTTGAACGTCAGTTTGCATTTGCTCCATAACTCTGGCTTGATTTGCTCTAGTCGGATAGCGGTGGATAGGTCTCTGATCAATCCTGAAACAACCTGCATACACAAAAGGGTTAGAAAAAACAACAAAGTGCTCGTTATGCAGATGCTTCATACAAATGCGAACGCGTGTCTGTACGTTAGGGAGATTTCCCCCCGATCCTAGTGCCTGAGTGCCAGAGCCGATAATAAGAAGTCCAAGTCCAGTCATGGAAATAACATCTCATATATATAAAGAAAGCCCATCAAGGCGGTACACAATGTCACTGAGTACAAGATGAATCAATAGCATGACCTCAACCAACAAGCCTGGTGATGGTCAGCATACAATAGCGATCAAAACAAAAGGAATACAAATAGTCAAGCACGGCCACGGGCGCAAAACTTTTCTAACAACCCCTTCGTTTCTGGATGATCAGGCCGAGTGAGCAACCCTTCGACGAGTAACTCCCTCTGCATAATGGTGTATTAAAGACCTTCAACCGAATCTTCCCATGCTCCTTCGCCGAAACAATCTTCTAACTTCCGCTTCTTGGATGCAAACGTCAGCTTGCGCTCCTTCAGGTTAGCAAGAGCTTTGTTGAGCTGGCCTTCAGCGGCATATCGGCGAGCGGTTTCTTCATCAAACCTCTTCTCACTAGCCTTCACCTGAGCTTTCAGCTTGGAGATCTGTTGCTTCATCTTATCCTCCCGTTCCTTGCCGTTAGCTAGGGTGGCCTTCCAATGCTGGTTAAACTTGGATATCCTCCGGTACGCTTCATCCAAGTGCTGCTTCTTAGTGGCCAGTACATCGTTGACGGCTTTGAAATCCCGACCCAAACGCTCACGCTCAACTATCTGCTTAGTCAAATCTATCCCTAACTGGTTCACCAGCTCTGTCTGCCTCTTGAAGGAATGAACGGCTTCGCTTCTCTCGCTTCTGAGTTGTGCCAATTCTTTCTCCAGTTCTTCATTTGCCCTCTTCAGCTCATCTCTCTCAGCTAACACCTGATTGTGCTGCTGAATAGGCACGGTGGTAGGCTCTTCAATCACTGGAGGGCTTTCTGGCTTGGCAAGAGGAAACGACATCCCTATAGCACCCGCTTTGGCTCTGATCCAAGTCGCATATGGAGCGTAGGCCTGGCTATTACTTTTTCCCAACAACGACTTTCCCCGCTTACAGATACCATTCCAAGCGTGCTGAAGCTTGGACAACGTATCCCCCTCTAGAAGACCAGTGAGGTACAGAGATTCCTGCACCTCTTCATCCTTCGGCGGAGCCCTCAAAGCATAAGCAAACTGTCGGACCAGCAGAGATGGATTATAGTTGATACAACCCTTCCTGCCTATCAAAGGCACGTTCGGAAACCCGCTGCAGCTGAAGATAATCTCAGTACCCAACCTATCCCTATCAAACCAGGTAATATCCTCCGCTGACAGACTCATCAAACGCTCAGACCACTCAGCTGTGGCTGCAGACGAAGCAAAGGGACCCTTCTTGGGTAGATGACTATCAAGCCATCTATAGAGTAGAGGAACATATCACGAGACATTCTTTCCCCTTCTGTTCTCGTTTTTGTAGTGGACAGAATGGTAGACATCTCCTATCAAGGTAGGGACTGGATTGCCTGATGCGAAGATGTGGAAGGCGTCGAAGTCTACAAAGTCGGGCATATTGGCGAACAAAATGATGCCATATATGCACAGAGCGAGAATGGTGTTGAACATGACCCAACATCCGTCTTTGGCGCACTGCTGAGCTTTTCCCACTAAGAACTGCAAGGAGAAACCCGGAACCCTGTTCCAACTAGACAAGATCAACTCGGAGGTATCCAGATGAAGTGAGGGAGCTAGACTAGCCAGATCAGGCTCAACATCCATATGAACAAAGGGCATCTGACTCTTGATAGGCACACCTAACAAATCAACATACTCCTCTAGTGTGGGTGCAAGAACAAAGTCCTGGAAAGTAAAGCATCTCAACGGAGGATCGTAGAACTGCAGCAGGGCATGCAACCCATTCAACTCAAACGCAGAGGGCTTACGAACCAAACTGAGCAGTTTACCGCAAGACTTTCTGAATTCATCTTTCACAGAATCATCTGCTAAAGCAATCAAACCAGTCAGCTGAACAACATCAGGAGCAGGGAGCTTGTAAGCCACAGTCTTCCTCATAGGACCCATAATAGCACAATAGAAGGCGAGAAAACCTGAATCGGGGGAAACGGTACCTGCAACACAGACACACGTTAATGAAATGCAAATGAGTATGCAAAGCAATGTAAAATGCAATCATGCAGCAGGAGATCAAGACAACTGTGCTGTTGAAGATGTGAAGGTTCTGTATCAACAAAACCACAACACTGCTCTGTCAAGAACAACCATAGATTTGATGAGAAGAAAACCCAGATATCGGACCATAAATCTGCTCTGTCAAGAACAAACACACATCTGATAATAAGGACCTCTGTCACAATACCATAAATCTGCTCTGTCAAGAACAAACATACATCTGCTGATGAGATCCTCTGATCCCAACCATAAACCTGCTCTGTCAAGAACAAATACACATCTGCTGATGAGATCCTCTGATCCCAACTATAAACCTGCTCTGTCAAGAACAAATACACATCTGACGATGAGAGCCTCTGATACCAACAAAACTGATTCATTATCAAGAAAACCAGGTAGTCTGAAGGTTAAGGTTTCCTGCAACACACCCAACCCTGCTCACAGGTATGGACCTAAACTGACACAAGTTCGGCATCCTATACGGTCATCAGCGTCACAGACATTCAAGAGAGGTGATACGATACCCAGAAGGTGTGGCATCACCATCTCCTGAAGCGGCCTCACTCAGCTGAATTCCAAATGATCGGTCCCCAGAGTCGACAATCCTCCAAACCAACAACCCCCTCAACCCAAAGGGTTAAAAAAGAAGTCAACCGGGAGAACCTCGTCTGAGCGTGGATTTCATGAGACACTAGTGCCTGCAAAGCAAGCACGCACCCACTAATTTCCACAACTAATGCTAGGTACACTCAAGCCTGGGTCTGGCTTCTCACTCATCAGAATGCCCCTCCCACAACAGCACAGATAATCATATCATACTGAAAATAAAATGCGGGAAATAAAATGCGATAAACAAATACAACCCAACAAGTAATCATACAAGCGCTAGGATTGACTCTCGCAGGGGACGTTGGATCCCTAAACTGACTCGCATAAGGGACGTTGGACCCCAGGAAACTATCAAGTCCCCAGCAGAGTCGCCAGCTGTCGCTACCGCGAAAATAAGGTGTCGGCAAAACAGAAGAGTCGCCACCTTTCAGTATTTATCCCTTAGAACGGGAAAAGAAAACGATCGGAAAAACCTGACGAAAAGGTATAAGACAAGGTCATCGCAACCATTGTCTGGGTTCGGGAGTCGGTTATGTAAGGGGAAGGTATTAGCACCCCTCACGTCCATCGTACTCGATGGGATCCACGCTTGTTGTGTTTATCTGACGGGTTGGTTTTATCTATCTACCTATCAAGGCTGGTCTAAAAAGAAAATGACTTGGCAAAGCGTTGCGCTTTATGCCTACGTATTCTCATCAGAGAATGAGAAATCAGAGTCAACGTAGTTCGACTAACTACGGGTTACGAGGAAGGTGGCTCGCCAATACGTCAGTATTGTGCCTACGTACTCTCAACATGCACGAGAGATCAGAGCTTACGTAGTTCGGGATAATACGGATTACGGGAATTCAGATTCATCTGTTTTATTGAGTAGGGTTAACAAATAGTTCCGGTAGTTGGATGCACGCAGCTCGACCCTTAGAGACTTATGCGTTACCGTTTGCGGTAGAACTGGGAGTTAACGACACTCTTTTCTTCAGAAAAGCTTCCTTTGAATTATGGGCCCACGGGGCAAAAAGGTTTGAAGTTTGTTTTCTGTCTTTTACGGAAGAACTGTTTTTTATGGATGTTTGCAACCAATATCGCACTAGAGACTATGACCTGATAGTGAATGCGTCGCATGTCACCCAAAGGGTGCCATACTAAACATCCAAGCTGTCGAAAAGAAACTCTCCGACAACCCTTTCTCAAGTAGCTTAAGGCTCGTAACGTACGACGACAGTTAACCTTTATTACTGTATTTTAATTTGTTTTGAGATGAGAAGAGAACATGCTCAACTAAGGGGAGACTATCAAGTCCTAATGTGGTCATGCCAAGGATTCATCCTATGGTTGAGGTTTGAAACAGGGAACTCCTAAAAGTTATCATGCATAGGTTTTAACCTAAAGTTCTAATCATCACTTCCTTATCAAAGGAAGTGAGATTCCTAGGGGATCATGTCAATGATAAACAGAAACAGATAAAGCATCAGCTTAAACAGTAAACAGTAAACAGATATACAGTAAAATGCATGCAATGCAAGTGAGGGAGGAAATGTGTGTGGGGCAACAACCTCCACAAGCTCATCTCAACCTCAAGCCAGATATGAATAACTGTAATCATACAGAAGAAATAACATGCTATCAAGCAAAATAGAATAACTGTAATCATACAGAAAAAATAAAATGCTATCAAGCAAACCACAAACCACATAGGCAAGGGAGCTGGGCTCTACCAAATACCCGCAAGCAAAGCCATACAGTAAAAATACAAGCAGAGGGAGCAACTAAACCTCTAGTGCAATCATGCTCCTAGCTTATCACAATCTAAACATGAGCTTATTCTAATGCATCAAGCAAATCAAACAAGTCACAGCAATACAGGAAAGAAAGCAGATCAACAGCTTCCACAGCTTCTCAGCAAAGCTCCTCTGACAGCAGCTCAGTCATCAGTCCTCAACCACCCTTCAAGGCTATCATCTTCAATAGCAAGTATCAACTTGCTTCTAATACATCCACATAAGTATCAACTTATTCTTTCTTCTTCAAGCTTCAGCTCTCCAGTAAATTCCACTTTCAGGCTTCAACCCTAATATCAAGTATCAACTTCGCTCCCTCAAACTCTCAGTGCATCAACATAAGTACCAACTTGTCCTTTATTCCTCAAGCCTCAGCTCTTCACTCAATCTCAATTTGATCTTCTTCACAAGTGTCAACTTGGTCTTCTTGCTTCAGCTCTCTCTTCTTTACCAGTATCAACTTGTTCCTCTTCATCTACAAGCTTCAGCTCCTAAGGGTAGTCCTCAAACACATAGAAGTATCAACTTCATCCTTCAATCTTCTTCAAGCAAGGAACTCCATCCTCTAGCAAGGGAGAAAGATGCATCCATCAAGAGCAAAGTTTGGATAATTGGTAGCAGAGTGAAGACCAAAGGTCACCACTAAGCATCCTATCATCAGAGAAAGGGACCCTCAAAGGTTCTACCAACTTGTAAAGAGCCACACATCCTACCAAAGGAGGGATAAGGCCTTTACAAGGGGACCCTACATCATAGGGAAGAATGGAAGTGATCAACATCTTCCATGTTTATGAAGGAAGAGAATCTATCTAGAAACTCTGCCTACAAAACCCTAATCTTAACACCTAATCAATACTACACCAAAGGAAAGGAAGATCCTCACATCCAAGCTTCTTCATTCAATCCATGGTAGCCCAAGCTTGTCTTCAACCTCATCCAAGAACAAGAGAGACAAAACCCTAATCTAAGGGAGCTAAAGAAGTCATTCTAGTTGAATTAGTGCATTAGAATCATCTAAAGCTAGCACTTAAACTAAAATCAAACAAAAATAGAAAACTATATTGAAAATTCCTACAAAAATTCCTAAGGGATCCTAATTCAATCATGAATCTATCCTACAAAAATCAGAGGTTGAATCATCCACCAAGTTCTAAAAATAAAATCTAAATCACAAGGTATCAACCATAAACCCTAAAAATGGAGCCTCTAAAGGTTTCAACGTAAACTACCACTTGCATTCATCACAAAAATGTGAGAAAAATCTATGGGGATCATGCATATCTATGCTAGCTACTCACAAAAAAACAAGGCCAAAATCATCATCACATGATCAAACCAAATTCAACAAAATCAACCATCAAACATGATTATTTCAATATCAATAAAAATGTAAAAAATCCCATAAAATCAGAAAATGCATGAAATAATAATATTTTTTATCTAAAAAATACTAGATTCAATCATGAATCCAATGCAAAAATAATGGGATCAATTGAGTTATTTTTCCATTTTTTATGAATTAATCAATAACCATGAATAAAATGAAAAATAATATGAAAATCAAGATAAAAATGATAAGCGCGTGGTGTAGATAGCAAGAGAAAACAGTTCATTTCCCAGACTGGGCCACAAAGGGGGTGTGGTTAGCAATTATTGCATAAAGCCCAAAAACAACAGATTAATGAAACACTGCATTTCATTATAGTTCAGAACTCCTTCACAAATTAGAAGTAATCGTAGCCGTTGGATGAGGTCTCCAGTCAAAGTCCAACTATGATCCAATGGCTCTGGGATCATCTTCCCCAATTTGAACCTCTGAAACTCAGGCCACCTGCGCGCCAAAGTCACCGCCGGTGACGTTTTCCGATCACCATTCCACAACCCTAACTTGCTATAGAATCCACCATAGGCCACGATTCCTTGATGAATCTTGTCCCAAATCTCACAAGGAGTCCATTCATGCCCTTAATTCAATCTAAATCCTCAAGATTCGCAAGAACACAATCTCACCCGAAAATGGTAACAACCCTAATTGGTCACTAACTCTCAAATTAATGATCCATAAACCTTCCTACACCATTCTACTATGCATCTAACACAATAATTCTTCTTAATTCTACCTAATTTAAGCTGGAGATTGAAAGTTACTAACCTGAGAATTTCGCGTGCACAGAGGTAGTAAACCTTCAAAGCAAGTCCACAAATTAAACCTCAAGTCAAAACATTGAATTACCTGAATAATTGTTAAAACATTGAATTACCTGAACATTGTCACAGATGATAACCTTGATAGGTCCCTTTGTGAAGGGTATCTTGTCTGTTTGTTCACTTTGTTGCAGGGCCGTCACCCTCCAAGCAGTATGTCAAGATGTATCCTAGGCAGGGTCATCATATCCCCAGCTGAGTCATGAACAAGATGTACAATTGTTCCTAGCAGTGGGTCAACATGCAGTTTTCTTGTATAAGACTATCCGTAAGTGTTCAGCCCTCGATAGTCAGACTGAAGTCTTCGACAAAGTGGAGTTCCCCACAGAGTTGTGTTCTCCCCGGCAGCAGGAGAGGGTGTTTCAATAGCTGTCTCTATACTTCCCCATTGGAGTCCGTATCTCCAGGAAGGTTATATCTGTGAAGGCCGTGCCGTTTATTTCTGTGGTTGGCATCTTCTCCTCAGCAGTTGAGGTTCGTATACTCAGTTGAGCAGGTACAGGTTCTCGTAGAGCTTTGTTTCTCAGCGGAAAAGTCGTCTGAGGTTCGTTTCCCCAGGTTAGGTCCGATTGAAATTGGTGTGTTTCATCTCCTCAGCAGGATGATTCCTTCTTCTCCATCAGGATGGTACCTTCTCCTTGACATGAGGGTTTTCCCTTCAGCATTTATTTTGCTGATCTGGTTCCATAGCATTTTTGCATGATTGCATAGCATCTACCCTAAATGCATAGCATTTCCACCCCGTGTGGAGCATTACACCATTGTCAAACATATGCATGTGAAACATGAGCTAGGTGGGTACCGTTCTTGTGTGCAGGTGTTTCTCCACATTATGGTAGTCTGACGGGGAGGTTAGACGTATATTTGACGGTGATTTCAGAATTTTCCCGTCGACTTGAGGTCGATACTTGACGGTGATGTCAGATGGGTACTTTCGACTTGAGGCCGACACTTGACGGAGTTACCTAAGGAAGTTCTCCAGAATCCCCAAAGTAGAGTTACTTGATAGTTCTCCAGAATCCCCAGCGAAGATGTGCCATCCCCAGCAGGTTTCAAACATAGAGGTTGAAATTTCCCTTGTAAACTTGATGATGAAGTCCGACAGCAGTGCCAAACTCCCCCTGACTTACTGATGAAATCCGACTGTGATGTAGAGAAGTTCTCCTAGCTGACATGGAGTGCCCGATGGCAAAAGTTAGATATCCTTATTGGTTCATGATTGACTAAGGATTCTATTTCTCGACTTACGGATGAAGTCCGACTGTGACGTCGAAGAAGTTCTCCTAGCTGACGCGGAGTGCCTGACGGCAAAAGATTAGATATCTTTATTGGTTCATGATTGACTAAGGATTCTATTTCCGACTTGATGACGAAGTTCGACCGAGATTGCCAAACGTTCCTAATGACCTGATGAGTCCAGAGGTGATTCTTTTACTGTGACGCAGAATTCCTGACGGCAAAATCTATGTGTTACAAGTTACCGAGTAACCAGTGATCCCTTGATAACTTGATGACGAAGTCCTACAGCGAAATCAGATGATCTTCCTGACGGAGGTTTGAGATTAATCGTTCACCAGCAAGTTGCCGTGCAACTATTTTTTCAGTTTCCGGAGTTTTCCCATCGGAGTATCGTTTACTCTCGCGGTTGGCAAATTTCCGGGTTCTTTTGTATTCAACCATCTTTTAACTTGATTATTTGAGATTCGTTCGCTTCTCACTCAGTCAGGTCGAAGCCGTTTGAATAGGGGCAGCTGTTGCACCCCAAAATTTGCCTAACCTTTTTCTTTATCTAGCTTGTGTTTCATTGCATTCATTTTAGCATTATCATCTGCATTGCATTGACATGTGTGCAGGAGATCAAGAGGTATGACTACCAACAAAAGGCTACCAAGGTCATGAAGCTATCTGAGAGTCTTTATTCAAGTATTCAAGGGTTGATATCCTCATCAAAGAAGTCAAAGATCCTCAGAGAAGTGGCTGAAGCCAAATGTGCACATTTCCTAATTTGAAGGTTATGGGAAGTCATCTGATGATGGTAAATCCATAGATATGGACCTAGAGTATTGAGAGAGTCCATATGGTGTCTTGATAGTCATTATGGAGTTTGGACAAGTCATTTTGCAAAGTATAAGAAGCTACAACCAAGGTTGGTGCCATTAGGGTTCATCTAGTCAACCCTAGGTCAACTGTGAGTCTTGAGGAGATTAAGACTCAATTCCAAGAAACTATGATCAGGGAATGTTGTTTTGAGACACTTAAGAGATCATTTAAAGACCAACTCATCAAGGATCAAGAGTGTGAGAAGTTCCTAGGCTAGGATTTCTAAGCTTGACAATGTAAAATCCCCTAGTTTAGTGCCTAACTTCAAGACCACATAACTCAAGATGTAAGTTTCATCTCATCTTGACATCCACATGGAACTTGTAGAGCATGTTCTTACCTTTAATTTTAGTACTAGAAGTACTTGATAGGGTTTATAGAACTCAAGTTAGGAGGCAGACAAGTTACAGGTCATCAGATGAATGTGATTTTGGTACTTGAAAGTCAACCAACTTCCATGCCATTCTTGACCTAGAAGGAAGCTTCTCCTCAAATTCAAGTGAACATGAATATTCTTCCTTATCTTCTTAGATTTCCAAATATTACTAGAAGTCCTTGATTGGATTTGTAGAACTCAAGATATGAAGCTTGCAAGGCAATGGCATTTTGGGAAAGTAAGATTATAAGTCATTTTGGATTATAGGTCCATTTCACCATCTTACATGCCTCAAATGGAAATTTGTCCAACTTGAAAGTTTCTCAAAATGGGGTTATTTGTCCAACCAAGCACCAAGGATCCATTGATACGGGTTGTAGTGAGAGTTGGTTGAAGAAATTTTCACAAAAAGAGATTTAAAGGCTTTAAATGATAAAAAAATCCAAATCAATTCATGTTGGCTCAAACTATTGCAAACTTGTGCATATTTTGAGTGCATTTGATGATTCAAACACTTTGGCATCATTGGAATTGCAATATGAGTCTTATTTCATGGCCAATTTTCATGTTACTTCAAGAATAAGTAACACCACAAACATCCACCATTGATCAAGTTTCAAGGGATTTATCACAGCCATTGGATCATACTCCCCATCAGCTTCATGAATGAAGCATTTTCAAGCAGTCTTGAAGCCATTTTCGTGGATTGACATGGATGAAAAAGTGAAGAAAAGTTGAAACTTGAATTGGATTTTATGGGCCATGATTGGGCCTGAACATGATCCAAATCATTTCTATATAAGATTTCCATCAGTTTCAGATGAAGGTTGGTGAATTTTGGTGCAAGAAATGGTTAGAGAAGTTGGAGGAAAAGTTAGTTGGAGTTGAAAATCGTTTTTGAGATTCAAGCACTTTCAAGCAGAATTAAGGATCGAGAAAGCTTTATCATCAACCATTGAATGATTCTGGATTGATCTGAGCAAGCTTCAGCAGCAAATCGTGCCTCTGTTCAAAGCTTTTACAGGTTTTCTTTCTTCCCAAAATTCTCCTAATTTATGCTGAATTAGAGTAAATTATGCATGTGGTTAGGATAAGTGAAACTTCTAGATGGATTTAGGTTAAGATTCGTGGTTGTTTGAGAGAATTCTTGAGGATGCGCCATTTCTGTTTAGCTTCGAGTAAGCTTGAATTTTGAGTAAAAACAAAATGAAACATGGAATCGTGATCAACATGAAATAAGGAAGAGATTGATACCATTCTTGTTGAGTTTGGTTATGTTTTATGAGAGAGCCTTGTTCCCCTCGCCGGAGAAGACGACCGGAGTCTTCTTCGGCCACCACCTGAGTTTCCCTCTCATCTGAGGGTTTGAATTGAAGAAGACAATGCAGTGACCGTTAGATCTGGCTGACCTCCTTGACTTAGTACACTAATCCAACGTGTGAGATGTGAGCTCAGATTAGTTGACTAGGGTTTTGCTTGCGTGGCATGTCATGGATCATTGGATTGGAATACTTTTGAGATGAATGATCAAGATTAAGACTCAGCGTGTGTGAGAGTCAACTAAACCACACCTAATCCACAGTGAAACGCACTGTTTCACTTAAATCCCTCAGTGCTTGCGTGGCGCGCCATTAGCCCTCAGATCCTTTGACTGGTCTCCCAATCCAGTGGTTGTGTTATTTTCTTGGGTTTTTGATTTCTTTAATTCATTTCTTTTATTTCTTTTATGCTTTGTTCATTTTTAATTCATAAAAAATAGCAAATAATGTTAATTAATTCTGAAAAAAATCATGGATGTTCATAAACATTTCCTTTAATTTTGTGCATTTTTTAATTTTATTTTTGATGTATTTTCCATTTAATTGCATTTTTTCCATTTAATTAGTTCATTAATAAATGTAAAAAATATATGCTTGCTTGCTGATTTTATTACTTGATCATGGTTTTGATTCAATGTATAAATTTTTGCTTGATAGTTCTAGACTCTTTGAGTGAGTTGTATGATTTTTATTCTGATTTTTAGATGCCTTTAGATATAGTTTTGAACTAGTTCTTTAGGACCCTCCCCATTTGAACTTCCCATAACGCACCTTTAGGTTTAGCATTTAGATAGTGCCCTTAAACTTAGAGTTTGGCTCTGAAATTTTTACCATAGGTTTATGACATCCTTAGGGTCCCCTAGGAGTTTTATGAGATTTTTTAGGGGTGATTTCCTGTATTTCTTGGGTTTTACATGATGGTTGGTTTTTAGGGTGTCCCTAACCTAGCATATCACCTAGTTTGACTTCAAAAGTGATCTTTAGCAAACTTTAGATTCCTCAATCCTTCTTGATAGTATAGAGCATAGGTTGATACCTTTGTAGAATAATTTTCAATGCTTGATAGTGTTCATAGATCCCTTAGGATAAATATCCTTTAGTGCTTAGATATTAGGGTTTCTTAGAAGTTTGTGTGATGATTTCTCTCCTCTGTGTGGCTTCTTTGCTTGGCTTTGCCCTGTCCATTCATTCAACTAGTCCGGATGAGGATCCCTCTTGGGAGAGCCTAATCCTTCCTTTGGTTGGATTATGTGCATTCCTCAAGAGGTTGAGCCTTGGATAGACATTCAATGGCATAGTATATTCCTTTGGTTTATACTATCTTCCTTCTCCAAGTCCCATTCTTAGGATCCCTCTTGGGAGAGACTAATCCTTGCTTTGGTTGGATTCTGTGCATTACTCAAGAGGTTGAGCCTGGGATGGACATTCTAGGTTGATACACATTAACCAGATACCTTAGACTGACATCTAGGTTCCACCATACTCAATTTCTCTGTCCTATTGACATAGGATCCCTCTTGGGAGAGCCTAATCCTTCCTTTGGTTGGATTCTGTGCATTCCTCAAGTGGTTGAGCCCATGATGGACTCTTGTGTTGATACACATCTAAACTGATGTAGCCTGGGGATGACTTCCTTGTTGCTCATTTGGTTTATCTCTCTCCTGATGGATTGACTGTCTGTTGCTGTGATGCTTTAGGATAGGCTTGCATGAGTAGATACTCTTGTGTTAGGTGCATGGCTGTAGTCTTATTTGACTATCTGTTTGCTGTGATGCATTAGAATAGACTTGCATGAGTAGATACTCTTGTTTAGGTGCATGATTGCATTGAAAGGTTGAGCTAGTCTCCCTTTGCTTGTTTGTATTGAAAGGTTGAGGTGGTCCTCCCTTTGCTTGGTTGTTTAACTGCTTTCATACTTGCCTTTGCTTGATTGCATTGAAGGTTGAGGTGATCCTCCCTTGCTTGTGTATTCTTTTTCTTCTGTGCTTGTCTTGTTTGCATTAGAAGTTGAGGCTTCCTCCTTCTGCTTGTGCTGATGCATTGCATACATGTTCTTATCTTAGTAGCTTGATAGCTTTGTATTCATCTGCTTAATGATTTTTGCTTTATTTCTTTTTCCCTTTGGCATGTTCCCTTAGGGCTCTCACTTCCTTTGATAAGGATAGTGATGATAGATCTTTAGGATGAATCCATGTATGATAACAATAGGGTAGATTCCCCCTCAAACTCAACAATAGGATGAATCCATTGCATGATAACAGTAGGATGCTTGATAGTTTCCCTTGTAGAGTCCTCTCGCTTCCCATCTCAAAACAACAGTAAAATACCTAATAAAGGCTAATCTGTACCGTATGTTACGAGCCTTAAGCCACTTGGGAAATGATAATTGAGCGGTCTCCTCTCAATCGTCTAAAGTGTTTAGTATACGTCCTTTGGGCGATATGCGATGCATTCGCTCCTAATTCATAGTCTCTAGTGCAATATGAATTACAAACATTCATAAAAAACACTTCTTCGTAAAAGACTCAAAAAACAAACATTCAAACCTCTTTTTGCCCCGTGGGCTCTTAATTCAAGGAAAACCTTTTTTGACGAAAAGAGTGCTGTTAAGCTTCAGTTTTACCGCAAACAGGCATTGTCCCTAACTGCTGGAACAATTGTTTAACTTTACTCGAGTAAGACAAATGAATCAACCTGTGTTTCATTTTATCCCGAACTACGTTCACTCTGATCTTTCATACCAGATGAAAGTACGTAGGCACAAGACGCGATGTCTTGGCGAGCAACCTTCCCTTAACCCGTAGTTAGTCGAACTACGTTGACTCTGACTTTCCCATTGCACGAGGGAATACGTAGGCACAGAGCGTGATGCTTTGCCGAGTCACTTTTTCTCCTGTCTTTTCTTTTGAGCCAGCCTTGATAGGTAGATAGATAAACAACCCATTAGATAAACAACGCAAGCGTGAATCCTGTTGAGTACAATAGACGTGAGGGGTGCTAATATCTTCCCCTTGCGTAACCGACTCCCGAACCCAGACTTGGTTGTGATGACCTCGTCTTCTCCTTTTCGTTAGGTTTTTCCTGATCGTTTCCTTTCCCTTCTTTGGTGGTGACTCTTCTGTCTTTGCCGACAACTTTTTTTCGCAGTAGCGACAATATCCTATGGGCATGTCGAACATCCCCCAAAGAAGCAACCAACAACACTCCTTATCGACTGACTTTTAGCCATGATACTGTTTTATCTGTCGAGATCTACATACAGTCAGTTAGGATTCAGAGACATCATGAAATCCCTCGTGAGATTTATTGGGACATGATGCTTGATGAGTTGGTAGACCTAGATGAAGAAATACTTAAGGCTCTAGAACTTTTGAGAAGGCAAAAGAAAATAGTAGAGAAGTCATATAACAAGAAGGTTAAGGCTAAGAACTTTTTGGTTGGAGATTTGGTTTGGAGGGTGATCTTACCTATGGTTCAAAAGGTTAGGTCTTTAGGCAAGTGGTCCCAAAGTAGGAAGGCTCGTTCCAAGTCACTAAAGTGTTCTTCAATGGAGCGTACTATCGCATCGATGCGAAGAGGGCCCGACAAAGACAGAAGAGTCGCCACCGTTCGTTATTTATCTCAAAAGTGGGAAAGGAAACGATCAGAGAAAACCTAACGAAAATGGGAGAAGACAGGTCATCGCAACCATATCTCGGGTTCAGGAGTCGTTTACGCAAGGGGAAGGTGTTAGCACCCCTCACGTCCGTCGTACTCGACGGGATCCATGCTTTGTTGTCTATCTAAAAGGGTGTTTACTATCTAAGCTACGACTCAGGGACAAAATAAAAGAAAAGAGACTCGATAGAGCATCTCCGCTTTATACCTACGTATTCCCTCGTGCAATGGGAAAGTCAGAGTCAACGTAGTTCGGCTAACTACAGGTGAAAGTGAGGGAAGGTTGCTCGCCAAGACATCGCCGTCTTGTCCCTACATATTCTCTTCTGGTACGAGAAATTAGAGCAACCGTAGTTTGGGTTAACAAGAACACAGGTTGGTTCAAAATGTTTTACCCGAGTAGGGTTAAAGCTTAGTTCTAGCAGTTAGGTGTATGCAACTCGACCATTGGAGACTTAGGCGTTACCTGTTTGCGATAGAACCAAGAGTTAACAAAACTCTCTTTATGAAAATGGTTTTCCAAATTAAGATCCCGAAGGATAAAAAAATTTGAAGTTTGTTTTTGTGTTTTTTAGAGAAGAAGTGCATTGTTTATTGTTTGTAATTCATGTTGCACTAAAGTTTAGGGTTTAGGGTTTAGGGTGACCTAGGAGCGAATGCGTCGCATATCGTCCAAAGTACATACGCTAAACACTCTAGATAATTGAGAGGAGGCCCCCCAATCACCATTTATCAAGTGCTTAAGGCTCGTAACATACAATAATTCTTAACCTTTATTAGATGTTTTGAGAAAGTTTGAAGATGAGAAGAGAGAGACACTCTAAAGGGAGACTAAGACTCAACCCAATGTTCTCATGCAAAGTGCACCTATGATTGGGATGAAAAGGGAAGCTACCCGAATGTTTTCACGCACAGGTTTAAGCCTAAGGTCTATCATAATCAACCTTGAACAGGGAAGATTAGAGGTCCTAAGGGAACAAGGAAAAGAAGAAAGAAAGAAGAAGAAGAAAGCATGAGAACAAATGCAATATGCAAACATGTAATGCACAATTAGAATGAAAGTGAGGGAGGAACAAAGTGTGGGGAAGTAGCCTCCACAAGCACATCTCAACCTAAAGCATGCATATGAGAAGATGCAAGAACAAAGGAAGAAAGAATCCACACAAAAGAAATCAAGCAAGAAAGCATACAAAAGTCCTCAAAAGAATCATCATTCATGACATGTTCAAAGTACTTCTAAAGGAGGGACCAAACCATCTCAAATGAGACTCAAGGATCCTTGGATATAAGTGGGTATGAGACGAGAGAAGTTACAAAGCAATAAGCACATACACCAAAAGGAATTGCAAGAATAGGCAAGGAAGAAGACCTAGGTCTTAAACACATTCAACATTTGAAGTTCAAATGGAAAGCCTAAAAGAATGTAACTCAAACACAAGAAGCAAGCAAGTGTATGACCTATAAATTGATATCCAGAAAGCTCAAAATGTTAATAATATGAATCAAGAAGAGTTAAGAGCTTAAGGGATCCACAAGTGTCATTTCTAAATCAAACTAGGTCAAGTACTTGTATGAACCACCCTTAGAAATAACTTGACTTGCAAGTTTCCTCAAAAATAGGAAAAAGGCTAAAAAATAACCAAATAAAATCTCAAATACTCATCAAAGAGTTGGAAACGATGGGCCAAAAGATCACAACCAAAGTCACTTCAAAGCATCATCAAAGAATTTGATTCACAAGGATGCTCCACTTTGAAGGAGGGTTGTCGAAGGTCAACAAAAATAACTTAAAAGTCAAACCAAAATGAACTAAACCAGGGCCAAAATCATCCTATAAGACTCTTCAATTCACCATTCACATTAGAAAAATTTCTCAATCATTGGATAAAAATATTGGTCCACAAACAAGGCAAGAATACAAAAGGAGCAATTAAAACTCATTTAAAAACCACTCCAAATAGAAAATCCCATTTAAAATGAAAAATAAACCAAAAATTAGTTAACACCCTAAAGTATCCTAAAAAAGAAAATAAAACAAATGATAGAAACGGTGAAAATAGCAAAGGGTTTAGTTCAATTCAATGGGCCTCATCCAGAGAGGGGTGCAAATAGCGCTTTGGCCCAAAACAAAGCTAACTGAATCCACAACCAAAATGCAACGTATAACTAATACACGTGGCAAGTCAATAAGCCACATACACTGGTCAAGACGATCTCAACCATTGATCCAATCTGGTCAAACATTCAACAGGTACACATGGAAAACCACATCAGCTCGCCAGCCACCTGAACCAGACGCTGGAGCTGTTCTCCGGTCGTCTACTCCGATAACGCAGCCGAAGTTGCAGGTTCAAAACAGCATCAAACAACATGAAATCTTATACCAATCGAAAGAGGAACTCATGTAGATCATAGATCCCATCTAAAAAATTCATTAATCATGCACATACAAAGCAAATTGAACGATTGAAAATTCATGCTCAAAACTGAAATTGCCATAAACACATCAATAAACTATCATGAATTTGCCTACAAGTGTAGGTCTTCAGATTGCAACAAAAATGGCATCAAAATGATGCGTATTATGAGAGAAATTTGGAAAAGAAGAATACCTAACGGAGTCTCTCCGTTGGAGCTTCAATTATGCTCAAGCTTGATCCAAATTGTGCAGAAACACTCAATGAAATTCAAGGAAGATGGTTATCACTTTGATTTGGCTTGAATTTGCTTCAATTTTGATTCATGATTTTCAAAATGCTCTTGAATTTTCCAACTGTAATTGTGCTCTCTCTCCATGAAAATTCATGAATGAATGCTCAAAATTCATCTGAAGCTTTTATATGATGGATCTAGAATGATTTGGAGGCCAAATAGTGCTCCAATTTGCTGATTTGCAAAAATGTCCAATTTGAAAAATGACTTTCATGCCCACGTGAAATTGGCTCCAATTCCCCTTGAATTTGATTGGAATCATCAGCTGGCAACTTGTTTTGATCACGTGGATGGAATTTAAACCATAATTTGATCCAACGGTGGAGATTTGATTTGAAACTTCTTTGTGAAGTAACATGGAATTTCACTTGTATTTCACCTCATGCCTCAAATCCAATTTGTGCATTCTACTTGTTATGACAATGTGACTCAAAATGAGCACAAATATGGCATGTAAATGAATTAAAACCACTTCAATTTAATTCATGACTTCAAGTTCATTTTTCCATTGAATTTCTTCACCAATCTTCCTAACCTTGCCAAATTCATTACAAACTTGTGTTCTAGGATGAAATTGATATCATTTGAAGCAACTTTCATGTTGGAGAAAGTTTCATTTGAAGTGCTTAAGATCATGAAAAGGACCTATAATGAAAATGACCTATAATCTCACTTTCCCAAAATACCCCTGCCTTGCAAGCTACATAACTTGAGTTCCACAAATGATATGAAGGACTTCTAGGAATTTTTGGAAAGATAAGATCATAAGGAATAACTTTTAGGTTCATCAAAAGTTGAGCAGAAACAAGCTTCTAGGTAAAAAGTTCCTTGGATGTTGGTTGACTAAAAATATGATTCATTTGAGACCTCTAACTTGCTAGCATCATAACTTGAGTTCTAGAAACTCAATGGATGAGTTCTAGTACTCAAAATAAATCTAGGAACATGCTTTACAAGTATCATGTTTGCATCAAAGTGAGATGAAACTTGTATCTTGAGATATGTGGTCTTGAAGTTAGCCACTAAACATGGTATTTTACACTAACAAACCTCTGAAACCCTAATTTAGTAACTTCTCACACTCTTGATTCTTCTTGAATTGATCTTGAAATAACATCTTAGATGCCTAAACACAACTATACATGACTCCAAAGGCTTAGAACTAAGTCTTAATCTCCTTCAAATCCACAGTGGATCTTGCACTAGGCAGATGAAACCCTAGGTGTACAATCCTTTGACTGCAACCTCTTGCACATGATATAACAACTTGCATAAGCTCCACAATGGCTCTCAAATCACTCAATGAGGTTCAAAACATCTCATATCCATATCCATGAACTTGTGATCCTCAAATGATCCTCAATTGGCCTCCAAGATAGGAGATAAGCAATATATATCCATTCACATTCTCAAAGAGCTTTGACCAGCTTCTGATGACTTAATGAGCACTCATGTTTGCTTGGAACCCTTAACAAATCTTCTCTTGCTATGCACACCTCTTAATCCCCTGCAAATGAACCATGATATGCAAATTCAAATGCTAGAACAATGCAGTGAAAACATAAGCCAAGTAAAGAAAAGGTTGGGCAAATTTTAGGGTACAACAGCTGCCCCTATTCAAGCGACTTGGACCTGAATGAGTGAAAAGCGAACGACCTTCAAACAATCAAGGTAAAAGATGGTTGAATACCAAAGAACCCGAAAACTTTCCAACCACAGAAATAAACTTTAAACTCTGATTGGGGATAAAAATATCCGGAAATAACTAAACTGATAGTTGCAACTGTAACAAGCGAACTGATTACCAATTCCAAATCATCAACACTAAGTCTGAAAGATCATCTGATATCATGTAGCGGATACTGAACCTATGACTTTGCTGTCAGGCCTCTGCATCAATTTGGGAAAACATCTGACATCGCTACCAGGCATCTGACCTCGCCGTCAGGCATCGACATCAAGTCGGTAAATCATCTGACATCGCCATCAGGCATCGACATTAAGTCGGTAAAACCATCTGACATCATCGTCAGGCATTTGACCTTGCCGTCAGGCATCGACATCAAGTCGGTAAAACATCTGACCTTGCCGTTAGGCATCGACATCAAGTCGGTAAAACATCTAACCTTGCCATCAGGCATCAACATCAAGTTGGTAAAACATCTGACATCACCGTCAGAACCATTGAACATAATAAGCATTGAACCCGAAGGCTGGCTCAACCCGCAACTGGGAAGAAACATCTGACATCACCGTCAGGCAATTGTTAAATAAAAACATGTATTGAATCCAAAGACACGGACCTCTGACATCGCCGCCAGACATTTGCTAAATAAAAGCGAGTAACAAAATTGAAAATCGGGTCAACACATAACATCTGACATCACCGTCAGGAATCCACGGAGTTGATACACATCTGACATTACCGCCAGGCATCTGCAGGGGATAAAACATCTGACCTCGCCGTCAAGTATCCACGTAGTTGAGAAACATCCGACATCGCCGTCAGACATATATTGCAACCAATAGGCAACGAACCAGAAGGTAAGGACATCTGACATCGCCGTCAGGCATTCGCTAAATAAAAGCGAGCATCGAACCCAAAAGTAAGGACATTTAACATCGCCGTCAAGCATTTTCTAAATAAAAGCAAGCATCGAACCCAAAGGCTGATAAACACATCCTGAGAATACTCCGCCGGGGAAGAAGAGAAACTTAACCAAGCAACTCTGGCAGGGAGAAAAAGAGAAATTTAACCAAATAACTCTGCTTTGGGAGCGCGAAGAAACTTAACCAAGTAACTCTGCTGAGGAACAAAGAGAAACTTAACCAAGTAACTCTGCTGAGGAACAAAGAGAAACTTAACCAAGTAAATTTGTTGGGTAACACATAATAAGATGAACACGTCCATCAAAGATTGCATCATGGTCTAAATACCATATGGGCTGAAGGGTAACATTTCAACGAAATTCGCCGGAGTCTGAACACTCAACGCAATAATCGGAGTCTGAATACTCGACGGACAAAAGGGGTACACCACACATATACTCATTAGGGTCTGGATACCACATGAGTTTATAAAAACAGCTGAAGTCCGACGACGCCGCTGGGAAAAACATAAGCCGGGGTCTGGATACCGCGTGGGCTAATGGAAACTGCCATGGTTTGGATACCATTCAGGCAAATATATCAGTCATTTGTCGGAGATACACCTGCAAACAAAGAGGTAACCACCTGGCTTATGTTTCACATGCGTATGTTTTAAAAATGGCGTAATACTCCATATGAAATGGAAATGCTACGCGTTTGGAGGATGCTATGCACAGAATGCAAAATGCAACGAAACTAAACCAGCAAAATAAATGCTGAAGAGAAAACCCAGAGCCACCCTGCTGGGGAAAAAGGTTAACCCATGCCAATCGCAACCGGACTTAAACTGGGAAACGAGCCCTAGATGGCTTCTTTACTGGGGAGCAAAGTTCTTACGAGAACAATCAATTCAAACTCAGCTGGGGATTCACGTCAAAACCTGCTGAGGAACATGCCCTGAACGGCCTTCCAGAATACAACTCTTATGGGGAAAAGACGGTTCTACCAGGGATAGACAACCAGACATTGAAAATAAATTCACTCTACCGGGGATCCAGAATCAACCACCGGGATTCACAACACCCCTGCTGAAGAAAATAGCCCTGAATGAATCACCAATACTCACCTGAAAGTGACGACTTACTGGGGAAAAAGTCAAAATCTAACCTGCCAGGAATTACTCACATGAGGCACAACCTACCTCTACTATAGATCCACTCTGCCAGGGAATCACAAACTTACCGAACTTGCTGGGAAATAGTTTATCTCTGCGGGGAGATAGAACTACTTCATGCTGACTTTGCTGAGGATAAAGACAACTCTGCTAACCTGCTAGGGGAAAAGCCAACTCTACTGGGGATCACCCAAGGAGGGGAACAACATCGACCTCTTCTTGGGGATGAGTCAATAACTCGAAATCTGAGGGGATACAAAGTTATACGTTCAAACTCTATGGGGAGACAACACTTGGCATTGCCCCGCTGCTGGGAAAAGTTACACACCTGCACGGTGGAAAGAAATCCAGTCTCGACTTGCTGAGGAGAGTAAGTGCATACCTGCAACCTGCGGGGATTAAATGTGTACTGACCAACTGCTGGGGGGTAAGCGTGCACACTTAATCTGCTGGGTATATCAATCTCGACCCTCTGGGGATAGCCTTACTCTGCTGGAGACTTCAGTCTCGAATTGCAAAGACCTAACTGTGTACCAACCAACTGCTGGGTATAAGCATACACCTTTAACTGCTTGCTCCCTCTGCATCCAACCCTACCGGGGATAGAGATGTTCAAACTTCCATAGCTGGGGAAATGGTGATCATACCGGAGACACACCTCTGACGAATTGCCCCAAGGATAGTGACCCTGCAAAATGAACAAACAGACAAGATATCTTGTACAAAGGAACTATCTCAGTCATCATCTGTGACATTGTTCGAATAACTCAAAGTTTTAATGATTAATGGCAAAGCCTGCAAGTTTATGCATGTACAGTTTATCAAAAGCATTGGGCGTTTTTTGCAAACAAAATAGTAAGGCTAAAGCAAACAAACAATTACTGAATAGTATATGTTTTATTGACAGATGGGCCTGTAAATAGGCAAGATTTTACAACAGATGCAACCTCTGAAAAGAGGAAGCTGCGCAAAAATATATAGAAATGCACAGAAATATACAGAATGTCGGCAATATGGCACAGACGAACACCATAAGTTGATCCATCTATGACTCGCATGACTCTGATGCTTCACTGATGCTTCGTCTTCAGAAGAGATTAATTCAGATAAACGGCCCTCATCTCCTCCCTCAATCCACTAAGCTCTAAAGATCACACGCAAACCGCAGTCATTTGCTTTTTAAATCCCTAACTTTTGCCTAAATCTCCCTTATGGGTTTTCAATTCACCGGGATACCCATTTTTGCCAAAGTCGCCTTTTCAGGTTTTCAACTTTGCAGGTTTACATCTTTTCCTTTTTTATCCCTAACTTTTTCCCGAATCCATTCTTTTTATGGTTCGCCGGGATGCCCCATTTTTTTCCTGGATATTCTTTTTTCTTTCCAGCGGGTCTCTTTAAGCAAAGTATTTTTTAACTGCGTCTGTGTTCACAAGGGATGTAAGATCCTAACCATCCATGGTGGATAACAACAAGGCTCCTCCGGATAAGACCTTTCGCACGATGTATGGACCTTCATAGTTGGAAGTTCATTTGCCCCTGTGATCTGTTTGTGGAGGGATAATCTTTTTCAGCACAAGATCGCCCGTCTGAAAGCTTTGAGGATGTACATTCTTGTCGAAAGCTTTCTTCATCCAGCTCTGATACAACCGACCGTATGCAATAGACGCTAGCCTTTTCGCATCCATCAGGCTAAGCTGATTCAATCTGTTCTTTACTCATTCTGCCTCATCGAGCTTGACGTCGACCATAACTCTCAAAGAAGGAATTTCGACTTCTATGTTAGAACACAAATTGGTGTTTCTTATATCTCTATGTTTTGATGATAACTCTTATGGAATTTTGTATTAAGAATATATATACTCTAAAATTTGTTCAAGTATTATTGTTTCAGGTATTAAATTGAATACTCTTAAAGAAGCAAAATACATAAGTACAAGCAACTACGCAAGGCTCTGAAGCATCAGATGCAAGACAATCAGAAGATTCTGAAGCGCTGCCAGAAGAATCTGAAGCAGAAGCTGCAGAATGATCTGAAGAGTTTCTGAAAGAATTGTATAAAGAGTTGAAAGCTTTGATCAAATCAGACTCTGAAGTTCATTTCACTGCAAGAATAGAGGCTTTGATAATCAGACTCTAATCAAATTAATATTCACGCTTAAAGCACACTTTGCTGCATACTCTGATGAAGACTCTGATCAAGATTGAGACTCTGATATATCAAGTTCTGATCATCTATCAAAGCTCTGATCATCTCAAACATTTAGCTCTAATCATCTCAAGTATTTAATTCCTTTTAAGCTTGTTACAAGTTCTGAAGTGCAGATTATGAAGACTTCATCCTGAACGAAGCTTGTTGAAGAAGCTGTAAAATTGATTGGACGTGGTGCTACTTCCAAAGTAACCAACGACTATTTTGTCCAATGAAGAGACGTGGTGCAAATCCCAAAGCTTCTACAACCATAATTTTCCTGCAGAAAGCATGTCTCTGCCCATACCTTTTTAGTGATGAAAAGTCTTATATTTTAATATAATACTCAGCTGCACGTTATTCAAAGCACTTGGAAAAGCTATAAAAGGAGAACTTCTACAACATTTAGAAGTTTCTCATTCAGAATGAAATATTTGATACACACGCTTGAGGCATCAAAGTGAAATTCTATCAAAGTTCTTATTCATTTGTTCTTTCATAAAACTGTATAGTTTTATTTGTACTTAATCTTAAGTGTGAATATCACAGTTGTGATACATCTTATTAGAAGCATTTAAACACTTGTTTAGTTTACATTAATTTGTAAGAAGTTCCTTAAGAAGACCAAGGTGTGGTCAGTTGTAACGCCCGTTCATTTTAATTAAATTATTTATGAATTATTGGTGTGCCTTATGTGGGAGTGTGTCTGAGAGTGTTGGTGTGCCCTTAGATGGGGTGGGTTTGTATATGATTGGTGAGTATCCTTGATATATAAGGATTATTTTTGGAGATGTGGTGTTGAGATAATAATATAATAGTTAATAGTAATATTGGTGGTATTATTATTATTATTATTATTATTATTATTATTATTATTATTATTATTATTATTATTACTATTAGTATTAATATTATTATTGGTGGAATATTATTACTATTATTATGAATATTATTATTAGTGGGAGAATAATATTTGTAGTATTATTATTATTGGATTTAAATAATAAAATAAGAAATAAGGGATTAAAGGAAATAGAGAAGTTTTTGGGAAAGAGAGGAGGACACAATAAACTGCCAGAGAAAGGATTTTGGGAGAAGAGAAAGGAAGTTACGATAAACAGTTGTGGGAGAAAGAGCAAAAGAACGATAAACTGCTCAAAAAACCAAAATTGAGGAAAAAGGTTGAGGACAAGGAAAAAGGAACGTGACTATGGAGAAAGTAAGAAGAAAAATTTTCCATCGGTGAAATTGGAAGAAAGTTACAGGAGAGTTACCGTAGAACGGAATCAGAACCAAAAAGCTTGGAATTGGCCTCTATTCAAGGTAAGAGTGGGGTTCAATTCTATAACCGTGGGTATGATCGATTTCATGTAGGGAATCGATTCATAGGTATGATTTCCGTTAATCGATAAATGTTAGGGACGAGGTTTTTCTATGTAAGAATGAATGTGTTATATACGATGCTCTAAGGTTTCCCTAATGGGGAAAATACGTAGTAACGTTCCCGTAGTAATGTTACCGTAGTGATGTTACTGTAGTAATGTTCCCGTAGTAAATGTTCCCGTAGGTCGAGAAATATTAAGGGAATATTAAGGGTAAATGTTCCCGTAGGTTGAGAAATATTAAGGGAATATTAAGGGTAAATATTCCCGTAGGTTGAGAAATATTAAGAGAATATTAAGGGTAAATGTTCCCGTAGGTTGAGAAATATTAAGGGAATATTAAGGGTAAATGTTCCCGTAGGTTGAGAAATATTGAGAGAATATTAAGGGTTAATGTTCCCGTAGTAACGTTCCCGTAGTAACGTTACCGTAGTAATGTTCCCGTAATGATGTTGTTATTATGTCCCTATTTAAGTAAATTAGAAGTTGTAGTTATATTACCCGTATGAAAGTATATGAAAATGTGTTGAGTTCTTATTTGTAGTAATGATGTTGTCAATTGTTCTCTGACATGAAAATGCTGTTGAGTTCTCAATTGTAGAGACGAGGTTGTTTTTAATTGTTCTCTGCGAAAATGTGTTAGAGTCTTATTTGTAGGAACGATACTGTTGGTAGTTCTCTGATATGAACAGATTGAAGTGGTGGGTACATGATGTATGCGAAATGTGATGTTTCTGTTATGGATAATTGGTTGTAGGCTTGATGCCTTGTTGCATGGTTGTTGCACAGTTGTTGTTGTTGTGTTATAGTCCATAATAGTTGCATCTCATAGCATATCATTTGGCCTGGATTGGCGACGGTTGTGTCTTTAATGACAAAATAAAATGATTGTGGAGAGTTGTCTCCCAAATTATTGTGGAGTGTTGTCTCCCGAATTATTGTGGAGAGTTGTCTCCCAGATTATTGGAGAGTTGTCTCCCGAATTATTGTGGAGATTTGTCTCCCAAAATGGTACCACATGCATATGCACAGTTGAGTTGCATTGTTGAGTCGCATTGTTGAGTTGCGTTGTTGAGTTGTTTTGATGAGTTGCTGAGATATGATGATAATTGTTGTGGTTATGAATAAAGGGTGGTTGCAGTTTAATTATTACTAATATTTATGCGAACTGTTGGAATTATAATATTGTGATAATATTCTGACATGACTTTTATCATGCCTTATGTTATATTGTTGATATCTCACCCTTTACGTTGTATGATTAAAATGTTAAACAAATTATCGTTGTTTGTTCATCCGAATTTTGTGCTACGTATGTTAGTAAATGATCCGTTGCAGGTGTATGTGTTGTGGTGAAGTGTAAAATGTGACACCTCTGATGCGTCTGAGAATTGGGGAGTGTGACGGTTGTCACAGCTCCATGACGCTCGTCATGACTGTGACGGTCGTGACATCCATGACTGTCGTCATGAGATTTTAATTGCTGCACTTTGAGTTGTTTCTGTTGTTTATCTTATTTTTCCGTGATAGTTTAAAGTGAGGTATTACAATTGGTATCAGAGCAGGTCGGTCCGTCCGGCCAAGTTGTTTAATGTTGTGTATTCCCTGGTATGCGACATGTGTGTGAAAACACTGTCGGTACATATTTTGTTGTGGAACCTTTGTCTGCAGGAGTGAGAATGATTCAAGTGGGGGAGAAAATTGTGGTTCTCCAGGATGCTGCAAGGGAGGAGTTGTAGCTCAGTGTATGGTTGAACGCTCTTATAGTTTGGTAAAGATGGTTTATACCCCATCATGATTTTCGTCTGTCTATTGACAAATTGAGGAACTGATCGCCCTTAATCTCTTGTTAATAGTAGTTGGGATTATGTTAGATGGGATATGCGTGTCTTTCAAGCTTAGATGGCGTGAGCAGTGATTTGTCTTGAGTTAAGCTATGTTGGACCTTACTAAGGGTATTCTTGACGAGATTCGATAAGGTCAGAATTCTGGTTTGAGTTGGTAGATTGGTTGAATCTGAGGAACTAAAGTCGAAGGGATGATTTTCAGATTAATGGAAATAGTACCATGAGATGTCGTGATAGAGTTTGTGTTCTAGATATTATTGAATGGAATAAGAGCATTGAGGTAGATGGAGTATCCATCCCGGTGCTATGAAGATGTAACCAGATTTTAGGAAATTATTTTGAGGGCCATAGATGGAGAGAGAAGTGGCTGAGTTTGTATATGCCGGTTAGACTTGTCGGAAGTCGAAGAATAAACGTCAGAGACCGTTGAGTCCGATGCAACCGTTGAATATTCCAGAGTGGAGATCGGATAGTATTCCCATGGATTTTGTGTTGGGTTTTCCGGAGAATTTGAGGGATATGATTTTACTTGGGTGATTTTGGATAGAATGACTAATTTGGCTCTTTTCCTAACAAGTGAGATTAATCATTCTATGTTGAAGCTAGCTGAGATTGTGCAAGAGACGACTGAAAAGATCCAAAGGATCCAAGAAAGATGTATTTTGAGAGTTACTATAGTAACTGGTGTTGGTCGAGCTTGAGGTCTCGGAAGCACACTGTGTTTTGTTGATCTGTACCAGAGTGGCGCAGCAGAAGCGTGGGAAAAATAGCAGGTTAGACTGTTTTACCGCTGTCACTCGTGGGAATTTACATGATGTGGTATGTGTCTAAGTTGAAGAAGTACATTGATTCGGATGGATGGTGTACAAGTGAAAGGTAATTTGACTATTGAGGCGTTGCTAGTTCAGGTGGATGAACGAGAAGCAACTTCGAGGGAAGAGATTGCTTTGGTAAAAGTAGTCTGGTGGGGAGCTGTGTGATTGAGGTAAATTCGAGGATGAAATTCTTTTAAGTAGGGGAGAGTTGTAACGCCCGTTCATTTTAATTAAATTATTTATGAATTATTGATGTGCCTTATGTGGGAGTGTGTCTGAGAGTTTTGGTGTGCCCTTAGGTGGGGTGGATTTGTATATGATTGGTGAGTATCCTTGATATATAAGGATTATTTGTGAAGATGTGGTGTTGAGATAATAATATAATAGTTAATAGTAATATTGGTGGTATTATTATTATTATTATTATTATTATTATTATTATTATTATTAATATTATTACTATTAGTATTAATATTATTATTGGTGGAATATTATTACTATTATTATGAATATTATTATTAGTGGGAGAATAATATTTGTACTATTATTATTATTGGATTTAAATAATAAAATAAGAAATAAGGGATTAAAGGAAATAGAGAAGTTTTTGGGAAAGAGAGGAGGACACGATAAACTGCCAGAGAAAGGATTTTGGGAGAAGAGAAAGGAAGTTCCGATAAACAGTTGTGGGAGAAAGAGCAAAAGAACGATAAACTGCTCAGAAAACCAAAATTGAGGAAAAAGGTTGAGGAGAAGGAAAAAGGAACGTGACTGTGGAGAAAGTAAGAAGAAGAATTTTCCATCGGTGAAATTGGAAGAAAGTTGCAGGAGAGTTACCGTAGAACGGAACCAGAACCAGAAAGCTTGGAATTGGCCTCTATTCAAGGTAAGGGTGGGGTTCAATTCTATAACCGTGGGTATGATCGATTTCATGTAGGGAATCGATTCATAGGTATGATTTCCGTTAATCGATAAATGTTAGTGACGAGGTTTTTCTATGTAAGAATGAATGTGTTATATACGATGCTCTAAGGTTTCCCTAATGGGGAAAATACGTAGTAACGTTCCCGTACTAATGTTACCGTAGTGATGTTACTGTAGTAATGTTCCCGTAGTAAATGTTCTCGTAGGTCGAAAAATATTAAGGGAATATTAAGGGTAAATGTTCCCGTAGGTTGAGAAATATTAAGGGAATATTAAGGGTAAATGTTCCCGTAGGTTGAGAAATATTAAGAGAATATTAAGGGTAAATGTTCCCGTAGGTTGAGAAATATTAAGGGAATATTAAGGGTAAATGTTCCCGTAGGTTGAGAAATATTGAGAGAATATTAAGGGTTAATGTTCCCGTAGTAACGTTACCGTAGTAATGTTCCCATAATGATGTTGTTATTATGTCCCTATTTAAGTAAATTAGAAGTTGTAGTTATATTACTCGTATGAAAGTATATGAAAATATGTTGAGTCCTTATTTGTAGTAATGATGTTGTCAGTTGTTCTCTGACATGAAAATGCTGTTGAGTTCTCAATTGTAGAGACGAGGTTGTTTTTAATTGTTCGCTGCGAAAATGTGTTAGAGTCTTATTCGTAGGAACGATACTGTTGGTAGTTATCTGATATGAACAGATTGAAGTGGTGAGTACATGATGTATGCGAAATGTGATGTTTCTGTTATGGATAATTGGTTGTAGGCATCATGCCTTGTTGCACGGTTGTTGCACAGTCGTTGTTGTTGTGTTATAGTCCATAATAGTTGCATCTCATAGCATATCATTTGGCCTGGATTGGAGACGGTTGTGTCTTTAATGACAAAACAAAATGATTGTGGAGAGTTGTCTCCCGATTTATTGTGGAGTGTTGTCTCCCGAATTATTGTGGAGAGTTGTCTCCCGGATTTTTGTGGAGAGTTGTCTCCCGAATTATTGTGGAGAGTTGTCTCCTGAATTATTGTGGAGTGTTGTCTCCCAAAATGGCACCACATGCATATGCACATTTGAGTCGCATTGTTGAGTCGCATTGTTGAGTTGCGTTGTTGAGTTGTTTTGATGAGTTTCTGAGATATGATGATAATTGTTGTGGCTATGAATAAAGAGTGGTTATAGTTTATTATTACTAATATTTATGCGAACTGCTGGAATTATAATGCTGTGATAATATTTTGACATGACTTTTATCATACCTTATGTTATATTGTTGATATCTCACCCTTTACGTTGTATGTTACCCCCGTTGGTGGTAATTTGCAGGTAACTCGGAAGAAAGTGTCGCTTTATGTTTAAGGTCGTTGGTCGCTCGGATACGTAGCACTCTGGGGGGGGGGGGGGATGAACGATTAATGTTATAGTTTTAATTGAATTCCTTGTTGCTGAATTTTATTAAGTACTATGGCAAGTAGATTGGTTGTTTCTGATAATGCCAAATGTTGCTTGGATGCATAGTTGTTTTAGTGAATTGATGCAAGATAATTACTTGCTGAATTTTAATGGAATTTAATTAGTACGAATCGTTGGAAGTGTATTATAACATGGCGTTTATGATTAAAATGTTAAACAAATTATCGTTGTTTGTTCATCCTAATTTTGTGCTACGTATGTTAGTAAATGATCCGTTGCAGGTGTATGTGTTGTGGTGAAGTGTAAAATGTGACACCTCTGATGCGTCTGAGAATTTGGGAGTGTGACGGTCGTCACAGCTCCATGACGCTCGTCATGACCGTGACGGTCATGACATCCATGATGGTCGTCATGAGATTTTAATTGCTGCACTCTAAGTTGTTTCTGTTGTTTATCTTATTTTTCCGCGATAGTTTAGAGTGGGGTGTTACATCAGTAGTCCTTGAGAAGACTAAGACAGTTGTTCTTAGTGCTTGCTATTGTAATCAGTTGATTAATAGTGGATTAAGTCCTTGTGGAGAAAGGCAAATCATCTTTGATAAGGTGGACTGGAGTAGTTGAGTTCAACGAACCAGGATAAAAATCTTGAGTTGTTTTTATTGCCATATTATTTAAAAACTCTTATTCAACCCCCCCCTTCTAAGTGTTTTTCTCACCTTCAGTTGGCATCAGAGCTCCGGTTCTGTTTGTGCTATCACTTAACCGTGACCAGAAAAGATCCAGTGGGAAAAACTCTTGATATTCTTGGTTGATATACATTATGGCTGCTGAAACTTCAACATCCAGCAACAACAAATATGAAGAAAGAGTCAGCACAAAACCTCCCATGTTTGATGGAGAGAAATTTGACTATTGGAAAGATAGACTAGAAAGTTTCTTTCTAGGATTTGATGCTGATCTTTGGGACTTAGTTATTGATGGATATGTTCATCCCACTGATGGGAACAACAAGAAAATTGACAGAAAATCAATGACTGAGGCGCAAAAGAAGGAATTCAGAAACCACCACAAGGCTAGAACTATCTTGCTAAATGCTATATCTCATACTGAGTATGAGAAAATAACCAACAGAGAAACTGCCTTTGATATATTTGAATTCCTGAAGATGACTCATGAAGGAAACTCTCAAGTTAAAGAAACCAAGGCTCTGGCGCTGATCCAGAAGTATGAAGCTTTCAAAATGGAAGAATCTGAATCTATTGAAGCCATGTTTTCCAGATTCCAGATTCTCACTGCTGGCTTAAAGGTTCTGGACAAGGGTTACTCTACAGCAGATCATGTCAAGAAAATAATCAGAAGCTTGCCAATCAGATGGAGACCCATGGTCACTGCTCTGAAGATGGCAAAGGATCTGAACAAGATTACGCTGGAGGAACTAATCAATTCTCTGAGGAGTCATGAGATTGAACTAGAGGAAGATGAGCCTCTAAAGAAAGGTAAGTCAATTGCTTTAAAATCTAATAAATCTATTAAAGCATTGCAGGTAATAGAAGAAAGCTCTGAAGAGTCTTCTTCTGAAGATGAAGAAGAACTATCCTTGCTGTCCAGAAGAATCAACAAACTCTGGAAGAATAAGCAAAGGAAGTTCAAGAACTTCAGGAAACCAGATCAACACAAAGAATCTTCTGGACACAGAAAATCTGGAGAACCCTCTGGATACAGAAGATCTGGAGAATCCTCTGGATACAGACGATCTGGAAAAAGAGAGGTTGTTTGCTATGAATGCAAAGAACCTGGGCACTACAAGAGTGAATGTGCAAAGCTTCAGAAGGAGAAGCCAAAGAGAAAGTCAGATCACAAAAAGAAAGTTTTGATGGCTACCTGGGATGATTTAGACGCATCTGATTCGTCATCAGAGTTAGAAGAAGAATGTGCTAATGTAGCATTCATGGATGACATAGAAGACAGTGTTGAATCATCTGGATCAGAATCAGAATCTGATACTGAGGAGGTATTTGCTGAACTTTCTAGACAAGAACTTGTTGAAAGTCTATCTGATATTCTTGAAAACTATAGCAAAGTTAAACTCAAATACAAAAAGCTTCTAAAGCATATTGAATTTGAGAGTAACAAGTTTGAATCAGAAATAGCTGAGCTAAAAGCTGAAAATCTTCCATTGAAAAATAATTTAGAATCTGCTCAACTAAACTCTGATCCAAAGTCTAAATCATGCTCTAAAAATATTTTACAAGAGTATGACTATAGCTTCAGGAAGTTTCTAACTAAAAGCCTAGATAGAAGCAAGATGGCTTCAATGATCTATGGTATTAGCAGAAACTATAGAAAAGGTGTTGGATATAAATCTTTTTCTTATGAGGATTCAAATCCAAAATCTGTAGATAAACTGGATATCAAGTATCCTCCTTTATATTCTCAGTTTACATTTGGTCACTTAAATGATATTAAACACACAAGTTCTAATCAGAACAAACCTGTGTTTAATAAATCTAAAGCTAATCAGAACAAGTCTTATGTTGAAAGAAAGAAGTTTAGAAAAAGCTTTAAGGCAACTAACCAAAAAGGACCCAAGAAAATATGGGTACCTAAGGATAAGATAATCTATGTTGCAGACATCCTTAGCAACAAAGTCAAGACTCCAGTCATGGTACCTGGACTCTGGATGCTCACGACATATGACGGGAACAAGGTCTATGTTCCAAAGTCTGGAGCTTAGATCTAGAGGAGATGTCAAGTTTGGAGGGAATCAGAAGGGCAAGATAATTGGCTCTGAAACCATTGGCAATGGTAAACTTCCTTCCATAACTAATGTCTTGCTTGTTGAAGGATTAGCTCATAATCTATTGTCCATAAGTCAATTAAGTGACAATGGTTATGACATAATCTTTAATCAAAAGTGTTACAAAGCTGTTAGTCAAAAGGATGGCTCAATCCTTTTTAATGGTAAAAGGAAAAACAACATTTATAAAATTAGTCTTTCAGAACTTAAGGTTCAGAATGTTAAATGCCTTATGTCTGTTAATGATGAGCAATGGGTCTGGCACAGAAGACTGGGTCATATTAATATGAGACGTATATCTTAGATTAATAAACTTAATCTGGTCAGAGGACTTCCTAATTTGAAGTTCAACTCAGATGCTCTTTGTGAAGCATGTCAGAAAGGAAAATTTTCAAAATCATCTTTCAAATCCAAAAATGTTGTTTCAACTTCAAAACCATTAGAGTTACTTCACATTGATCTGTTTGGACCAGTGAAAACTGCATCCATCAGAGGCAAGAAGTATGGATTAGTCATTGTTGATGACTACAGCAGATGGACATGGGTAAAATTCCTAAAGCACAAGGATGAGTCACAATCTGTGTTCTTTGACTTCTGCAAACAAGTCCAAACTGAAAAAGATTTCAAAATTGTTAAAGTTAGAAGTGATCATCGTGGTGAATTTGAAAACAAACATTTTGAAAAATATTTTAATGAAAATGGCATTGCTCATGATTTCTCCTGTCCTAGAACTCCACGACAGAATGGAGTTGTAGAGAGGAAAAATAAAACATTGCAAGAGATGGCCAGAACCATGATTAATGAGACTAACATGGCAAAACATTTTTGGGCAGAAGCAATTAACACATCATGTTACATTCAGAACAGAGTGTCTGTTAGACCTCTTCTGGAAAAGACTCCTTATGAATTGTGGAGGAATAGAAATCCAAACATTTCTTATTTCCATCCTTTTGGGTGTATATGTTTTATGCTGAACACTAAAGAGAATCTTAACAAGTTTGATTATAAAGCACAAAAGTGTTTCATGCTTGGATATTCTGAACGCTCTAGAGGCTACAGAGTATACAATACTGAGACACAGATTGTGGAGGAATCTATACATGTTAGATTTGATGATAAGCTTGGCAATCAAAAGCCAAAGCAGCTTGAAAACTCTGCAGATGGAGAAGTTATTCTCACAGAATCTGAGAAACCAGAGGTAGAGAAAGCTCAAGAAGAAGCTACGCCAGATGCAACTCCATTGGCTGCTCAGATGAATAACATGAATATTTCTGAAGAACCAACAGTTAAAGGATCATCCAGAATCAAAGCTTCTCACCCAAAAGAAATGATTATTGGAAAGAAAGATGACCGTATAAGAACAAGGTCGTTTATCAGATCATCTGGAACATCACTCCTAGGGTTGGTGTCTATCATTGAACTAACATTTGTGGATGAGGATCTGAGTGATAATGATTGGATACTTGCAATGCAAGATGAGCTGAATCAATTTACAAGAAATGATGTTTGGGATCTGGTTCTAAGACCAAAAGGTTTCAACATTATTGGAAGTGGGTATTCAGAAATAAACTAAATGAGCAAGGAGAAGTTGTTAGGAAAAAAGCAAGGTTAGTAGCTCAAGGATACAGTCAACAAGAAGGAATTGATTACACTGAGACTTATGCTCCAGTGGCAAGGTTAGAATCTATACGCCTTCTTATTTCATTTGCTGCACAACATAACATCACTCTATATTAGATGGATGTTAAGAGTGCCTTCTTAAATGGTATTATAGAAGAAGAAGTTTATGTCCATCAACCTCCTGGTTTTGAAAGTGATAAATTTCCAGATCATGTTTTCAAACTCAAAAAATCTCTTTATGGTTTGAAACAAGCTCCCAGAGCTTGGTATGAAAGATTAAGTAATTTTCTTCTGGAAAAGAACTTTATCAGAGGCAAAGTGGAGACAACTCTTTTCTGTAAAACATTAAGAAAGATTTACTAATTTGTCAAATTTATGTGGATGATATTATTTTTGGATCTACCAATATTATGCTGGTAAAGGAGTTTACTTTGTCTATGCAGGCTGAATTTGAAATGAGCATGATGGGAGAACTTAGATTCTTTCTGGGAATCCAAGTAAATCAGACTCCAGAATGTACATATATTCACCAGACTAAGTATGTCAATGAGCTTGTGAAGAAGTTCAATCTGAATGAAAGCAAATTGGCAAAGACTCCAATGCATCCTACAAGCACACTTGGTAAGGAAGAGGTAAGTAAGAAAGTTGATCAAAAACTTTACAGAGGTATGATTGGATCTCTCTTATATTTGACTGCTTCAAGACCTGACATTTTATTCAGTGTTTGTCTGTGTGCTAGATTCCAATCAGATCCTAGAGAATCTCACTTAACAGCTGTTAAGAGGATTCTAAGGTATCTGAAAGGTACTACTAATGTGGGTTTGTGTTACAGAAGATCTGATGATTATAAATTAGTTGGATTTTGTGATGCTGACTATGCTGGAGATAGAATAGAGCGTAAAAGTACTTCTGGAAGCTGTCAGTTTCTTGGAAGTCATCTGATCTCATGGTTCAGCAAGAAGCAACCCACAATTGCACTTTCAACAACAGAGGCAGAATATATTGCTGCTGCTAGTTGTAGCACCCAGATGCTCTGGATGAAAAGTCAGCTGGAAGATTATCAGATTTTTGAGAGTAACATTTCTATCTTCTGTGATAATACTTCTGCTATATGCTTATCTAAAAACCCTATTTTACACTCTAAATCTAAGCATATAGAGATTAAACATCATTTCATCAGAGACTATGTTCAGAAGGGAATTATCAATTTAAACTTTGTGGATACAGATCATCAGTGGGCTGATATCTTTACAAAACCCCTTGCTGAAGATAGATTTAAATTTATTCTGAAAAATATAAGTATGGACTTCTGTCCAGAATAAAATATTCATCAGATGAAATTTTTACTCAGATGATAAATGTCTAAACTCCGAAGTATTTCTTCATTTCAATTCTGTGTTTATTTATTTGTGTGTAAATCTGAACTAACAAGGCTCAGAGGATCTGAACGTTGCCTAACGTTTCATTTCTCAAGAAGTTTCAGAGGCACATGCAAGCAAACACGTGTATCTCAGAATCTGGAAAGATAGAGTGCACCATACTGAATTGACGTTTGAGGTATTGCTTTGAAAATCTAAAATCTCTTGATTTTCCCCCCATTTGTCAGAATCATAAATGCTTGAAATGATTTTATTCTTTGCATTAATTGCTTGATATGATTATTTTCACTTCATTAATGGTTTTGTGTACGCGTGAGAATCTGTGTGTCCCTTGCTTGCCCTAAATTGATCTATATATATTCTCACAACACTTCACATTTCACACTTTACACTATCTATCACATTTTCTCATATGCATTTCTGTCTTCTTTATTGCTTCCATCTCTTTTCAAAACCCAAATCCTCACGTAAACCCAGACGTATCTCAAGAAAATCAATGGCATCATCATCTTCAACATCTGCTCAGATGCAATCCTCTACTGCTGCTGTGTCATCTCCAAATGCTGGTGTGTACAAGGAACCAGTGAGAACTCTTCTCACTCCAACAAAGGATCTTGAGGTTCTGTGTGAAAACTTTGTGGATTTTGCTTCCATTGAAGAAAATTGTTTTGATCTCAAACCAACCATTAAAACTCAAAACTGGGCAAAGTACTTTGACAGGTTGATGAGTCTTATTTATCCAACATTGGTGAAAGAGTTCTGGATACACGCCCAAGTTTGCCCTAAGTTCATTCATTCTTCGTTCTTGGAAAGGAGATTGTTATTACTGAGAAGTTAATCAAACGGCTGATTGAGTACAAAGAAACTGATGGAATCATAAGTATGGCAACTGCTCGTGTGGACTTGGCTGATGTTTTTCAAGAAGTCTGTGTTTCTGGTGAACCATCCAACAAAGTCAGAGATCTGAAGCCTATGTACAGAATCTGGGCTAAGATTTTCATGAGCTCTATTTTTCATAGAAAATCTTCAAACTCTCCAAATTATGTCAACACAGAACAACTGTACTTCATGTTCTGTATGAGTAAAGGCAGGAAGGTGGATCTACCTTATCTTCTGTTCAACCATCTTCTGAATCACATAAAGGAAACAAAAGAAGAAGTAAGAGCTAAGGCTGGAAAGATCAGAAATTGGATCCCTATGGGAAGGCTGATATCAGACATTCTGACAGAGAATTGTCTTGTAAAGCATCTGACTGATGCTGGGCTGACAGATGATCTGTCTTACATTGTAGGATCTGTCATTAATGGGAATACTCTGAAAAGGATGAAGGTCATCTCAGAGCTTGCTGGCAAACCTAAGAAGTTTGACTCTGAAGAAGTCAGCAGAAGGAGGATTCCTATAGCAGATTTTCCCATGTTCAGTGCAGATGAACCTAGGGAAATCATTCTGTCATTCATTTCTGACTATTTGAGAAATGGTATTCCTCTGCCTGCCAACATAGTACAGAAGGAAGGAGAAGTGTTGCCAAATCTTCTGAGAGAAAGGCGCAAGAAAAGGAAAGCTGAGGAAGGATCTGTTGCACAGCCTAAGAGGAAAGCCTCTGATGCTGCTGACAAGCCTGAGAAGAACAAGAAGCTGAAGGAAAATCCTCCAGAAGCTAGCTTGGAGGAAATAAGAGAAGCAATTAAATAGGTATTAACATCTGATCCAAAACCATTTGTCCCTTCACCCTCACCTTCACCTCCACCATCTCCTCCTCATACATCTGGACATCATACATCTGAACCCATTTCATCTCCTCATACACATTCTCAACCATCTTATGTTCATCAACCATCTGAACCCCCTCAACAAAAACCATTTGAACCCCCTCAACAAACATCATATGAACCACAACAACAAATACAATCTGAACCACAACAACAAAAACAATCTGAACCACCCTCTTCTACTCAACCACCAGAAGAACCAACCATCCCAAATCCTGAACCCTCTATCCCACAACCATCCGAAGATATTCTGGATGTGCAACCCATTGCAACCATGTATGTCTTATCTTCCACTTCATGTCATTCAACTGAATCATCTGATTCTGATGAATCTGAAGTTCCCTCACCAACTTGTTTACAAATTCATGACCCTTATAAACCACTACCATCTGACCTACCTGCTTCTGAACAACACCTTCATCACCTTGCTCTTCGCCCTAAATTTAACTTCACATACTTTCTACCATCTTCATCTGATGTTGTTACATCAACTCCATCTGATGTTGATACCTCTACACCTCATATCACCATACCACAACCATCTGAACAACAACCATCTGAACAACCACCATCTGATCAAACACCTCCTGAACAAACTCAAACAAGCCCTGAACCTTCACAAAAAGTCACCATAGAAGATTATCTGAAACGCAAACCCAGATCAGATGTTTATACTTTGTTTAAGAATTTCAAGAAGGAAATGCGTTTGGGGATTGCTTCTGTTGAAAAAGAGTGTATGTCTAGTATGGATCCTGCTGAATCTGAAGCTTCTTGGAACATATTCATCTCCAGGTTCAACACTGCTGCCTCTGATCTCAGAACAGTTTGCACTGATGATGCAAAGGCAAAGTTTGTTGAAATGGTCAGACAGACTCTGCTGAGCATTATCACAACACCAGTGCTACTTCTGGAAGATGCTCCTGCTGAAGACTCTTCATCTGAAGATACTGCTCCAATGATAGAAGATACTACTGATCCTCAAACTGCATCTAACATGGAGATTGATCATCCTAAGGCAACTGCATCTGCTTCTGCACCCTCTGCATCTGAGATGAAGACTGAGACTCCAGATGTTGTCCAAGAAGTTAAGGAAATCAGATCATGGATGGTAAAACAAGAATAGACTACTGAGGAGATCAAAACTTGGATGGCTAAGCAAGAAGAGTCTACTGCAAAGATTACTGATCTTATGACCCTGATTGCATCTCGCCAGCCCTAGTTTTCTTTTCCATGTTTTTGCATTTATGTTTGCACTTGTTTTCTGTTGTTTGGTTTCTGTTGTCTGTTGTCTGAACTTCTTATGTTGAATGAATCTGGCTGTTCTGTTTTTCATTTATGTGTTTTATTTTCTTTTCTTCTGTTATCTTTTCTGTCTTATGAATTCTTTTTGATTATGACAAAAAGGGGGAGAAAAAGAATCTGATTGTTCAATCCATAAGCAATACTAAAATGAAATTCAGACATAGTATTAACTAACATTGAATTGTAAGACTTTCAGATTTTATTGTTTCATCTGACAAAAATTCTTTGAAGTTACCCTGAAAATTACCCAACCAGGCTCTAATCCTTGAAGTAAATTTGACTATGATTTTGGAAGATAAACCAGACTCTTTATTTGAAAGAATTCACCAGGCTCTGATTCTAGAAAGCATCCAAGCTCTAATTCTTTATTTTAACAAGGATTCCTACCAGGTTCTGAAATATACTCAAGCAAAAAGGGAAGTGTTCTCTTCTATTAGAGTATTCATTTCAGGGGGAGATTCTTAATCTCAGGGGGAGTTATATATTTTATTCTCTATATTGAACAAAATTTCCTATGTTTTGTCATCATCAAAAAGGGGGAGATTGTTAGAACACAGATTGGTGTTTCTTATATCTCTATGTTTTGATGATAACTCTTATGGAATTTTGTATTAAGAATATATATACTCTAAAATTTGTTCAAGTATTATTGTTTCAGGTATTAAATTGAATACTCTTAAAGAAGCAAAATACATAAGTACAAGCAACTACGCAAGGCTCTGAAGCATCAGATGCAAGACAATCAGAAGACTCTGAAGCGCTGCCAGAAGAATCTGAAGCAGAAGCTGCAGAATGATCTGAAGAGTTTCTGAAAGAATTATATAAAGAGTTGAAAGCTTTGATCAAATCAGACTCTGAAGTTCATTTCACTGCAAGAACAGAGGCTCTGATAATCAGACTCTAATCAAATTAATATTCACGCTCAAAGCATACTTTGCTGCATACTCTGATGAAGACTCTGATCAAGATTAAGACTCTGATATATCAAGTTCTGATCATCTATCAAAGCTCTGATCATCTCAAACATTTAGCTCTGATCATCTCAAGTATTTAATTCCTTTTAAGCTTGTTACAAGTTCTGAAGTGCAGATTATGAAGACTTCATCTTGAAGGAAGCTTGTTGAAGAAGCTGTAAAATTGATTGGACGTGGTGCTACTTCCAAAGTAACCAACGGCTATTTTGTCCAATGAAGAGACGTGGTGCAAATCCCAAAGCTTCTACAACCATACTTTTCCTGCAGAAAGCATGTCTCTGCCCATACCTTTTTAGTGATGAAAAGTATTATATTTCAATATAATACTCAGCTGCACATTATTCAAAGCACTTGGAAAAGCTATAAAAGGAGAACTTCTGCAACATTTAGAAGTTGCTCATTCAGAAAGAAATATTTGATACACACGCTTGAGGCATCAAAGTGAAATTCTCTTAAAGTTCTTATTCATTTGTTCTTTCATAAAACTGTATAGTTTTATTTGTACTTAATCTTAAGTGTAAATATCACAGTTGTGATACAGCTTATTAGAAGCATTTAAACACTTGTTTAGTTTACATTAATTTGTAAGAAGTTCCTTAAGAAGACCAAGGTGTGGTCAGTAGTTCTTGAGAAGACTAAGACAGTTGTTCTTAGTGCTTGCTATTGTAATCAGTTGATTAATAGTGGATTAAGTCCTTGTGGAGAAAGGCAAATCATCTTTGATAAGGTGGACTGGAGTAGTTGAGTTCAACGAACCAGGATAAAAATCTTGAGTTGTTTTTATTGCCATATTATTTAAAAACTCTTATTCAACCCCCCCTTTCTAAGTGTTTTTCTCACCTTCATTCTAATGGTAGGACAACTTCCATACCATACACCAGCGAGAAAGGAGTTGCCCCAGTTGAAGTGCGTATCGTAGTACGATATTCGTGCAAAGTAAAGGGCAACATCTCATGCCAATCCTTATAGGTTACAACCATCTTCTGAATTATCTTCTTGATGTTCTTGTTGTCCGCTTCAACATCGTTGTTCATCTTCGGACGATAGGGCGATGAGTTGTGATGCTCGATTTTGAAACTCTGGCACAGTTCCTTCATTATCTTGTTATTCAAGTTCGAACCATTGTCAGTAATGATTCGTTCGGGCACTCCATATCTACAGATGATGTCCTTTTTGATAAATCTAGCTACGACTTGCTTCGTGACATTTGCATAGGAGGTCGCTTCCACCCACTTGGTAAAGTAGTCAATGGCTACCAAGATGAAGCAATGTCCATTGGATGCGGTTGGCTCAATCTTGCCAATCATGTCAATGCCCCACATGGAAAAGGGCCAAGGAGATGCCATGACGTTCAGAGGACACGTCGACACATGAATCTTGTCGGCATAAATCTGGCATTTATGGCATTTCTTCGCATATTTGAAGCAATTGGACTCCATAGTCAGCCAATAATACCCTGCTCGCAACATCTTTCGAGACATGGCGTGCCCGCCGGCATGCGTACCAAAGGCTCCTTCGTGGACCTCTTCCATAAGCAATCTTGCTTCTTTTTCATCCACGCATCTGATTAATACCAAGTCATAATTCCTCCTGTAGAGTACACCACCCTGATTCAGATAAGAGTTGCCAGACAACCTTCTCAGAGTCTTCTTATCCCGGGTCGACACCCCTGGTGGATACTCTTGTTTCTTAAGAAAGTTCTGGATGTCATAAAACCATGGCTTGCCATCAGAGGCTTCCTTAATGGCAAATACAAACGCCGGCCTATCAAGGCGCGAGATGACTATTCTTGGAGTATCATTCCAATAGTTCACCTTATACATCGAGGATAACATCGCCAGAGCGTCTGCCATCTGATTCTCTGCTCTTGGCACGTGATGGAACTCTACATGATCAAAGAATGGAAATAGCCTCCTTGTATAGTTCATGTAAGGAATCAGATTGGGTTGCCTGGTCTCCCATTCTCCTTTGATTTGATTTACAACTAGCGCTGAATCGTCGTACACATCTAGATTCTTGATCCTCAGACCAATGGCTTCTTCCAACCCCATGATGCACGTTTCATACTCCGCTTCATTGTTGGTGCAAGGAAATGTCAACCTGGCAGTGAATGGTATATAAGTACCATGAGGCGTCGTGATAATTGCCCCAATTCCACTTCCATATGAGTTAACAGCACCATCAAATATCATCTGCCACTGGGAGCGAAGCTCAGGACCTTTGTTAGGCAACGGTTCATCATAATCTTTCATCTTCAGATACATGATGTCTTCATCGGGAAAATCAAATTTCATCGGTTGATAGTCGTCAATCGGCTATTCGGCAAGGTATTCTGACAGAACACTTCCCTTGATGGCTTTCTGGGAAACATATTGGATGTCGTACTTTGTCAGTACCATCTGCCACCTAGCAATTCTCCCTGAAAGTGCTTGCTTTTCAAAGACGTACTTAATCGGATCCATCTTCGAAATCAGCATGGTTGTATGATTAAGCATATACTGTCTCAAACGTTTGGTAGCCCACATGAGTGCGCAACACGTTTTCTCCAACATCGAGTACCTAGACTCACAATCCGTGAACTTTTTACTCAGATAGTATATTGCGTGCTCTTTTCTTCTAGTCTCGTCCTATTGACCGAGAACACAACCCATGCTATTCTCAAGAACCGTTAAGTACATGATCAATGGTCTTCCAGCGACTGGGGGTATCAATATCGGAGGTTCCTGCAAATATTCTTTTATTTTATCAAATGCCCTTTGGCAATTTTCATTCCAGACGACCGCCTGATCTTTCTTTAGCAATTTAAACATGGGTTCACACGTGGATGTGAGATGAGATATGAACCGAGCAATGTAGTTCAATCTCCCCAAGAAACCACAAACCTCTTTTTCCATTTTCGGCGCTGACATATTTTGAATAGCTTTTATATTTGCAGGATCGACCTCGATTCCTTTTTCACTGACAATGAACCCCAGCAGCTTTCCTAACCTGACACCAAAAGTGCACTTATTAGGATTCAACCTCAACCTGAATTTCCTGAGCCTCTCGAACAGCTTCAACAGGTTGATTAGATGTTCCTCCTCCATTTGCGACTTTGCTATCATGTCATCAACATAGACCTCAATCTCATGATGAATCATATCATGAAACAAAGTGACCATAGCCCGCTGATAGGTTGCCCCTGCATTTTTCAACCCAAAAGGAATTGCCTTATAACAGAAAGTCCCCCACGGCGTGATAAACGTTGTTTTCTCCATATCCTCCGGTGCCATCTTGATCTGGTTATAACCGGAAAAACCGTCCATGAAGGAAAACACAGAATATTGAGTAGTGTTATCAACCAATACGTCAATGTGGGGGAGCGGGAAATCATCCTTCGGGCTCGCCATATTCAGATCTCTGTAATCAACACACATTCGCACCTTGCCATCCTTCTTAGGCACAGGCACGATGTTGGCGACCCACGGAGGGTAAGTTGTAACGGCTAAAAATCCAGCGTCCAGCTGCTTCTGGACTTCTTCCTTGATTTTCACAGCCATATCTGGTCTCGTGTGCTTGAGCTTATGCTTGACTGGCAGACACTCTTCATGCAACGACAAGCGATGAACCACAATGTCTGTGTCAAGCCCGAGCATGTCTTCGTATGACCAAGCAAAGATATCACTATACTCACGGAGCATCTCAATCAACCTTTGCTTGATGTCACTTTGCAACGTCGCCCCTATCCGAACATTCCTCACAACTTCCTCAGAACCCAAGTTAATAACCTCGATTTCCTCCTGATGAGGCAGAATAATCTTTTCTTCCTATTTTAAGAGTCTAGCTAGCTCTTCTGGTAAGTATTCATCTTCATCAATCTCTTCTTCGGCCTGAAATATCGGATTATCAAAGTCGAAGCGAGTCATAGATGTCTTTGGCGTGGTGTCATCTGCAATGTGAATCCTGCAATGATAATGGTTAAATGTTTAAAATGATATGCAAAACAAGCACAAAGCCACATTGCCATTTTATTGTTAAACATAAAACATGAAAAACAAGGATCACAATATTTGATTGTAGAAAAACGCCCTTTGATTGATTGAAAAAGATTATGCAAGCATAAACAGACAGGCCCTGAAGATAAGAACCATTATGCTCCGGGTAGAACATAGGGTTGTACAATAATTAGAAAAACAAAGTATTACTCTTCCGTTGTCACTTGAATGAATTCCTCGATAGACCAGTTGTTGAGGCTTTGTCCCTGAGTGCATGGCCGAATCCACGAGTCCATATCGCAGTCGCTATTCCCCTCTTCATCTGAAATAGCGTTAATCCTCTCGAAGATAACCCCACCTTTGGTAAACTGCACCGGCCCTTTGTAATGCGGCGTGCTCTGTGAGGATGACGAAGAAGATGGGCAGTATCCCAGACCAAACTTATCCTGCTTATGGGGAATGTCCAGCACTTGACCCCAACCTGGCGCTACCTCAGCCTGCACTGCTGCTTGGGCCTCCTTGAAGGATGACATCACGTTGGGCGTCTTGCTCACAGCAGACACTTTGTCTTTGATCTGTACCGTCTCAAAGGCTTGACAAAGAGTCTCATAGATTTCTCCATCCACCTCAACATATTTAAACGAAGACAAATGACTGATCATTATATCTTCCTCTCCGCATACAGTGATGACGCTGCCTCTCACCATGTACTTGAGCTTCTGGTGCAGCGAGGAAGTCACAGCTCCCACCAAGTGAATCCATGGACGGCCCAACAAACAGCTATAGGCAGGCTGAATGTCTATAATATAGAATATCGAATCAAATACTTCGGGCCCTACCTGAATAGGCAACGTCAGCTCTCCAAATACAGATCTTCTGGTACCATCAAAAGCTCTCACCACAAGATCACTTGGCGTACACATAATGCCCCGAGTATCTAGCTTCATCAGCGCCTTTTTGGAAGTACATTCAAAGACGATCCTGTATCTACCAACACATGAGACAGGACGGTTCCACGACATTCAATTGAAATGTGCAACGCACAATTATGATTCCTGCCTTTTGGTGTCAGATCCAAGTTCGTGAAACCTAGACCATTTCCTGCGTTGACCTGCGCTACAACCCCTTCGAGTTGGTTAAACGATATCTCTTGCGGCACGTAAGCAGTGTTCAATATTATCCACAAGGCATTTAGGTGCGCTTCTGAACATAACAACAATGACAGGATAGAGATTTTGGAAGGCGTCTGCTGCAAGTGATCCACTATCTTATAGTCACTTTTCCTTATCAATCTCATGAACTCCTTCGCTTCCTTCTCTAAAGAACTCTTCTCACCAGCTTGAGAATTTTCTTCCACCACTACTTTCTTCCCCTTATCAGCTCTGTCAGCGACCACTTTAGGTGATGAGGACACTCTTCCACTTCGAGTAATTCCCCCAGCCCTAACTAGATTATCCACAAAATCCGTCGGTAAATTCTTCAGCTCCTGTTTCTGCCCATTACAATATACCTCCGCTCCATAGTTCCACAGAATTGCTTTGGTACTCTCATATGGCACAGGACCAGCTTTGGTAATGATTATGGTTGGTGGCCTAGGCGCAGAAATAATTATAGTTTTGTATGGAATCGAGATCGTTGCAACCTCATTCCTTTCTTCAACCATTACCTCTTCATATTTCTTCTCAACAATCCGGTCAAATTGCAACATTCCATCATTAATCATACCCTGAATGCAGCTCTGCATATCCCTCGGGATGACTCAAACATTCAGCACACGATTCACTACAGCCCGAGAATATCCCTCCCTTCAATAACTTTTCTTTCACAAAGCCCAACGGTGTCTTCAAATCACTGACATCAGTTATCAGATCTAAACTCTCGTCTTCAATGATTGCACTGACTCCGGCTGCCCCATGGTTGGGCATGAGGTTCTGCACGACATTGGGAGCGTCGTGAGAAACGTTTATTGCCTTGCTATCCACTAAATCCTGAACTTTGTGTTTAAAGGCCTTGCAGTTATCAATGTTGTGCCCAGGTGCCCCAGAATAGAACTCACAACGAGCATTTGCATCATAACCGGGTGGTGGTGGTCCTGTCAGAGGAGCCATGGTTCTCTTTTGTACTAATTGTAACTGTAATAGATGTTGAAGCAATTGAGAATACGGCATCGGAGGCGCGTCAAATTGTCTATTCACCACCCCGCCTCGATCCTGAAATCTTCTATAACCCTATTGATTCTGCTGTTGCTGTGGTTGTTGTTGTTGAGGTACTATAGGACTTGTGATACTCGCAACCTGCTGCTGCTGCTGACGATATTGCTGGCTTTGATTTCTATTCCTGTTACGAGAGCCAGACACTGCGTTAGCCTCACCTTCCTTCTTTTTATTGCCAAATGGCTTTCTTCCTCCTCCAGCTGAGGATACCTCGCCAGCATGAATTTTACTGAGCTTAATGCCATTCTCTACCCTCTCCCTAGTGATGATCAGATCAGAAAGGCTACCTGACATGCTACTGATAAGCTTCTCATAATAGACACCAGGCAACATGGCCACAAACATATCAATCAATTCATGCTCCACCATCGGAGGCTGCACTCTTGCTACAAGTTCGCGCCACCTTTGGGCGTACTCCTTAAATCCTTCACTAGTCTTTTGAGACAAATTCTGGAGTTGGACCCTGTTAGGAGCAAGGTCGCTATTGTAATGATAGTGTTTCACAAAGGCTTCAGCTAAGTCTCTCCAACTGCGGATACTAACAGGCTCCAGTCCCATGTACCACTCAAGAGAGGGTCCAGACAAGCTGTCCTGAAAGAAATGCATGAGTAGCTTTTCTTCATCCGAGTAAGCAGACATTTTGCGGTAATAAGAACGCAGATGAACTCGAGGACAAGTCGTGCCTTTGTATTTATCAAAGTCGGGAACTTTGAATTTCAGCGGTACCTTCAAGTCTAGGATCAGCCCCAGATTAGCCATGTCTAGTCCCATGGAGTTCTGATTTTCAAAAGATCTCATATTCTCTTCAATCAGCCTAAACCTCTTATCAGCCTCAGACGGTAGTCCAACACCGATATCTCGCATAGAAAATGCGTCTTCCTGCTGGTCCTCATCCCATTGAGGAACATTGTTGCCATGCATAACACACACCACTTTAGGGATTCCACCTACGTTGCCTCCGCACGGAGGGATAACGATTGTAGGAATAGCGTGAGCATGTGGCGTACCATTACAACGAGGAGGATTAGCAGCAGTTCCTCTGTGAAGCACACCATTATTGTCAACTCTGGCAATCAATGGTTGCACCAAAGTCCTTAGTTGCTTCTGACCATGTGCCACACCCTGCATCAGCCCCATAAACTGAGTCATCCTGTCCCTCATCTCCTGTATCTCAGCTTGCACCTGTTCTATGATTTTACACTGATTCCCTCTAGTGGCGTAATGGTGAACTGTATGATTGTCTATCCTGAAACAAGCTAACAAACCACAGGAGAATAAGGTCAATGGTTCCACTGCACCTGCTATGCAAAAAAGCTATGCAAAATGCAGACATGTATATATGTATTAGGGACGTTTCCCCTCGATTCTAATTCCTGCGCGAACAAAGAGACATATGGAAACCAATAGCCAAGCATAGAGCCAAACAGCTCATACATACAAGAAAAGGCCTAACAGGCAAGGTACAAGCATACAACTGAGTATAAAAAATCAACAGAAGGACCTCAACCAACAGGTATGGTGATGAACAATACAAACATAAGCAACAAGCTACAAAGGAAATGAAAGACATCAGGTACGACAACGAGCATGAAACTCCTCCAATAGCTCCTGTGTCTCAGGATGGTCTGGTCTAACGAGTAACCCCTGAATGAGCGCCTCTCTCTGTCTGATAGTGGTCTGTAAACCCTCAGCATAGTCTTCCCAGGCTCCCTCACCAAAGACTTCCTCTAGCTTGCACCTCTTTGAATCAGCCCTCAGCTTGTAATCCTCCAAGGTTGCCAAAGCTTCGTTCAGTCTGCAATCACTGTCACGTCTGAGTAAAGCTTCATCTGCAATCCTCCCATCCTTCTCCTTGAGCTGAGTCCTCAGTCTAGCAATTTGCTGCTTTAGCTTATCCTCACGCTCCTTATTGTTTGTAAGAGTAGAATTCCACTGATCATTGAACTTGTAAATCTCCAAATAAGCCCTATCCAAGTCCTTCTTCTTAGAAGCGAGAACATCACTGACAGTTTTCAAATCTAAACCCAAACGTTCATGGGAACGAGTCTCCTTAGTCAAATCTGTGCCCAACCTGTTCTCAAGCTCAGTCTGCCTCTTTGCAGAATACACAGCTTCAATCTTCTCACTCCGAAGCTGAATGATCTCTTTTTCTAACTCTTTATTAGCCTTCCGAAGCTCCTCTTTCTCAGACCACAAATGGTTGTACTTCTGGATATCCATAGTGGTAGGTTCCTTAATCATGAGAGGATACAAAGACTTTACAGATGGGAAAGGCATCAGTAACCTCTTCCCTAGAAAAACTTTCTGTTTCCCGTGGATTCTGCTCCAAGCAGCCTCAACTCTAAGCAAAGTATCACCCTCCAACAAGCCAGTGAGATACAGAGATTCCTGTATCTCTTCTTCCTTAGGAGGATCTCTCAGAGCGTACCCAAACTGCCTAACCAACAAGGATGGGTTATAATTGATGAAACCTTTCCTTTCGACCAACGGGACGTTAGGAAATCCACCGCAACTATAAACAATTTATGTGCCAAGAATATTTCTATCAAACTAGATAATGTTCTCAGTAGACAACCCCATCAACCTCTCAGACCATTCTGAAGTGCCTGCAATAGTAATAAAGGGACCAGATTTGGGAAGATGGCTCACAAACCACAAATACAACAAAGGCACGCAGCAAGATACGTTCTTCCCTATTATGTTCTCATTCTTGTAGTGCACAAAATGATAGACGTTGCCTAGCAGCGTAGGTATAGGATTCCCTGAAGTAAAGATATGGAACACATCCAAATCTACAAAATCCAGAATGTTAGGAAATAACATGATACCATAGATACAGAGTGCTAGGATAACATTAAACACCACCCAACAACCATATTTGGCAAACTATTGAGCTTTCTCCACCAGAAAAGATAAAGGGAACCCAAGCATTCCACTCCTCTTAGCCAAATGCCCCTTCAGCTCAGAAACATAACTAGGAAAAGTAAAGCACCTCAGCTGTGGGTCATAGAATTGCAGAAGAGCATAAAGACCATTCAATTCATATACTGATGGCTTGCAGACAACACTCAGAAGCTTCCCATAGGATTCTTTGATGTCTTCCATCACTTTCCTATCAACCACAGAAATCAAACCACTGTCTTCCTCAGGCTAGGCTCCATGTCAGAGAAATAAGAACACTAGAATCAAAGGGAAATGTACACCTGCAGCATAAATACATGTTAATGAATATGCAATATGAAAATGCAAATGCAAATGCAAACAAGGGATCAAGGCAGCTGTGTTGTTGATTGAGAAGAACCAGCGCTCCGCTTTGACAAGAACATAACACTGATAATTAGGACCCATTGTATCAAGATCAAAAGTTCGCACCGACGAGAAAACCGAGTAGGTTGGAGGTAAAGGTTTCCTGCATAACCCTCCCAACTCATAGGTATGAACCTATCACTAACAAGGTACGACATCCTATGCGGTCATCAACGTCACAGACTTTCGAGAAACAATGATACGTTCACCATTTCTGGTTTGGCATCATAGTCTAACGAAGCGATCTCCCTTAGCTGACTTCCAAATGATCGGTTCCTAGAGTCGACAATCCTCATAAACAAATACCCTCAAGCCCAAAGGGCCAGAAAAGAAGTCATCCAAGAGAATCTCGTCTGAGCGTGAATTTCGTGGGAACTAGTGCATGCCAAACATACAGGTTCACCACTACTTTCCACTTTTAATGCTATGTTTGTACTCAAGCCTGGGTTTTGGCTTATCTCTCAATGGAAGATTCCCCCCCAACAGCACAGCAAAACTGATATATACAATGTTGAAAGTAAATGCAGGAAAATAAAGTACAACACATATAAACACCCAAAAGATAAACAACCAAGCGCTAGGATTGACTTGCATAGGGGATGTTCCTGTCCCCAGTAGAGTCGCCAGCTGTCGCATCGCTGCGAAGAGGGACCGGCAAAGACATAAGAGTCACCACCATTCGTTATTTATCCCAAAAGAGGGAAAGGAAACGATCAGAGAAAACCTAATGAAAACGGGAGAAGACAGGTCATCGCAACCATATCTTGGGTTTGGGAGTCGGTTACGCAAGGGGAAGGTGTTAGCACCCCTCACGTCCGTCGTACTCGACAGGATCCATGCTTTGTTATCTATCTAAACGGGTGTTTACTATCTAAGCTACGACTCAGGGACAAAAGAAAAGAAAAGAAAAGAGACTCGATAGAGCATCACCGCTCTATGCTTACGTATTCCCTCGTGTAATGGGAAAGTCAGAGTCAACGTAGTTCGGCTAACTATGAGTGAAAGTGGGGGAAGGTTGCTCGCCAAAACATCGCCATCTTGTGCCAACGTATTCTCTTCTGGTACGAGAAATCAGAGCAAACGTAGTTCGAGCTAACAAGACCACATGTTGGTTCAAAATGTTTTACCCAAGTAGGGTTAAAGCTTAGTTCTAGCAGTTAGGTGTATGCAGCTCGACCATTGGAGACTTAGGCGTTACCTGTTTGCGATAGAACCAAGAGTTAACAAAACTCTCTTTATGAAAATGGTTTTCCAAATTAAGATCCTGAAGGATAAAAAAGTTTGAAGTTTGTTTTTGTGTTTTTTAGAGAAGAAGTGCATTGATTATTGTTTGTAATTCATGTTGCACTAAAGACTATGACCTAGGAGCGAATGCGTCGCATATCATCCAAAGGACATACGCTAAACACTCTAGATAATTGATAGGAGGCCCCCCAATCACCATTTCCCAAGTACTTAAGGCTAGTAACGTACAACAATCCTTAACATTTATTAGATGTTTTGAGAAAGTTTGAAGATGAGAAGAGAGAGACACTCTAAAGGGAGACTAAGACTCAACCTAATGTTCTCATGCAAAGTGCAACTATGATTGGGATGAAAAGGAAAGCTAACATAATGTTGTCATTCATGGTTCAAGCCTAAGGTCTATCATAATTAACCTTGAACAAGGAAGATTAGAGGTCCTAAGGGAACAAGGCAAAGAAGAAATAAGAAGAAGAAGAAAGCATGAGAACAAATGCAATATGCAAACATGTAATGCACAATTAGAATGAAAGTGAGGGAGGAAGAAAGTGTGGGGCAGTAGCATCCACAAGCACATATCAACCTCAAGAATGCATATGAGAAGATGCAAGAACAAAGGAAGAAAGAATGCACACAAAAGAAATCAAGCAAGAAAGCATACAAAAGTCCTCAAAAGAATCATCATTCATGACATGTTCAAAGTACTTCCAAAGGAGGGACCAAACCATCTCAAATGAGACTCAAGGATCCTTGGACAAAAGTGGGGATGAGAGGAGAGAAGGTAAAAAGTAATAAGCACATACACCAAAAGGAATTGCAAGAATAGGCAAGGAAGAAGACCTAGGTCTTAAACACATTCAACATTTGAAGTTCAAATGGAAAGCCTAAAAGAATGCAACTCAAACACAAGAAGCAAGCAAGTGTATGACCTATAAATTGATATCCAGCAAGTTCAACATGTGAATAATATGAATCAAGAAGAGTTGAGAGCTTAAGGGATCCACAAGTGTCATTTCCAAATCAAACTAGGTCAAGTACTTGTATGAACCACCCTTAGAAATAACTTGACTTGCAAGTCTCCTCAAAAATAGGAAAAAGGATCAAAAATAACCAAATAAAATCTTAAATACTCATCAAAGAGTTGGCAACCAGGGGCCAAAAGATCACAACCAAAGTCACTTCAAAGCATCATCAAAGAATTTGATTCACAAGGATGCTCCACTTTGAAGGAGGGTTGTCGAAGGTCAACAAAAATGACTTAAAAGTCAAACCAAAATGAACTAAACCAGGGCCAAAATCATCCTATAAGACTCTTCAATTCATCATTCACATGATAAAAAGGTCTCAATCATTGGAGAAAAACATTGGTCCACAAACAAGGCAAGAATACAAAAGGAGCAATTAAAACTCATTTAAAAACCACTCCAAATAAAAAATCCCATTTTAAATGAAAAATAAACCAAAAATGAAAATAAAAATTTCCAAAAATTAGTTAACACCCTAAAGTGTCCTAAAAAAGAAAATAAAACAAATGAGAGAAACGGTGAAAATAGCAAAGGATTTAGTTCAATTCAATGGGCCTCATCCAGAGAGGGGTGCAAATCGCGCTTTGGCCCAAAATAAAGCTAACTAAATCCACAACCAAAACATAGCGTATAACTAATATGTGTGGCAAGTCAACAAGCCACATACGCTGGTCAAGACGATCTCAACCATTGATCCAATCTGGTCAAACATTCAACAGGTACACATGGCAAACCACATCAGCTCGCCATCCACCTGAACCAGACGCTGGAGCTGTTCTCCGGTCGTCTTCTCCGACAACGTAGCCGGAGTTGCAGGTTCAAAACAGCATCAAACAACATAAAATCTTATACCAATCTAATTAGGAACTCTTGTAGATCATAGATCCAAGCTCAAAATTCATTAATCATGCACATACAAAGCAAATAGAACGATTGAAATTTCATCCTCAAAACTGAAATTGCCATAAACACATAAATAAACTATCCAGAATTTGCCTACAAGTGTAGGTCTTCAGATTGCAACAAAAATGGCATGAAATTGATGCATATTATGAGAGAAATTTGGAAATGAAGAATACCTAACGGAGTCTCTTTGTTGGAGCTTCAATTATGCTCAAGCTTGATCCAAATTGTGCAGAAACACTCAATGAAGTTCAAGGAAGATGATTATCACTTTGATTTGGCTTGAATTTGCTTCAATTCTGATTCACGATTTTCAAAATGCTCTTGAATTTTCCAACTGTAATTGTGCTCTCTCCATGAAAATGCATGAATGAATGCTCAAAATTCATCCGAAGTTTTTATATGATGGATCTAGAATGATTTGGAGGCCCAATAGTGCTCCAATTTGCTGATTTGCAAAAATGCCCAATTTGAAAAATGAGTTTCATGCCCACGTGAAATTGGCTCCAATTCCCCTTGAATTTGATTGGAATCATCAGCTGGCAACTTGTTTTGATCATGTGGATGGAATTTAACCCTTAATTTGATCCAATGATGGAGATTTGATTTGAAACTTCTTTGTGAAGTAACATGGAATTGCACGTGTATTTCACCTCATTCCTCAAATCCAATTTGTGCATTCTACTTGTTATGACAATGTGACTCAAAATGAGCACAAATATGGCATGTAAATGAATTAAAACCACTTAAATTTAATTCATGACTTCAAGTTCATTTTTTCCATTGAATTTCTTCACCAATCTTCCTAACCTTGCCAAATTCATGACAAACTTGTGTTATAGGATGAAATTGATATCATTTTAAGCAACTTTCATGTTGGAGAAAGTTTCATTTGAAGTGCTTAAGATCATGAAAAGGACCTATAATGAAAATGACCTATAATCTCACTTTCCCAAATTACCCCTGCCTTGCAAGCTGCATAACTTGAGTTCCACAAATGATATGAAGGACTTCTAGGACTTTTTGGAATCCTAAGATCATAAGGAACAACTTTTAGGTTCATTAAAAGTTGAGCAGAAACAAGCTTCTGGGTAAAATGTTCCTTGGAAGTTGGTTGACTTTTGTTGACTGAAAATATGATTCATTTGAGACCTCTAACTTGCTAGCATCATAAATTGAGTTATAGTACTCAAAATAAAGCTAGGAACATGCTTTACAAGTATCATGTTTGCATCAAAATGAGATGAAACTTGTATCTTGAGATATATGGTCTTGAAGTTAGGTACTAAACAGGGTATTTTACACTGACAAACCTCTAAAATCCTAATTTAGTAACATCTCACACTCTTGATTCTTCTTGAATTGATCTTGAAATAACATCTTAGATGCCTCAACACAACTATCCATGACTCCTAAGGCTTAGAACTAAGTCTTAATCTCCTTCAAATCCATAGTGGATCTTGCACTAGGCAGATGAAACCCTAGGTGTGCAATCCTTTGACTGCAACCTCTTGCACATGATATAACAACTTGCATAAGCTCCACAATGGCTCTCAAAGCACTCAATGAGGTTTAAAACATCTCATATACATATCCTTGAGCTTGTGATCCTCAGATGATCCTCAATTGGCCTCCAAGATAGGAGATAAGCAATATACATCCATTCACTTTCTCAAAGAGCTTTGACCAGCTTCTGATGACTTGATGAGCACTCATACTTGCTTGGAACCCTTGATAAACCTTCTCTTGCTATGCACACCTCTTGATCCCCTGCAAATGAACCATGATATGCAAATGCAAATGCTAGAACAATGCAGTGAAAACATAGGCCAAGTAAAGAAAAGGTTGGGCAAATTTTAGGGTACAACACGTACGAAGTAGAAGAATTAAACGAAGATAAAAGAGTCTTAAAAGTGAATGGTAAGTATTTGAAAAAATACAAACCTGCGCTTCAAGAGGTGAAAATATCAACAGAATAATTTAAGACATCAAAATAAAGCCATAAATGGTTCATATAAGGCCAAAATGGCTCAGTTCATTACAACATTAAGTCAAAAACTATGGCTCACAAGGGCCAGGAAAAGGAAAAGCATTACAGGAGGTTACAATAAACTAAAAAGGGATATTTTCTTTCATCCTCAAGTATCTCAACTTCTGAAGTTCGAGGCGCTTTTTGTAACACCTCACTTCCCAGAATTAAATAAAATACAATTATTCCACATAACTATCAGAGTTTCCTCCTCACAAGTGGGATATCACATCATAAAATCCAATAAAATGCTCTACTATATGTTTTCAAAATAAAGCAGCGGAAATAATCCTTAATTCAACATCCTCGGGCATCCGCCAATTACACTAAACATTCATTAAGAAGTTTCACCAAAACATGATACGTCACAGGATTGAAACAGGTTCAACATAAAAACAAATAAACACCCAAGTCCCGTGCTACGTATTAGAGCATCCTAAGACTCGACTCGCACACCACTATCCAACCTAGCTAAGTACTTGGATTATTTGTACTTCCGAAGAAGCACATACCACAACAACAACAAAGGGGTGAGAAAACATGATCAAAATTATCGGTAATAAGATACATGAAATAAAGGTAGTAATCACATAATTAATCACCCAACATTCATCAAACACGACCTACTGTCCACCATGAACCATAACATACAATAATACAAATATGCAACTCAACACCATGCATGAAGTACCGACTCATTAGTTCATTCAATCGAACCCCGGATAGATCACATACACCCCTCCTTGGCAATGATCTATCCCCACCATTCTCCACAAAGGAGTACAGATGAATAACATACACTCCTTCTAAGCAATGATACATCCCACCAAAACACCATGATATGCACGACACTAAATGTACAACAGATAAACTCAAGCACACTAAGCGCACACGATCCTCCTGATCACATCACCACACATCATATATGCATATTACACACCAATATAATTATTTTAATTAAAGTCACACGATCCTCATGATCACGTTACCATACATCACACATACATATTACACAACAATATAATTATTTTAGTTAAATTCAATACTACACAATTTCTCCTTTTAACACCAAGCAAATAATCAATAAATCATCTCAGTTAATCCATGTTTTAGTTAAGATTTAATTAAACAATGACTCCCCAACATATTGGATAAAAAAATATTTAGTAACTAATTATATTATCTATACTATGCTATAGATCTATTCATTAGCTTTCCAACGCTTCGAACGGGGACTAAAACCGACTTACGGATCAAAAGTTATGGCCAAAATCGTCGGAACAGAATTTTACCGATACGCAGTCCTTGAGTCGACCGCTAACGACGGATGAGTCGACGCATGGAAAATAGAAACGAAATCCAGAAAAGCGTAAATAGTATGCGTCGACCGCTGCAGCGTTTGAGTCGACGCAAACAACACAGAATGCAGAATTGTCTGTGTTTTCCACCGTTAGAGGCCTTCCGGACCTCCGATTTCAATTCCGTAAAAAGCCCCAGTTTCAGAGTTCGAAATCCTACCATAATATGACAATTATAACAGCCAACGACACATATTTAAGGACCCTATCATCCTATATATTGTAATAATCAATTTCAAACCTATCGTTCTTCATCTAACTTCTGTCCTATGATTACTACAACCATCATACACTATTCTAATCATTTGTTCCTTAAACTTTCTCTCCAGAACCAATATTCAGGTTCATCACCAACACCACAGAAGTACACAGAATTTCACCAAAATTACAACAACATGTACACGAAGTTCATCATAACAGCAACAATCATACACATATTAACATATCAATCATGTTCATCAAATCCCTACGGGGTTAAGGAATCCCCTCTACCTAATTCATGTAAACATACCAATCCGAATCAGTTTCTCCCCCCTTACCTCGATTATTGTTCAAATTGATAAAGAGTTTCCAAGAATTTGACAGCCCTAGCCTTCCTCTCTTCTCCTTGTTCTTCCTTCTCACGTTCTTCTCCCAAATCTTTTCTCTAAACTATTTTTATCGTGTCTCTCCCTCTTCTCCCCAAAAACCTTTCTAATACCCCCTTTAATCCCTATTTTATTTATTTAATCTAATAATAATAATACAAATAATAATAATAATAATAATAATAATAATAATAATAATAATAATATTACCATTAATTATTATATTACCACCAATATTATATTATGTTAATATCAATCTCCATACTTAAGGGTACCCACTACGCATCCAGACACATTCCCCCATAAGGACACACCAATAATAAAATATCACCAAAAGGCTAAATAATTAAAATGGGTGTTACAACTCTCCTCCACTTTAATTATTTTCGTCCTTGAAAATTACCTGATGGAAACAATTTTGGATACGCTTCCCGCATCCTGCTTTCCAATTCCCAGGTCACACTGCCTCCTGCAGCACCTCCCCATGCTACTTTCACCAAAGATATCTCCTTTCCTCGGAGTTGTTTCTCGTTCAACAATTCGCACTAGAAGTACCTCAACAATCAAGTTATTTCTTACTTGCACACCATCCATTTGAATCAATGTACCTCCTCGACTTAAACACATGAACACATCATGCAATTTCCACAAACGACAGCGGTAAAATAGTCTAACATGCTATTTTCCCCACGCTTCCGCTGCGCCACTCTGATACAGATAAACAAAACACTGTGTGTGCTTCCAAGACTTTAAAGCTCGGCCAACACCAGTTACCATTGTAACTCTCAAAACACGTCTTTTCTTGGATCCTTTTGATCTTTTTGGTCGCCTCTTGCACAATCCCTGGTCTGAGTACAACATTCTCGCCGGACACACATCAGCACAAAGGAGTCCTACATTTCCTACCATACCAAGCCTCATACAATGTCATTCCGATACTATAATGATAGCGGTTATTGTAGCTAAACTCAATCAACGATAATTAACCATCCCCTGATCCATCTTGATCCAACACACAAGCTCTCAACAAATCCTCTACATACTGGATAATTCTCTCTGTCTGTCCATCCGTCCACAGATGATAAGCTGAACTTAATTTCAACTTCGTACCCAAAGCTTCCTGTAAGCTCTTCCAAAATTCTGAAGTAAACCTCGGATCTCTATCCGACACTATACTCGACGGGATCTCATACTACTTCACAACTTCCTCATTATACATCTTAGCTAGCTTCCGCATAATATGATTCATCCTCATTGGTAAGAAATGAGTTAGTCTTGTCAATCCATTCTTAACCACCCAAATCGAATCATATCCCTTTAAATTCTTCGGAAAACCCGACACAGAATCCATGGGAACCCTATCCTATTCCACTCAGAAATATTCAACAGTTGCATCAGGCCCAACAGTCTCTGATGTTCAAACTTCGACTTTCAACAAGTCTAATCAGCATATATAACCTTAACCACTCCTCTCTATCCATAGCCACCAAAACTATTTCCTCAAATTCAGTCACATCTTCATAGCACCTGGATGGATACTCAATCTACCTCAACGTCCTTCTTCCAGAGTACTCTTATCCAACTCACACTAATTGGAACACAAACTCTATCACGGCATCTCACGGTACCTTTTCTATCAATCCAAAAATCAGCCCCTCGACTTAATTCATTAAATTCATTCAATCTACTAGCTCAAATTAGAATTCCGACCACCTCGAATCTCATCAAGAATACCCATAGTCAACCTCAACATACAAAGCTTAACTCCATAAGAAGTCTCTTCACCGACTAAACTCATACCCCGAATTTGCTTAATCAGTGCTAACTCCTTTACCCTCATCATCTATTAACACAACAATTGAATCACTTATTTAAGTATGGAATATCCCATGCCAAACGGACACTCAATTTGTGAGCTATGGCGGAAACATGAACTGCACCTTCCGCACTTACCACAACATCCAAACACATTCCATCAATGAATATCTTAATCCCATGCCGCTACATCGCCATCACATAGAGCATTGTAATAACTTCCCACGCTCCGAATCGTGCGTCCTTCCGAGTTACAGTTTTCCCGTTACGTCAAAAATACGACAACAACATTTTCACACTTGAAAGGCCATTCAACACACCTTCAACTCTTGAAATGTTTAAAGGTCTAATTATATCAATACCGTATTCCACATCTTACTTTCTTTAGCATTCACCAGGAGTCACCATCCACCCTTTACATACTCGACCTCACAATCTATTACCATAGCACACACACCAGACACAAGTCGCACAACTACTCACTCAAATTAATTCCTTGACCATCCAAACAGACATACAATACGGAGCTCTCAATATCGGGCTAGTTTCCGCAACTAAGTCGATCACAACTCCACTTCACGTCCTGGTTGTATATCACTGTCTTGTCAGAATAACTTCCAGACAACCACACTTAATCGGTAACCCGCCAACTTCTCTACTTTCATCAACACTCAAAATTCCCCTCAAAATTAAACATCTCAACACTGTCCTGCGCCGACTTGCCAAACAACTCTTAAGCATTTGGCTTAACTCCAAACAATTCACTATACACACCATCTAAGCTTGCAAGACACATTTATTCCCTCCAACATGATCCCATTAAACTATAATAACGTTTAACAACACACTGAGCCACCACTCCACACTTGAAGCATCTTGGAGAAGCACAACTTTCTCCGCCACATATTTCAATCCCACTCCTGCAGTCCCCAATCTCTGGCGACTGTTGTCCCACCAAGCCTCAGCTTCTCCTTCCAGCATGTGAGTACCAAACCTCACATTTTGCTCGTCACTACAACCCATCATTCTGAAAATTTTCTCAATTGCCTGTAGCCACTTCTGTGCAGCTTTAGGATCCAGAATTCCTCCTTCAAATTTCGGTGGCTTGTTACTCCGAATATGTGCCAAATCTCTAAATTGCGCACCCGCAACTTGGTTCTGATTAGCAACCACCTGCGCCATCGCTTGCATAGCAGCAACCAAAGCAACATCATTCCTTCCTGCCACACTGGCCGGACGGACCGACCTGCTCTGATACCAACTGTAACACCCCATTTCCCAGAATTAAATAAAATACAATTATTCCACATAAATATAAGAGTTTCCTCCTCACAAGTGGCATATCACATCATAAAATCCAACAAAACGCTCTACTATATGTTTTCAAAATAAAGCAGCGGAAATAATCCTTAATTCAACATCCTCGGGCATCCGCCAATTACACTAAACATTCATTAAGAAGTTTCACCAAAACATGATACGTCACAGGATTGAAACAGGTTCAACATAAAAACAAATAAACACCCAAGTCCCGTGCTACGTATCAGAGCATCCTAAGACTCGACTCACACACCACTATCCAAGCTAGCTAAGTACCTGGATTATATGTACTTCCGAAGAAGCACAGACTACAACAACAACAAAGGGGTGAGATAACATGATCAAAATTATTGGTAATAAGATATTTGAAATAAAGGTAGTAATCACATAATTTATCACCCAACATTCATCAAACACGACCTACTGTCCACCATCAACCATAACATACAATAATACAAATATGCAACTCAACACCATGCATGAAGTACCGACTCATTGGTTCATTCAATTGACCCCGGATAGATCACATACACCCCTCCTTGGTAATGATCTATCCCCACCATTCTCCACAAAGGAGTACGGATGAATCGCATACACTCCTCCTGAGAAATGATTCATCCCACCAAAACACCATGGTATGCACGACACTAAATTTACAACAGATAAACTCAAGCACACTAAGTGCACACGATCCTCCTGATCACATCACCACACATCATATATGCATATTACACACCAATATAATTATTTTAATTAAAGTCACACGATCCTCCTAATCAAATTACCATACATCATACATACATATTACACAACAATATAATTATTTTAATTAAATTCAATACTACACAATTTCCCCTTTTAACACCAAGCAAATAATCAATAAACCATCTCAGTTAATCCATGTTTTAGTTAAGATTTAATTAAACAATGACTCCCCAACATATTGGATATAAAAATATTTGGAAACTGATTATATTATCTATACTATTCTATATATCTATTCTTTAGCTTTCCAACGCTTCGAACGGGGACTAAAACCGACTTACGGATCAAAAGTTATGGCCAAAATCGTCGGAACAGAATTTTAGCGATACGCAGTCCTTGAGTCGACCGCTAGCGACGGATGAGTCAACGCATTGAAAACAGAAACGAAATCCAAAAAAGCGTAAACAGTACGCGTCGACCGCTGCAGCGTTTGAGTCGACGCAAACAGCACAGAATGCAGAATTGTCTGCGTTTTCCACCGTTGGAGGCCTTCCGGACCTCCGATTTCAATTCCGTAAAAAACCCCAGTTTTAGAATTCGAAATCCTACCATAATATGACAATTATAACAGCCAACAACACATATTTAAGGACCCTATCATCCTATATCATGTAATAATCAATTTCAAACCTATCGTTCTTCATCTAACTTCTGTTCTATCATTACTATAACCATCATACACTATTCTAATCATTTGTTCCTTAAACTTTCTCTCCAGAACCAATATTCAGGTTCATTACCAACACCACAGAAGTACACCAAATTTCACCAAAATTACAACAACATGTACATGAAATTCATCATAACAGCAACAATCATACACATATTAACATATCAATCATGTTCATCAAATCCCTACGGGGTTAAGGAATCCCCTCTACCTAATTCATGTAAATATACCAATCCCAATCAGTTTCTCCCCCCTTACCTCGATTATTGTTCAGATTGATGAAGAGTTTCTAAGAATTTGACAGTCCTAACCTTCCTCTCTTCTCCTTGTTCTTCCTTCTCACGTTCTTCTCCCAAATCTTTTCTCTAAACTGTTTTTATCGTGTCTCTTCCTCTTCTCCCCAAAAACCTTTCTAATACCCCCTTTAATCCCTATTTTATTTATTTAATCTAATAATAATAATACAAATAATAATAATAATAATAATAATAATAATAATAATAATATTACCATTAATTATTATATTACCACAAATATTATATTAAATTAATATCAATCTCCATACTTAAGGGTACCCACTACGCATCCAGACACATTCCCCCACAAGGACACACCAATAATAAAATATCACCAAAAGACTAAATAATTAAAATAAGTGTTACACTTTTGACACAAGGTCTTTTCAGACTCCAATTTGGCAACCTCTGCTTCCAATTGTCGAGTCTCCTCAGCAAAAGTGATGGCATGGTTGAGCTCGATTGAGAGGCTAGAGTCATCGAGAGAAGATAGCTCTGCATTTCTCTTCTTAGCTTTCGATGTTCTGTTTCGAACTTCTTGATCTTTCGCTCCCAAGAAGAGATGTTCTTTTCATTGGTGGCAATCTCTTGCTGATTCTTCTCCTTCTTCTCCTCCAGCTCTGCTATTTTTCCTTCAGATTCAGCAGCAATAGTCCAAGCAGCAGCCTCACTACCAGCTTTGGTCGAGATAGCTTTCTCAATCTAAGGCAACAGTCTATGATCTCTATAGACTTGGCGATCAGAGCACCAACTTCTAGGATGACGGTAGCAGACTCAGGAGAGATGGAATGAATGTCCACTTGCTGAAGAAGAGTCTTCAAAGCAAGATAGGTGACTTGGTCCATTTGTAAAATGGAGAAAAGATCCCCCCCTGAAGATTTTCCCTTTGACCTTTTCGAGGATGATTTCTATTGGTTTGCTCGAGGCTTGGCCCTCAGAAGTCAAACTGATGAGGGCCTTGCTAGAGGAACTGCCTCGTTGACCAAGAAGAATCTTGATGTATTGTCAAGGATTGGTGAGTTTTAGGGCATTTAGTTCTGCATTATTAAGACTTGCCTCACCTTTGGTGGGCACTGTTTCTCTCTCCTTAGCTGCAGCATCGGTTGGAGTAACAGTCACATCAACTGGGGCAGGTTCGTCGACTGGGTTTCCCTCAAGCTTCTCCTCCTCACTCTAGCCATCATCAGCTTGGTCTTCTTCCATTTCGTCACCAGTACCTTCATCACTAGAACCATCCAGTTCTGATTGATGCATGGTTTCATCCTCGACGACGTCCTTTTCCCCTGCTGCCTCAGTATCATCAACAACAATGGTTTGATCTAAAGGAGAGTTACTTGCATCATCCAGGGTTGCATCTTCCTCCATTGGAGTATCTTCTTCATCTGATACCTCCAAAGTCTCTGGTGCATTATATTCTTCATGATCAGACCCATCGGTTTGGGATTGATGCGTAGTTGTTTTGGTAGGCGAAAGAGGAGCTGTGGCAAATTCAGGTTTGTTAATTTCGCCAAGAGAACTCATACCAGAGCCCAAGTCAGATGTGGGATGATAAGTAGGCTCACCTTGGCTGTTTAAAAGGACGGCTGGAGAAGGAGACTTGGTCGAGGTAGGTTTCGAACCTCCAGCACCAGCCTAGATAAAGAAGAATTAGACGTGAGAAATAAAGACAAAATATAAACAAAACATGACTTCGAGAAGCACTTAGACACAAGATATACCTTAGTGTCCTCATCGGCAGGACTCGAATTGTCACTCTCGATGGGGACTATGGTTGGAATTGAGGCACCCTCAACAAGAGCCTCAACATGATCACGGATAGGGGTGGTCAACTTCGAAGTCTTGATCGTCAAAGGGGCAGGTGGGGTGCCAACAGTATCCATCCCTTGGCTGACTTTCCGCCTCTTCCTCATTTGTAAATCTTCAGGAGGAGATTCGTCATCATCCTCTGAGTCAATAATTATTTGGACAGAAGCCCTTTTAAGTTTCTTTTGGGGTGTGGGTGGCTTGCGAGTTACCTAAGACATTAAGAAATATTAGAAACAGCCGAGAAAGTTAAACCAACAAAGGCCTATAAAGGATTACCTTATGGCCTTCGACCTTGCCTTAAGTTCTTGTTGGAGGAGCACTCTTTTTAGGGGCAGCTGCAAAACAAATCACATTGCTACCAGTTAATAACAATAAAGTTCAGTTAAAAGAGTCCAAAATTGAAGGGGATGACCTTCAAGAATTTCGGATTCGATGCGAACATCTTCGATACCAACATGAAGGTTCCCTTTGAAAGTATCGAGCGTATGTTTAGTTGGAACCACCCGTTGTACTTTCGGTCTTAACTGCTGTCGAAGGATTTTTATAGATTCTCCACAGATAAACTAATCTGGAAATGGAGAGGCAAGAGCCACTCCAAAATCAGTAGTTGGCAATCGAGGGATCTTTGGAGGAAATAAAGAAAAATATACCTCATACCATTTCTCACGAGGAACGTATGAAGGAATTTTTAGATTCTCCATTTTCCTTGAAAACTTTTCCTTCAAAGTGACAACAGCCTCACTGATGGTTCGACTAACATCATCTGGTCGATAGGCGGTTTCAAAGTACTTCTGGAAGGCTTGAATCTCTTTGATATGTGTAGATGTACCTTTCTTAATCTTCTCCTGCACATCAATGAAAGCTTGGTCAATCAAGGGAACAAAGCTTGAAACGTCAAGAAATTATGAGGTATAGTGTCTGGACCACTAGTTGTAGAATTCTTGGGAGCAGAGGTAAGAAGGTTCAAAATGAATGGGTGTTAAGAGGGACTTGTGAGCGTGGCGAGCTAAGTGTTTCAAACATTCAACAGGGTTGGAGGCAGTGAGAGGAAGGATAACATAGGCCTTTTTTTATCATACAAGCATTTAGGAAAGGTCTGAATCAAACCAAATTGTCGTGATACTAGGTTAGGCTGATAGGCCACCAAAGATGCTTGGCCTCTGAGAAGGTTGAGCTTGTGAATTATTAGTCGAGGTGTCATAAATCTCACCCAGACAAGCTTCGACTCTTCTTCTTGTTTTTTAAGAAAAGGAGGGAAAGGTCTGGTGAACCACTCAGGACCATACTTCCTCTCTGCAAATGGAGCCATCCTCGGAGTAAACTCATGACGTTTTGTGAACATCTAAATGAAACCTGAAAGGTTGGCTCTAAGCGTATGTCCTTCTATACTTGGGGTAAGTTGAACCAGTCGAGTCCATTCGACTCGTCTTTCTGTAACAGCAGTAGACTCTTCGTCAACTTCTCCTTTGTTTGGGAGGATGGTTTCGAAAGTGGCATTGAGCCACAATTGAAGTAAATAGAAAGGGCCTGATAATAACAAGTTCCCGCGACTTTCCTTGTCCTTCAACCTGCCAGTGTCTTTGCTTAGGGATTCGTACAGATTGGTCGGGATCATATCACTCAGACAAATGCCTCGATTCAGATGCAGTTGATTGTCCAATGTGAGGTACTTCCGCGCCACCTGCAAAGATTTTGTACATAAAACATAGCGAGATAGCCACATGGCTAGAAAAGCTATATGTTCTTCATCATCGAATGTGGTTGTGTTTTTATTATGGTAGTGATTGATGAAATGGGTGTAGGTGTATTTGGTGTTGGAAAATCCTATGGTGTCTTGGCAATCGACCTCGGGGTCATAAACCAGTCCATGAGGCTTCATCCCTATGATAGCGGCTATGTCAAAGAGTGTTGGTGTCATCATCCCACATGGAAGATGGAAGGTATAATGGGTACTACCCCAGAAGTATAATGAGGAAGCTAGCATGAGAAGGCAGTAAGTTGGGCCGACCTTCGACATCATGATCAAATCGTAGATGTCAGTTTCTTTCCAGTCGTTGGCCTTGACTTTCTCCATCTTCGTCAGCCAGTTTATGTAAAGATCAGAATCTTTGAAGTAGGGGGTGGCTCTGAATAACCTGACTCCATTGTTAAGGTATTTTAGGTCTACATTGTAGAGTGCTAAACTATCTGGGCCCTCAGTAGGAAGTTTGCTGGAATCTTTTTTCCCTAAGGTTTTGGTCTTACGGTAGGAAGGGAAAAAGTCACGAAGGTTGGAATAGTCGAGACCCAATGAGAACAACGGACTAGACATAGCCAAAGGTTTACTTATAACAGTAACAAGAATTATTACCTAGGATTCGTGTATATGCCTATTCTCTTCTAGTAGGGGTTCAGGGATTAACTGTTGGTTCTTCACTACTTTAGGCCCACTCAGCGTGGTGAAAGGAGGGAGGAGCGGTGCAGCTGATTGCCCTTTGATTTGTGACTTCTTCTTTTGAGCTTGGTTTCCAGCCATATATGATGCCATTGATGAAGCTCGGGGAGGAAATGGGTTTTGGAGAGTTAGAAGATGTCTGAAAAATACGTGGGTATTTGCTGAAGAGTGGAAAAGTTGGAAATAATTTCTGAGGAACTATTTATAGGGTGTTGAGAGATCAAAAGTCTTTTCTATCATCATTAGTGGCTAGAGATAATGGGCCACGTGTTGTCCCAAGATAAAGAGATGGGGCGGTGGCAGTTACTACCTATACCCATGATTGTCTTAGGCCCTAAAAAGGATGATGAAGGTCTGAGGATTTTCGTGAGTTCCAAGAAATCTGCCATAATGACCCATGACGTCAGGGATGTGCGCGGGGATAGCGGAACAGTTTCCTGCTTTTTCTTTTCCATTTCTTCTCTTGCCTTCCCAAACGTAGGTAGTCAATCACATTGATGCTTGTGTGAAGGTCGAAATGACGGCGTCGAATTGGACGCTGTCAAAAAATGGTTCTTTTTTCTACATAAAGGTCGAAAAAGACATTTTTGGGGGGCAATTTGTTAGCTCACAAATTCTACGCCTCATATATATATATATATATATATATATATATATATATATATATATATATATATATATATATATATATATATATATATATATATATATATATATATATATATATATATATATATATATATATATATATATATATATATATATATTAAAATATTTAAATAAATATTAAAGTCTTTGATAGGTAAAGAGGTTTCGAGGCATGAGACCTTCGAGTGGGAAAGCAAAAGTTGTGGGACAAGTGGCGTTCGTTTGACAAAGGACTACATGCATTATGACACTTGTCGGAAGTTGATGGCTTTAGGAGGTTATTGGTATTTATTTCTACTATTATAAATAGGAGTTTTAGACATAGAATTCAGTATGTTGTAATTTACTATTTGTACACGTTACTCCCAAATTTACTCAAAGTACCCGAGTATAGAGAAACGAGTTCAAGGAGAATGTACGTTATGTAAACACACCATCTTTACTTTCAATGAAGTTTAGTTTATTTGCTTAACTTTACAAAGTTTTCCTTTACTCTTTCTACAATCTACCCCCTTCTATGCACTTTACTTTACCTTCGTTCTAAGCTCTTGTCTAAGATCTCTATTTCTTTTCCCTCTAATCTCTATCTTCTTTTTCGCCTCATTCGAACAAACACTTTTATGATTAAAGTCTTTTACTAAAATACTGTCGAAGTGTGTAACATAGATAAATTTCAAAACATAACCTTTAACACATGTCCTAGGATTAATCTGATCGATCCTGTGAGTCACCAAAGTTAGATTTGGAAGATCAGCGGTTGTTTTCCATTTTTCAAGGGAAATAGGTGCCAGGCACGAAGATACCGCTGCTCCTCGAAGAGGCGGGGAAAGAAGAAGAGAAGATCGGCCCCGAGAACATAGGTGGTCAGCAGGTCGGTTCACCGAGTACATGCTACTCACAGCTCCTCGCGAGCGCATCCTGCTCGAATGTATTAACTTTGAATTTTAGAGAGGTGGTGTCCGTTTTCTGAAATCGACACCCCCTAAGCCCAACACTGACAAATCCAAATATTGCCGATTCCACCAGATTCATGGACACGTCACGGAAGATTTCATCCACCTCAAGGATGCAATCGAGATCCTAATCAAGAAGGGGCACCTGAAATAGTACACCTGAAGAAACGAGGCTCCTTGACAGGAGACCTGTGAAGCCAAAAGGGTCGAAGAGGTGTCACCCCCTCCGAAGAAGTCGGACTACAGGTCACCCTATGTGTCTCCTGGCCAGAAGAGTTCTTCCTTCCAGACAAGTCCGACACACGACTGTCTGCCTGAAGTCCTTAGGAGGATTTCCCCGCCGCATTGGTCATATCCGGAGGGGGCCCTAGAAAGCTCTCAGTCGGCTCGGTCAAGAGGAAATTCGAGGAGTTGATCGACAAGAGCTCGAAGCAAATCTCCACCCTCGATAAGTTCAAAGATCAATCAAACCCTATTACCCTCTACCTCGAGGAGCTTCCTGGGGTGCACTCAACTCCAACATTCCCCTCTTAATCAGGGCTCAGATGGAAAACTTTGACATACACCAAATCTTGGTCGACCAAGGGAGCTCGGTGGACATAATGTACGCCCATCTGTTTACTATCCTGCAACTCGACGAGAGCCATCTTACCCCGTATGTCAGCTCAGACCTACAGGGCTTCAATGAAACCACCATTAAGCCTTGGGAATATGTGGAGCTGCTCGTCACATTTAGAGCCGAGGAGATCGCTAGGCAAGTAAAGGTCCGCTTCTTGGTGATCGAGTGCCCTTCTTTGTACCAATGCATCCTGGAAAGGTTGACTTTAGTTGAACTGACCACAGTACCATCTACAAAGCATCTGAAGGTGAAGTACTTTACGACCAGAGGTCGAGTCGTCACCCTCCACGGGGACATTGAGGCGGCCAGGAGATGTTTCGAGGCAACAATCAAGGGCATCAACTCAATCAATATCACCTCCACGACAACCTACAAATCAGCCCGGGCTACGGAGCAGAAGCCACTACCCCGCATCAACTCCTTCGACCTCGACAGTCGGTTCCCTAGTAAGTAGGAGCAAAGCGCAGAGTCTACGGATGCATCTTCAGCAGGTAACGGGCAACCTTCCTATCCAACGCGCCCTATTCTAGATGGAGACTTCGAGCTCATCACGCTCGAAAATGACATAGGAAGAAGCTTGAAGACTGGCACTTGACTCCCTGACCTGGCGAGAAAGCAGCTGAAGGGCTTCCTCCGGGAGAACGCGGACCTGTTTGCATGGAGTGTTGTTGAAATTCCTAGCCTCGATCCTGATGTAGCATCCCGCCACCTCACCACAGATTCGGCCGCTAGGGCCGTAGTTCAACATAGGCGTAGGCAGTCTTCCGAGAAAGCGGAGGCTACTAAAAAGGTTGTAAAAGTCCTCCTAGAGGCAGTCTTCCGAGAAAGCGGAGGCTACTAAAAAGGCTGTAAAAGTCCTCCTAGAGGAAAATTTTATATCGGAAGCCCAGTACACAACCTGGCTATCCAACATTGTACTAGTTAAAAAATATAATGGAAAATGGAGGATGTGCGTTGATTACACTGATCTCAACCAGGCATGTCCCAAAGATGCTTACCTGTTATCTAACATCGAGAAACTTGTCGACAATTCAGCAGGTTTTAAACTGTTATCATTCATGGACGCGTACTCGAGGTACAATCAAATCCCCGTAGAGAAGGCCGACAAATAACCTTCATGGCCGTGTCAAGAAATTATTACTACAACGTAATTCCCTTTCAGTCTGAAGAACGCCGGTGCAACCTACCAGCGAATGATGAACATAGTCTTCTGGGGAGAAATCAGAGACATGCTCGAAGTCTAAATGAACGACATGATTGTGAAGTCACAAGAAGAAATTGATCATACCGCCCATCTCAAAAAGGTCTTCGACACAATAAATAAATGCAGAATGAGGTTCAATCCGGAGAAGTGCACCTTTGGTGTACATGCATGCAAGTTCCTCGGGTTCTACTTGATGGAACGAGGAATAGAGGCGAACCCGGAAAAATGCAAGGCTTTCTTTGAGTTTGCAACTCCGAACATGAAGAAGTCCATCCAGTCCCTAAACGGGATGCTTGCGTCACTATCCCGTTTCATTGCCATGTCCGCCAAGCACTCCCTCCCATTCTTCAAGCTTCTGTGCAAGGAAGTCGCGTTCAAATGGACTGAGAGTCTGAGCAGGCCTTTCTTTACCTCAAACAAGTCCTCTCAGATCCACCGATACTGTCGAGGCATGAAGTCGGGGAAACCCTGTACTTATACATTGTCGTCATTGCCGAGGCCGTTAGTGCAACACTGATCCGGGAGACTTCTGAAGGGCAGAAGCTAATATATTTCATAAGAAAAGCCCTCCAGATTTCCAAGCTCAAGTACCAACAAATCGAGAAGGTCGCTCTGGCTCTCATCAACGCGGCCAGGAAGTTACGATATTACTTCCTGGCCCACACGTTCATGGTCAGAACCGACCAACCTGTCAAACAACTACTCGGGTGGCCATACATGTCAGGCAGAATGCTTAGATGGTCGCTCGAACTCTCGAAATTTGACGTCTAATATGAGAGAAGAAAGGCTCTCAAGGCACAAGTTTTGGCCAACTTTGTCGCGGAAATGGCCTCCACAGAGTCCCCAACTCCCGGGGCACACAAGTGTACCATCTTCATCGACGGCGCCTCCAGTTCAACGGGAAGTGGATCAGGCATCTGAAGGTGAGAAAAATACTTAGAAGGGGGGTTGAATAAGTATGACGAATAATCAAAGATTCAAACACAGTTATTTTTATCCTGGTTCGTTGAACTCAACTACTCCAGTCCACCCTCTCAAGAGTGATTTGCCTTTCTCAGTCAAGGACTTAATCCACTATTTAATCAAACAGATTACAATAGTAACACCTAAGAACAACTGTTCTTAGTCTTCTCAAGAGCTACTGATCCCAACTGGATCCTCTTAAGGAAACCTTTTACAATCAATGTAAAACTATTACAAGAGTAAGAATGCTTCTAAAAAGCTATTATCACAACTGTGATATTTCTCTTAAGTTTAAGAACAATGTTACAGTAAATAGAATATAAGAGCTTTTGAGAGATTTTCTTTGATGAGTGATTTTTGCAAGAAGTTCGTCTATGAAGAAGATGGAGTGGACTTCTTTATATAGGCACTTAGATCCATGAAGTCTTCTCAACGTTGGAGGTTGTGCTGAAAAATCCTGGAGCCTTTTGTCTTTACGTTGGAGGCTGTGCTGAAAAAGCCTGATGCCTTTTGTCTTCACATTGCAGAAACTTTCCTTAGAATGGAATGCACAGATAAAACCTTTTTGTCTGTGTTCTTGTGTCTAGCATAAAAGAGGAAAGAGCTGTTGAGATATGCCAACGGACATATTCAAATCTTCTTCACTAAGTAAGTTCAGCTATCAACATCAGAGTCTGGATCTTCAGAATCTCCAGAGTAGAGATCTTTTGGATCTTCAGAGTCTTGGGATGTTCTTCAGATTATGCTGAATCAGAGTATATGCAACTTGTGTGCTTGAGCGTGTAGTTCTGTCAGAGCAGAGTCTTCTATATCAGATCCTCAATACTATGTAGCGCAGTATCTTCAGAGTCTTCTGATGACTAAGCATCTGAACTCTCAGAGTCTTCTATTCTTTAGAGGCTTCTGCTTCATAATCTTCAGTAGACAACACTCTGATTCTTCTGGAGACAGCGTTCAGATCTTCATTTAAGATGCTCTTGAACCTTTGAAGCCTTTCATAATATCATTGTTCAGATCCAAATTTGCTCTTTAAGAATATTTTCTTTAGTACCTGTAGCAAACAGTCTAGAACAAATTTAGAGTATATAATTCTTGAATACAAAATTCATAAGTGTTATCATCAAAACATATAGATATTACTAAGAAACAATCTGTGTTCTTACAATCTCCCCCTTTTTGATGATGACAAAACATGAGAAATTTTGTTCAATAAAAAGTATGAATTATAACTCCCCGTGAGATTAATAATCTCCCCCTGAAATGAATACTATAATATAAGAAAACACTTCCCTTTTGATTAAGTATATTTCAGATTCAGAGCCTGATGCAAGAGGTTTAACTTTCAGAATCAAATCTTGATGCCAGATAATTATGACTTCCTTCAGTTAGAGCGCCTGGTTATCATCTTGCTTGAATTATCTTTCAGAGTAAAGGTATCAGAGTAAGATATCAGAGTTGATTGAATACTCAGATTTGCTTTGAAGATCAGGTTCTGGTTGGAAAAATCTCAAGGTAACTTCAATGAATTATATCAGATATATCAATGTAATCTGAAAGACTTAAATTCAAAGTAAGTTAATAAAATGTCTGAATTTCAGTTTTAGTAATTGCTTATAGGTTGAACAATCAGATTCTCTTTTTCTCCCCCTTTTTGTCATAATCAAAAAGATTTTTAAAGACATAAAGATACAGAAGAAAAGAAGCATATAGAAGCAAAAACATCAACTTTCATTTAAACATATCAGAGTTCACAATCAAACAGAGTCACAAAAGAACAGATAGATGTCAAAAAGCATAACAAAACAATAAGAAAATAACAGAAGTAATAACATGTGCAAAAAATTCAAATAAAACTAAGTCTGGCGTGAGGCAATAAGGGTAAGAAGCTCTGTCATTTTGGCTGTTGACTTTTCTTGCTTAGACATCCAGGTCTTGATCTCATCAGTTGTCTTCTCTTGCTTTACCATCCAATCTTTTATTTCCTTGACATCATTCACAAGCTCTGTGACCACGGATGAAGAAGAAGCAGATGCAGTAGCAGCAGTGTTCTTGTCAGACTGGTTCTCTTCAGAAGCTTGTTCAACCAATTCAGATGCAGGAGCCTCTGGAGGAGCAGCTTCCAAAAGCAACACAGGAGGAGGAGGAGGAATGTTCATCAGAGTTATCTTGATTAACTCTGCAAACTGAGTCTTTGCAAGCTTAGAACATTTAGCTCTAACTTTTAAAGCAGCTTTGTTGAACATCCAGATGAAACGTTTCCAAGAAGCATTTGAAACAGCCGGATCCAAACTTGACAAGCACATTTCCTTAACACGAGCATACTCAGAATCTATCTCCTTCTTGAATATTTCAAACATAGTATTAATACATGATCCTAGATCTGACTGTTCAGAGGGTTTAGAATTAGGAGTGTTAACAGGAGTAGGTTCAGATGGTGTAGGTTCCGATGGTTGTGGTTGAGGTGGTGTTGGTAGAGATGTTAGGGTGTCAGACTAAGGGAGTTTAGATGGTTGAGGAATGGTTTGTGTTTCAGATAGATGGGTTTCAGATTGTTGAGGGATGGTTTGGGTTTCAGATAGATGAGTTTCAGATGGTTGAAGGATGGTTGTCTGAGGTGGGGAGTTGGGTGGAGTATGAAACATAGAAATGTTAATGTGTTCCTTCATAGAAATGTCAGAACGAGCTTGTTTGAGAGACTCTGGTTCAAAATCAGATGATTCAAAATCAGATGATTCACAATCAGAAGATTCTTCTGAGTGAACAGATGTTGAAGAAATGGTAATGGATTGATTCAGGGGTTGGATATCCAGAATATCTTCAGAAAGATTTGAATCTTCTGGTGGAGCTGGTTGTTCAGAGTGTTCAGATTGAACAGTCTCTGGTTGGTTTGGTTCTAAGATGATTATATCTGGTTGGGGAATTTCTAGTTGTGGAATTTCTGGTGAAGTAGGTTGAGGGGGTTCAGATATAGTATGAGGTTGGGGGTTAGAGGTTGTTGGTACAGAAGATGGTTGTGAATGTACTGGGGGAGATGAAGGTGGTTCAGATGAAAGGTTTGCAGATGGTTGGGGTTTAGAAGTTCTATGTCTAAGGGTTGGAGATGGAAGGGGTGAATGAACAGCAGGGGTAGGATCAGATGTTAATACCTGATGAATAGTGTCTTTTATCTCTTACAGAGTAGCATCTCTAGAATTGATTCTGACTTTCTTTACTCCTTTCTTCTTCTTCCTTGGAACTTCAGATTCTTTCCTTTTCTTCTGAACAGAGCCTTCTTCAGCTTTTCTCTTACTACGCCTTTCCTTCATCAGATTGGGCAGTTCTTCTCCTTATTTCTGAACAAGGTTAGCAGGTAGAGGAATTCCATTCTTCAGAAAATCTGCAATGTAAGCCTAGACAATACCTTTTGGTTCATCTGCGTTGAACATTGGAAAATCTTCTACTGGTATCCTTCTGCCATTGACCTCCTCAGAGTTTATCTTCCTTAGTTTACCATTCAGCTCTGAAATGATCTTCATTCTTTTCAGAGTAAGTCCGTTTATCTCAGATCCAATGATGTAGGACAGATTCTCTGTTACTTTTGCATCTGTTAGATGCTTCACCAACTGATTCTCTATAAGGATGTCTGAAATAAGTCTTCCCAGAGGTATCCAAGTTCTAACTTTCCCAGCTTTAGCTCTGACCTCTTCTCTAGTCTCTTTGACATGAGTCAGAAGATGACTGAAAATCAGATAGGGCAGATCCACCTTAATATTCTTGCTGATGCAGTACATGAAGTATAGATGCTCTGTACTCACATAGTCTGGTGAGTTGGTTGACTTTTTGTGAAAGATTGTACTCATAAATATCTTCTCCCAGATCCTATAGATAGGTTTCAGATCTTTAACCTTGCTTGTTGGTGTTCTAGATACAGTAATCTCTTCATACACCTTAGCCATATCAATACGTGAAAAGGCTAGTTTTGTAACACCATCAGATTCTTTATAACTAAACAGTTGCCTGATTAGTTTCTCAGTGATCACTATCTCCTTCCCAAGGACAGATGAGTGAATGAACTTAGGACCAGCACTAGCGTGAATCCAGAATTCCTTCACAAGAGTTGGGTACACAGGACCCATCAGTCTCTCAAAATACTTCTCCCAGCCTTGAGCTTTAATGGAAGTTGTTAGGTCAAACCCATTTTCTTCTATTGATTCAAGATCTATGAAACTCTCACACAGAACCTCAAGATCCACAACTGGAGTAAATAGAGTGTGTTCTGGTTTCTTGTACATGATATTTTTGTTGGAGATTTCAGCAGCATTTGATGAAGAAGCCATTGATGAAGATGAAGATTTTGATTTGGGTTTAGGGTTTTGGTAGAGGTTGAAGAGTAAGCAAAAACGCATAAGTGTAGTGAGTGTGAAAAGTGTGAAAATAGTGTGATAGGTGGTATTTATAGAAAACCAAAAAATCAAACATTGGGCACATCAATAGACACATACGCACGTTTACACATAGCATTTAATGAAAATAATCATTTCAATTTAAAGATATGACAAATGGGGGGAAATCCAAGAAAAATGAGATTTTCAAAGCAGTACCTCAAACGTCAATTCAGTCGTGCACTCCATCTTTTCAGATTCTGAGTGACACGTGTTTGCTTTTATGTGCATCTGATGTCTCTCAAGAAATGAAACGTTTCCAACGTTCAGATCTTCTGAGTTTGTTAGTTCAGAGTTTCACACAAATAAATCAATCAAAGATAAATGAATAAATAATCAGATGAAATACTTCAGATCTTTAAACATTTTGCATCTGATAAGTTGCCTCTGATAAATATTACTCTGGACAAAAATCCATACAAATATTTTTCAGAATGAACTTAAACCTATCTTCAGCAAGGGGTTTTGTGAAAATATCAGCCCATTGATGATCTGTATCAACAAAAGCTAGATTTATTACACCCTTCTGAACATAGTCTCTGATGAAGTGATGTTTAATTTCTATATGTTTAGCCTTAGAATGTAAGATTGGATTTTTTGACAAACATATAGCAGAAGTATTATCACAGAAGATAGAAAGATTACTCTCATAGATCTGATAATCTTCTAGCTGACTCTTCATCCAGAGCATCTGTGTACAACATCCAGCAGCAGCAATGTATTCTGCCTCTGTAGTTGATAGTGCAATAGTGGGTTGCTTCTTGTTGTACCATGAGATCATATGTCTTCCAAGAAACTGACAGCTTCCAGAAGTGCTTTTACGTTCAACTCTGTCTCCAGCATAATCAGCATCACAAAATCCAACTAATGAAAATTCATCAGATCTTCTGTAACACAGACCCATGTTAGTAGTACCTTTCAGATACCTTAGAATCCTCTTAACAGCTGTTAAGTGTGATTCTCTAGGATCTGATTGGAATCTTACACATAAGCAGACACTAAACAGAATATCAGGTCTAGAAGCAGTCAAGTATAGAAGAGATCCTATCATACCTCTGTAGAGTTTCTGATCTACCTTCTTACTTACCTCTTCCTTACCAAGAGTGCTTGTAGGGTGCATTGGAGTCCTTGCCATCTTACTATCAACCATGTTGAACTTCTTCAGAAGCTCTTTAACATATTTGGTCTGATGTATGTAGGTGCACTCTGGAGTCTGGTTGACTTGGATTCCCCAAAAGAATCTCAATTCTCCCATCATGCTCATCTCAAACTCTGCCTGCATACATTTAGCAAACTCCTTTCCAAGCATAATATTTGTTGATCCAAAAATAATATCATCTACATATATTTGACAAATCAACAGATCTTTCTTAAGAGTTTTACAGAATAAAGTTGTATCCACTTTTCCTCTGATAAAATTTTTCTTCAGAAGGAAATTGCTCAACCTCTCATACCAAGCTCTGGGAGCTTGTTTTAAACCATAAAGAGATTTTTTTAGTTTAAAAACATAATCTGGAAAGTTTTCACTTTCAAAGCCAGGAGGTTGGTGGACATATACTTCCTCTTCTATAATACCATTAAGAAAGACACTTTTAACATCCATCTGATATAGAGTGATGTTATTCTGTGCAGCAAAAGAAATAAGTAAGCGTATAGACTCTAACCTGGCAACAGGAGCATAAGTCTCTATATAGTCAATTCCTTCTTGCTGACTGTAACCTTGAGCCACCAGCCTTGCCTTATTCCTTTCAACTTCTCCCTTTTCATTCAACTTATTCCTGAAGACCCATTTTGTTCCAATAATGTTGAATCCTTTAGGTCTAGGAACCAGATCCCAAACTTCATTTCTGGTGAATTGATTTAGCTCTTCTTGCATGGCAATAATCCATTCATTATCTTTTAGAGCCTCATCCACAGATGTTGGTTCAATTATTGACACTAAGCCAAACAATGAAGATTCAGATGTTCTGAGATAGGATCTTGTCCTGATTGGATCATCTTTCTTTCCAATAATCACATCTTCTGGGTGAGATGCCTTGATTCTGGAAGAAGATCCTATGACATTTGATCTTTCAGAAATGTGTAAGTTTTCCAATTGAGAAGATAAGGGAATAGCATCTGGAGTTGCTTCAGATTCCTTCTCTTTAGCCTTTTCTGCCTCTGAGCCTTCGGAGTCTGTGAGAATCACTTCTCTATCTGCAGAATTTTCAAACTGCTTTGGCTTTTCAGAGCCAAGCTTATCATCAAATCTTACATGAATAGATTCTTCCATAATCTGTGTTTCAGTATTGAATACTCTGTAGCCTTTAGAGCGTTCAGAATAACCAAGCATGAAACACTTATGTGCTTTGGAATCAAACTTGTTAAGATTCTCTTTAGTGTTAAGTATATAACAAGTACATCCAAAAGGATGAAAATAAGCAATGTTGGGCTTTCTGTTCCTCCATAATTCATAGGGAGTCTTTTTCAGAAGAGGTCTTACAGACACTCTGTTCTGAATGTAACAAGCTGTGTTGATTGCTTCTGCCCAAAAGTGTTTTGCCAGATTTGTCTCATTGATCATGGTTCTGGCCATTTCTTGCAGAGTTCTGTTTTTCCTCTCTACAACTCCATTTTGTTGTGGAGTTCTAGGACAGGAAAAATCATGAGCAATGCCATTTTCAGAAAAATATTTTTCAAAATATTTATTTTCAAATTCACCACCATGATCACTTCTGACTTTAATAATTTTAAGATCTTTTTCATTCTGGACTTGCTTGCAGAAGTCAAAGAACACATAATGTGACTCATCCTTGTGTTTTAAGAACTTTACCCATGTCCATCTACTATAGTCATCAACAATGACTAATCCATACTTCTTACCTCTGATGGATGCAGTTTTCACTGGTCCAAACAGATCAATATGAAGTAGTTCTAATGGCTTGGAGGTAGAAACAACATTTTTTGATTTAAAAGATGATTTTGAAAACTTCCCTTTTTGGCATGCTTCACAAAGAGCATTTGAGGTGAACTTCAGATTAGGAAGTCCTCTGACAAGATTAAGTTTATTAATCTGAGATATACGTCTCATATTAATATGGCCCAATCTTCTGTGCCAGACCCATTGCTCTTCATTAACAGACAAGAGGCATTTAACATTCTGAACTTTAAGTTCTGAAAGATTTATTTTATAAATGTTGTTTTTCCTCTTACCACTAAATAGGATAGAGCCATCCTTTTGACTAATAGCTTTACAACATTTTTGATTAAAAGTAATATCATAACCATTGTCACTTAATTGACTTATGGACAATAAGTTATGCTTTAAGCCTTCAACAAGTAAAACATTAGTTATAGAGGGAAGTTTACCATTTCCAATAGTGCCAGATCCAATGATCTTGCCTTTCTGGTTCCCTCCAAACTTCACGTCACCTCCAGATCTAAATTCCAGGCTTTGGAACATAGACCTTTCTCCTGTCATGTGTCGTGAGCATCCAGAGTCCAGGTACCATGACTGGCGTCCTGACCTTGCTGCTAAGAACATCTGCAACAGGGATTATTTTGCTCTTAGGTACCCAGATCTTCTTGGGTCCTTTAGGGTTAGTTGGTTTGTAGGTTTGTCTAAACTTCTGTTTTTCAACATAATGTTTATTCTGACTTGCCTTGGATTTGAACACATAAGTATTCTTCTCAGAGCTTGTGTGTTTAATGTCATTTAAGTGACCAAACTTAAATTGAGAGTACAGAGGTGTCTTCTTGATGAAGAGTTTGTCAACAAATTTTGGATTACTTCCAGAGGAAGATTCATATCCAATACCTCTTCTGTTGTTCCCACTAACACCATAGATCATAGAAGCCATCTTGCTTCTGTCTATGCTCTTAGTAAGGAATCTCTGAAAGCTAGAGTCATATTTTTCTAAAATTTTTTCACATGACTTAGTCTCAGATTCAGATTCTTGTTGAGCTATTTCAAAGTCATTTTTGATTTTCAGATTAATTTCTTTTTGCTCAACAAGTTCTGTCTTCAGAAGATCAATCTCAGATTCAAGACTGCTTTTCAGCTTCTTGTATTTGAGTTTGATATTGTTATAGCTTTTCAGAACTTCTGATAACACTTTGATAAGTTCTTCTTTAGTAAGTGTAGCCATTACCTCTTCAGCGTCAGAGTCAGATTCAGAATCAGATTCATATCCTGAAGTTCCTTCCTCCTGATCTTCTATGTCTGCCATCAAAGCTACATTGGCACATTCTTCTTCTGATTCAGAAGATGATTCAAATTCATCTGAGTCATCCCATGTTGCCATCAGAACCTTCTTCTTTTTGTCAAACTTCTTCATGGGTTTTTCTCTTTGAAGTTTGGGGCAATCATTCTTGTAATGCCCAGGTTCTTTGCACTTATAGCATACAACTTCTTTCGTGCCAGATCTTCTGTGCCCAGAAGATTCCTTTCTATGATCAGATTTTCTGAAGTTGTTGAACTTCTTTCCCTTGTGCTTCCAGAGTCTGTTGATCCTTCTGGACAACATGGATAATTCATCTTCTTCTTCAGAAGAAGATCCTTCAGAGCTTTCTTCAATAACCTGCAAAGCTTTAGCAGATTTATTAGATTTTAAAGCAATAGATTTACCTTTCTCTTTCTTTTGAGGTTCATCTTCCTCAAGCTCAATTTCATGGCTCCTCAGTGAGCTGATGAGTTCTTCTAAAGAGATTTTGTTCAGATCTTTAGCCATCTTCAAGGCAGTCACCATTGGTCTCCATCAGGTAGGTAGACTTCTGATGATTTTCTTTACATGATCTGATGTGGAGTATCCCTTGTCCAGAACCTTTAGACCAGTTGTGAGGATCTGAAATCTAGAAAACATAGTTTCTATATTTTCAGATTCTTCCATTTTGAACGCTTCATACTTCTGTATAAGCGCCAGAGCCTTGGTCTCCTTCACTTGAGAATTTCCCTCATGAGTCATTTTAAGTGACTCAAACATTCCATGAGCTGTTTCTCTATTAGTAATCTTTTCATACTCAGTATGAGAGATTGCATTAAGCAATATTGTCCTAGCCTTATGGTGATTTTTGAAATCCTTCTTCTGGGCTTCTGTCATTGATTTTCTATCAATTTTCTTGCCATCCTCATTTGTAGGATGTTCATAGCCATCAATGACCAAGTCCCACAAATCAACATCATAACCAAGGAAGAAACTTTCTATCCTGTCCTTCCAGTAATCAAATTTCTCTCCATCAAACATAGGAGGCTTTGTGCTGATTCTATCCCCTTCATATTTGTTACAATTGGATGTAGAAGCATCACCCATAATGACAAACAGATATATATCAAAGTAACTTTTCTCACTGGATCTTTACTGACACGGTTAAGTGGTAGCACACACAGAACCGGAGCTCTGATGCCAACTGAAGGTGAGAAAAATACTTAGAAGGGGGGGGGGTTGAATAAGTATGACAAATAATCAAAGATTCAAACACAGTTATTTTTATCCTGGTTCGTTGAACTCAACTACTCCAGTCCACCCTCTCAAGAGTGATTTGCCTTTCTCAGTCAAGGACTTAATCCACTATTTAATCAAACAGATTACAATAGTAACACCTAAGAACAACTGTTCTTAGTCTTCTCAAGAGCTACTGATCCCAACTGGATCATCTTAAGGAAACCTTTTACAATCAATGTAAAACTATTACAAGAGTAAGAATGCTTCTAAAAAGCTATTATCACAACTGTGATATTTCTCTTAAGTTTAAGAACAATGTTACAGTAAATAGAATATAAGAGCTTTTGAGAGATTTTCTTTGATGAGTGATTTTTGCAAGAAGTTCGTCTATGAAGAAGATGGACTGTACTTCTTTATATAGGCACTTAGATCCATGAAGTCTTCTCAACGTTGGAGGCTGTGCTGAAAAAGCCTAGAGCCTTTTGTCTTTACGTTGGAGGCTGTGCTGAAAAAGCCTGATGCCTTTTGTCTTCACATTGCAGAAACTTTCCTTATAATGGAATGCACAGATAAAACCTTTTTGTCTGTGTTCTTGTGTCTAGCATAAAAGAGGAAAGAGCTGTTGAGATATGCCAACAGACATATTCAAATCTTCTTCACTAAGTAAGTTCAGCTATCAACATCAGAGTCTGGATCTTCAGAATCTCCAGAGTAGAGATCTTCTGGATCTTCAGAGTCTTGGGATGTTCTTTAGATTATACTGAATCAGAGTATATGCAGCTTGTGTGCTTGAGCGTGTAGTTCTGTCAGAGCAGAGTCTTCTATATCAGATCCTCAATACTATGCAGCGCAGTATCTTCAGAGTCTTCTGATGACTAAGCTTCTGAACTCTCAGAGTCTTCTATTCTTTAGAGGCTTCTGCTTCAGAATCTTCAGTAGACAGCACTCTGATTCTTCTGGAGACAGCGTTCAGATCTTCATTTAAGATGCTCTTGAACCTTTGAAGCCTTTCATAATATCATTGTTCAGATCCAAATTTTCTCTTTAAGAATATTTTCTTTAGTACCTGTAGCAAACAGTCTAGAACAAATTTAGAGTATATAATTCTTGAATACAAAATTCATAAGTGTTATCATCAAAACATAGAGATATTACTAAGAAACAATCTGTGTTCTTACAACATCATCTTGGAAAATGAAGAAGGCATCTTGTTAGAAGACTCCCTCGCCTTGGAATTCCCGACGTTAAACATTCAAGCCGAATACGAGGCATGCCTTACAAGACTCCACTTGGCCAAAGACCTTGGCGCGAAAGAGGTAAAAAATTTTACCGACTCCCAGCTCGTGGCCTCCCAGATACGGGGAGAGTACCAAGCCAAGAACGAAAACCTTGCCGAGTACCTTGCCCTAGTGAATGAGAAAATGAAGAGCTTCACATCCGCGGAAGTGCAACACGTCTCGCACAAACACAACACCAGAACATCCTATCGAACTAGAGAGCACGAAAAAGAATGGCGGCAACAAGTCCATAATCCAGGAGGTTCTCTCCCGACCGAGCATCGAGAAAGACACGACGACAATCGAGGTCAATGCTATCCGCGACAATAATTGTTGGATGTCCCCCGTATACAACTACCACAACACGGGATGTCTGCCTGACAATGCAAAAGAGGCCAGTGTGGTCAGGCGTCGAGCCTGCTCATACGTCTTGATCGAGGACAAATTATACCGGAGGGGATTCTCTATTCCTCTCCTCAAGTGCATCGACGAATCCAAGGCATCAGGCATACTCTAAGAGATCCACAAAGGAACTAACGCCTAGCATCTCGGCGGGTGATCACTTGCCCGTAAGGCTCTACGAGCAGGATACTACAGGGCCACCATGCAACTAGACGCCAAAGAGTATGCCAGGAAGTGTGACAAATGCCAACAATACGGAGACATGGACCTGGCCCCACCTAGCGATCTCAAAACGCTCTCGTCTCTGTGGCTGTTTTCCTGGTGGGAGATGGACATCCTCGAGCCCTTTACCATAGGGTCATACCAGAATAATTACTTGATAGTCGGTGTCGACTAATTCACTAAGTGGATAGAGGCCGAAGCCTTGGCCAAAATCACGGTCCAAAACATACTCCGTTTCTACAAAAGGAACATACTTTCCCGGTTTGGCATCCCCCAAGCAATCATCACCGACAATAGAACTCAATTCACCGACAAGAACTTCCAGGACTTTGTTACGAAGCTAGGCACGAAGCAACAATTCACATCGGTCGAGCACCTGCAGAGAAACAGACAAGCTGAAGCCGCGAACAGAGTGATTCTACGCGGCCTGAAACGAGATTGGGAGACGCCAAGAAGAGGTGGGCCGAAGAGCTACACAACATAGTCTAGGCCTACAGGACGACTCTGTAACACCTCATATTCTTGGAATATTTATTTAATTTATTTAAATATGAATATTCACATTTTTGGTGATTTTTGGTGGTTGGTATGAATATTGGAAATTATGGATTTTGATTGATTTATTTGAATAATAGTATATAATATGAATATATTGGTATTATTATTAATTTAAAAAAATATAAGTGAATTAAGGGCAAAGTGGACATTTGAGGAGGAGTTAGTGAGGATGAAGTTGGAAAGCCCAATTTTAGGTTTAACAAAAAGGAATTTTGATGGAATTAAAATTCATTCTTGTTAGACCGTGAAAAGAGAAGAAATAGAGGCCAGAGCTCTGAGGAAGAGGATTGAGGCAAGGCTTCACGAGGTTTCCAAGAATCAAGGAGAAAGGCTTAGAGTCGGAAATTAAGGTATGGGGAGTATTGCCTTCATTGCTTTCAATATGTGATTCAATGTGTTTAAAGCTGATTTAAGGGTTTAGGGATTTTTGAGTATTTGATTGTTGTTTCCTTTCTGATGGTGAGTTCAATGAGTTTGAGGGATTTGAACTGATGTTCTCATAGGTTCGAGGCTGATTTGAGAGTAAGGGAGATTAGGCCTTCGTGGCCAAATTTATTGTTGAGGTTGTTTAACTTTATAGGGTAAGTGATTGTGAGAACTTTAATGACTGTGGGGTATTTATAAAAAATTATGGAAATTGGAGGCAAAAATAAGATACAGGATTGGCCTAATAAGTCATAGGTTTTGTGCCTTTATCATTGTAATACCGTATGAATGATTTAGGGATGTTTTTAGGGCATAGGGGAAGGAAATCATAGATCTTTTTGGGCTGGTTTTAGTGTTGGTGCGTAACAGCGATTTGCTGTAATCACGAATTCACACAGTGAAGAATCCTTCGCACAACGAACATTCACCTCAGACTCGCACAACAAACTTGTTAGCGAACGTAGCAGAGTTTTGTGAATTCTGTTCTTGTGCAGTGATGTCTTGATGTTTTGATGTTGTGATTTCTTTGATGAATTACCATGAGTATGACTATGATTCTTCTGTGATTAATACATGATTGTATGATGATTCCTATGAGTAATGATGATGAGTTATAATGTTGATTCCATGAGGTTTTGATGATTATATGATGACATGATTATTATGATAATTTTAATGAATGATAATGCACCTAATGAGTTTATTATGAGGATGATATTGATGTGTGCATCATGCATTCATATGCATTCTGGACTTCGGTCCGTGACCTTGATTCTTGTGGCTTCAGTCCCATTCTGCGGATGTGAGGTATTTTGTTGTGCTCTAGTTCTCGTGTAGAATCGATCCTACTATTTTGGATGTATGGAGGGTTGATGACCCAGTGTCCAATCAAATTTTGTTGATTGGTACCACATCCATGAGTCTTGTTGCATTTGCATTTATGTGACAATTTGGTGTAATTTATAATGTTATGGCCTTTGATGTTCCTTGATGATTATGATGATGTTGATTATGAAAATGACGCTGTTTTATATATTGATTCCTATATTAATTATTATAAATCATTTTACTCACCTTTCTTGTTTGAATGTTGCCTCCATGTGGGTAACGTGCAGATGACCAGATTTAGCCGTGGATGCCGTCGAGGACTTTTTGAAGTTTTTGGGTCGTTGACCATTGTGGTTGACTTAGAGGGTCTTGCTTTGATAGTGTAACATCGTGTTGGGGTCTTTTGAGTTGAACCATGTTTTATTGATTATTGATATTGTGATTAAGTTACTGCACAAGGAAAACTTTGTATTTTTGCCTTTTTGAGTTCCGCTGCCTTTTGAGTAATATTTTGAGTAATTTTGAGAAAACCCGTTGTTTACGGAGCATTGACTATATTTGAATTATTGATAAATGTGCACCCATTTGAGATGATTTTATTGCGTTCAATATTTTACTTTGATAAATATGATTGATTTGCCATTATATTTGTGGGGTAGAAAAGGGTGTTACATTAGTGGTATTAGAGCAGGTCGGTCTGTTCGGCCATGTTTTTTATGTTAGTCCCCTGTCAGTCAATAGTGTGAGAACACTGTTGGATGAGTTGTTTTCTTCTAACCCTGTTGGTGGTTGCAGATGGCTGGAAGAAATGATAGTGTTATTGCTGATGCGCTGGAATCGCTTGCCCAAGTGATGGCCCAGAATGGTGGACCTCCAGATGAGTTTCGTGCTTTGGGGAAGTTCCAGAGGAACAATCTGCCGACTTTTGTCAGCACTCATGATCTTGATGATGCGCAGAAGTGGCTGAAAGTGAGTGAGAATATTTTCTGGGTTATGGGGTGCACTAATGCTCAGCAGGTGCAGTTTGGTACGCATATGCTAGCAGAGGAAGCTGAGGACTGGTGGGATAACACTCGTCAGAGATTGGGAGGTGTTGGAATTGAATAAGTTGGACTGTGTTTAAGGAAGAATTTTTGAGGAATTATTTTCCTGAAGATGTTCGGGGCAAGCAAGAGGTGGAATCCCTTGAGCTGAAGCAAGGGAATATGATTGTGGCTGAGTATGCGGCAAAGTTTGAGGCTTTATTGAAGTTTTGTCTGCATTACAATCATGCTGATGCAGAGATGTCGAAGTGTCTCAAGTTCGATAATGGATTGAGACCAGAGATTAAACAGGGAATTAGGTACCAGCAGATTCTCAGTTTGCGGAATTGGTGGACAAGAGTAGAATTCATGATGAGGATAGCCGAGCTCGATCTACTCACTACAAGCAACTGAGTGAGAAGAAAGAGAAAAGACAGGATAGAGGGAAACTATATGTGACTTCTGGTGATAAAGGGAAGCAGAAGACTTCAGATGGGAAAAAGTCAAGTGGGGGAGCAACTACTGCTCCAAGCAAGTATCATAAGTGTGGTGAGCAAGGTCACCGTGATGAGGTTTGTAAGGTGCTGAGATGCCATTATTGTGGCAAGATAGGTCATAGAGTTACTGAATGCAAAGATGAAGCTTCGACTTGCTTCAATTGTGGAGAGAAGGGTCATATCAGTACCCAGTGCCAGAAGCCGAAGAAGAATGCTACTGCTGCTCAGACGAACAATAGAGTGTTTGCTTTGAGCGGTGCAGAAGAACCCAAGACGAATAACTTGATCAGAGGTACTTGCTTTATTAATGATGTTGAATTGATTTCTATGATTGATACTGGTGCTACCCATTCGTTTATTTCGCTTGAATGTTCTATGAAGTTGAATTTAAAATTATCTTTTATGGTTGGGAGTATGGTTATCGATACCCCGACTAATGGTTCTGTCACTAGTGCATTAGTCTGTTTGAGCTGCCCTTTGACTATTTATGATAAGAATTTTGTGATGGACTTGGTCTATCTACCTTTGCATCGAATTGATGTTATTCTTGGAATGAACTGGTTGGAGTTCAACTATGTTCATATCGATTGCTACAGCAAGACTGTGAGTTTCCCAGAGTTTGGTGATTATGGAGAGCTGATACTTGTATCTGCTATGCAAGTAGAAGAACTCTTAGAAGATGAGGCTCAGATGTTTGCATTGTTTGTGTCGCTACTGCGAAAAAGGGCCGACAAAGACAGAAGAGTCGCCACCGTTCGTTATTTATCCTAAAGAGAGGGAAAGGAAACGATCAGAGAAAACCTACGAAAAAGGGAAAAGACAGGTCATCGCAACCAAATCTTGGGTTTGGGAGTCGGTTACGCAAGGGGAAGGTATGAGCACCTCTCACGTCCGTTGTACTCAACGGGACCCATGCTTGTTGTCTATTTAAAAGGGTGTTAATCTATCTAAGGCTGGCTCACAGGGACAAAAGAAAAGAAAAGAGACTCGATAGAGCATCACCGCTCTATGCCTACGTAATCCCTTGTGCAATGGGAAAGTCAGAGTCAACGTAGTTCAGAAAACTACGGGTGAAGGGGGGAAAGGTTGCTCGCCGAAACCTCGTCGTCTTGTGCCTACGTATCCTCATCTGGTATGAGAAATAAGAGCAAACGTAGTTCGGGCTAACACAACCTCGGATTGGTTCAAGTGTTTTAACCGAGTAGGGTTAAACCTTCATTCTAGCAGTTAGGGACAATGCCTGTTTGCGGTAGAACCAAAACTTAACATACTCTTTATGAAAATGATTTGCAAACGATCCCGAAGGATAAAAATGTTTGATGTTTTGTTTTATGTTTTTTTATGAAGAAGTGAATTGAGTTAGGTTTGTAACTCATGTTGCACTAAAGACTATGACTTGAGAGCGAATGCGTCGCATATCGCCCAAAGGGCATACACTAAACACTCTAGACAGTATGAGAGGAGGCCCCCCAACTATGACTTAAGGCTCGTAGCGTACAACATTTATTATCCTTTATTAAGTGTCTTATGAAAGTTATGAGATGAGAAGGGAAGACACAAACTCTAAGGGGAAACTAATCAACCCTAATATTATCATGCAAAGTGATTCTAAAGTTGGGATTGAAAGGGAAATCTATCCTAATGTTAGCATGCTTGGATTGAAAGCCTAATGTCTCTCCCACTCTCATCTTAAACAAAGGGACTAGGAATCCTAAGGGATCATGGCAAAAGAGTACAAGTAAACACATAGCAATTCAATCACATATGAGAAGAAATGAAAGATGAGATGCAAACATGAAATGCAAAGACAAAAGATGCAACAAGAAGGATGAGATGAAATGGGAGAATCAAGCTCCTACAACCATTACCATCAATCATCAAAGAAGAGTGGGAGGAAAAAAGTGTGGGACAGCCACCACCACAAGCACATCTCAACCAAACAATTCTTGAAACTCAAGCAAAGCAAAAGATTACTCATCACTTGAACAACATCCACATGATATGCATTCAACCGGCAACCACGCATTACGTGTCGAAGAATCAAGATTAAACAATCAAGAACAGTGCAACATGTCCAAAACAGCCCTCGCAAATGCATCATATCAATCCATGAAGATTCAAGGTGGGAAGAAATCAAAACATGCTTGAGAACAACCAAAAATTGCATTCTGGTTCAGTGTTAATCGGTTAACCAGTTAACCACTTGAAATTTTTTGAAATTTGCACTGGTTAACCCCTTAACGCTATTGGTTAACCGGTTAACCACTTGAAAATGTTAGAAATTGCGCTGGTTAACCCGTTAACGCCATTGGTTAACCCGTTAACGCTGCACCAGAAGCAGAAAAAACAGCAATTCAAAAGCACTTTCAGCGATTAATCAATTATGCAATAATCCAAATGATCATGTAATCAATTATGCATGAATTTAACACCAAAAAACAGTGATCCAACATCAAGCAAACACAATCCAAGCATTGAGATCACAAAGATTAAAGATCAAAATCAACAAAATGGATCAAAAAGCATCAAAAACCAGAGATCTACATTGTGATTATCCAAATAAGTTCAAAACAGAATTAGATCTAGAATTGCCAACCTACAAAGCGGAGATTTGCTTTGGTGAATGTTGATTCACTTGAAATGAGTAGATCCAAGCAAGAAACCCAAATATTCTTCAAGATCCAAGAGCTTCCTTGTTGTAGAAATGAAGATCAAGCATAATCAAGCAAAAACGATCCAAATAAGCACTTCCAAATTAGCTTCCAAATTCAGATCCAAATCCAAACGAAAATTAAATGGTAAAATGGAGATAATGGAGATGAAAGATAAAGGTTTAGCTCTAGAATTCTATGATTCCAATGAAGAATCAAAGAACTCAAGTGAGAGCTCTAATGGAGGTTTTGGGAGTGAAAAAGTGGAGAGAAAATTCCAAGAGTGAGAGTGAATTCTGAAAATGAAATGTAATTGTGAGGATTATTCTTTGAGGTTTGGAGAAAATTCCCTTAAATACGCTCTAGGTTTGGAGTAGAATGTGGTTTGGAGTGAGGTTATGAAAATTGGAATGGGATTAGGAATGGAAAGTGGGAGGGAAATTGAATTAATTTTGAAAATTAATCCAAATTCAAAGTGATTCTAGATCCTTCTTCTAGTGTAAAATCCAATTCACAAGTGATAAAAATGGACCCCAAAAGTGGCTGCCTTGAAAATTCACGTATGGGAAGATTTTGCTATGGTTAACCGGTTAACCATATTGGTTAATCGGTTAACCACTCACAAATTTGAATTTTGGCGCCTTTTGGAGGGAACTTGCACATTTGCCCGCTTTTACCCGTTCTGAGCCCTGTTAAGCCTCTGAAACTTGCCTTTGCCTATTATAATTGTAAGGACGCCTGAGATAGCCCAGATGTTGTCTCTTGATCTGAAAATTATCCTGGTGAATAAAATAAAATCGACCGATCGATCGCTAGGCAAAATAAATGTCAGAGCCTCTAATGCTTGCTGTTTAGACTCTTGCACTGAAAGAGAACCCTGAGCCACAGAAATACCTTGATCCCCTGCCTCAAGAACAAATGCTATGATATGCAGAAATGCAAAAAATGAAAAGAAACATAAGCCAAATACAAGAAATGGTTGGTCAAATTTTGGGGTACAACAGTTTGCATCATTTCAAGTTGATTATGAAGCAGTGAGCGTGAAGCTACCAGTTGTTCAGAAATTTCCAGAAGTGTTTCCAGATGACGTAAGTAACTTACCTCCTAAGCGTGAGGTAGAGTTTACTGTGGACTTGATACCGGGCACTAGTCCTATGTCGATGGCTCCTTATTGGATGTCTGCATCTGAGTTGGGAGAATTGAAGAAACAATTAGAAGAGTTGCTTGAGAAGTTTACTCGACCAAGTGTTTCTCCGTGGGGTGCTCCCGTGTTGTTGGTGAGGAAGAAAGATGGTAGCATGAGATTGTGTGTGGATTATTGATAGTTGAATAAAGTGACGATCAAGAATAACTATCCACTTCTGAGGATTGACAATCTGATGGATCAATTGGTGGGTGCTTGTGTGTTCAGCAAGATAGATTTGAGGTCAGGTCATCATCAGATCCATGTGAAGCCTGATGATATTCTGAAGACAACATTTAGGATAAAGTATGGTCATTATGAATATACGTTGATGCCGTTTGGTGTATCTAATGCACCTGGGGTATTCATGGAGTATATGAATAGGATTTTTCATCCTTATTTGGATCAATTTATGGTAGTATTCATCGACGACATCTTGATTTATTCGAAGTCCGAGGAAGAACATGCGCAACATCTAAGAGTTATATTGCAGGTTTTGAGGAACAAGAAGCTTTATGCCAAGTTGTCCAAGTGTGAGTTTTGGTTGAAGGATGTGAGTATCCTTGGACATGTGATTTCTAGTGGAGGAATTGTTGTTGATCCGTCAAAAGTTGATGTTGCGTTGCAGTGGGACACTCCGAAGCCTGCTATTGAGATTCGAAGTTTCCTTGGATTGGCTAGTTATTATCGTAGATTTATAGAAGGCTTTTCAAAGTTGGCACTGCCATTGACTCAGTTGACTCGGAAAGGTCAAGCTTATGTGTGGCATGTTGCACGTGAGAAGTTTTTTGTAGAACTCAAGAAAAAGTTGACAAGTGCTCTAGTGTTGATCTTGCCAAATCTGAGTGAGTCTTTTGTAGTGTATTGTGACGCATCGAAGATGGGTCTTGGTGGCATACTGATGAAGAATGGTCAGGTCGATGCTTATGCTTCCAGATAACTGAAGGTTCATGGAAGGAATTATCCTACGCATGACTTAGAGTTGGTCGCGGTGGTGTTTGTGTTGAAAGTTTGGAGACATTATCTTTTTGGGTCCAGGTTCGAAGTGTTCATTGATTACAAGAGCCTGAAGTATTTGTTTGATTAGAAAGAATTGAATATGAGGCAGAGGAGATGGCTTGAACTTTTGAAGGATTATGATTTTGAATTGAGTTACCACCCTGGTAAGGCTAATGTTGTGGCTAATACGTTAAGTAGGAAGTCCTTACATATGTCACTGCTTATGGTTTGAGAGTTAGGACTAACAATTTAGAGATATGAGTCTAGTGTGTGAAGAGACTCTCAACAGTGTGAAGTTGGGTATGCTGAAGCTGACTAGTGGTATTCTCCAAGAAATCAGAGAAGGTCAAAAATCTGATTTGAGATTAGTGGATCGTCTCACGTTAATCAACCAAGGTAGCGGGGTGATTTTCGGGCCAATGAGAATGGTATGCTGAGGTTCAGAGATAGAGTGTGTGTTCTAGATGTGCCATAAATTAAGAAGAGTATTCTTGAGGAAGGTCACAGAAGTGGGTTAGGTATTCATCCGGGTGCCACAAAGATGTATCAAGACTTGAAGAAATTATTTTGGTGGCCAGGGATGAAGAAGGAAGTGGCTGAGTTTGTGTACGCTTGTTTAAATTGTCAAAAGTCGAAGATTGAACATCAAAGACCGCTGGATCTGATGCAACCATTGAATATTCCAGAGTGGAAATGGGATAGTATTTCTATGGATTTTGTGATAGGTCTACCGAGGACTTTGAACGGATATGATTCAATTTGGGTGATTATTGATAAATTGACCAAATCGGCTCATTTTATACCGATGAGGATCAATTATTCGTTACAGAAGCTGGCCGAGTTATATATTGATGAGATTATGAAACTGCATGGTATTCCTTCAAGTATTGTGTCTGATAGAGATCTGAGATTTACATCGAGGTTCTGGGAGAGCTTGCAGACAACTTTAGGTACTAAGATGAGGTTGAGTTCTGCTTATCATTCGCAGGCGGATGGACAGGCAGAGAGAACTATCCAGTCTTTAGAGGATTTTTCGAGAGCTTGTATGTTGGATCAATGTGGATAATGGGATAGTCATTTGTTGTTGATTGAGTTTACCTACAACAACAATTACCATTATAGTATCAGAATGGCACCACATGAGGCATTGTATGGTAGGAGATGTAGGACTCCTTTGTGTTGGTATGAATCAGGCGAGAGTATTATACTCGGGCCTGATATTATGCAAGAGATGACTGAGAAGATCAAGATGATCCAAGAAGAGTTACCAAGTCGTTAGAAGAGTTACCATGATAAGAGAAGGAAAGAACTTGAGTTCCATGAAAGGGATCACATGTTTTTGAGAGTTATGTCGGTAACTGGTGTTGGCCGAGCTTTGAAGTCCAGAAAGCTCACACCGTATTTTGTTGGTCCGTATCAGATTTTGCAAAGGGTGGGAGAAGTAGCGTATCAGATTGCTTACCGTCGTCACTTGCGAATTTGCATGATGTGTTTCATTTGTCTCAGTTGAGGAAGTACATTCCAGATCCGTCACATGTGATTCAGATGGATGATGTACAAGTGAGAGATAATTTGACTGTTGAGGCATTGCCAGTTCGGATTGATGAACGAGAAGTGAAACAACTGCAAGGTAAAGAGGTTTCCTTGGTAAAGGTAGTTTGGGGAGGACCAGCTGGAGGGAGTATGACTTGGGAGCGTGAGGGTCAGATGAGGGAGTCGTATCCGACTCTGTTTCCTTTAGGTAATTTTCGAGGGCGAAAATTATTTTAAGTGGGGGAGAGTTGTAACACCCCAAATTCTTGGAATATTTATTTAATTTATTTAAATATGAATATTCACATTTTTGGTGATTTTCGGTGATTGGTGTGAATATTGGGAATTATGAATTTTGAGTTATTTATTTAAATAATAGTATATAATATGAATATATTGGTATTATTATTATTTTAAATAAATATAAGTGAATTAAAGGCAAAGTGGACATTTCAGGAGGAGTTAGTGAGGGTGAAGTTGGAAAGCCCAATTTTAAGGCCCAACGTTAGGTTTAACAAAAAAGAATTTTGATGGAATTAGGATTCATTCTTGTTAGACCGTGAAAAGAGAAGAAATAGAGGCCAGAGCTCTAAGGAAGAGGATTGAGGCAAGGCTTCGCAAGGTTTCCAAGAATCAAGGAGAAAGGCTTAGAGTGAGAAATTAAGGTATGGGGAGTATTGCTTTCATTATTTTCAATATGTGATTCAATGTGTTTAAAGTTGATTTAAGGGTTTAGGGAATTTTGAGTATTGTATTGTTGTTGCCTTCTGGTGGTGAGTTCAATGAGTTTGAGGGGTTTGAACTGATGTTCTGATAGGTTCGAGGCTGATTTGAGAGTAAGGGAGATTAGGCCTTCGTGGCCAAATCTGTTGTTGAGGTTGTTTGACCGTGAAAGGTAAGTGATTGTGAGAACTTTAATGACTGTGGGGTATTTATAAGAAATTATGGAAATTAGAGGCATAAATAGGATATGGGATTGGCCTAATAAGTCATAGATTTTTTGCCTTTATCACCGTAATACCTTAGGAATGATTTAGGGATATTTTTAGGGCATTGGGGAAGGAAATCGTAGAGCTTTTTGGGTTGGTTTTGGTGCTAGTGCATAACAGCGATTTGCTGAAATCGTGAATTCACACAGCGAAGAATCCTTCGCATGACGGACATTCACCTCAGACTCGCACAACGAACTTGTTAGAGAACGTAGCAGAGTTTCGCAAATTTTGATCTTGTGCAGTGATGCCTTGATGTTTTGATGTTGTGATTTCTTTGATGAATTACCATGAGTATGACTATGATTCTTCTGTGATTAATACATGATTGTATGATGATTCCTATGAGTAATGATGATGAGTTATGCTGTTGATTCCATGAGTTTTTATGATTATATGATGACATGATTATTGTGATAATTTTGATGAATGATGATGCACCTAATGAGTTTATTATGAGGATGATATTGATGTGTGCATCATGCATTCATATGCATTCCGGACTTCGGTCTAGGACCTTGATTCTTGTGGCTTCAGTCCCATTCTGCGGATGTGAAGTATTTTGTTATGCTCCGGTTCTCGTGTAGAATCGATCCTACTATTTTGGATGTATGGAGGGTTGATGAACTAGTGCCCATCGAATTTTGTTGATTGGTACCACATGCATGAGTTTTGTTGCATTTTCATTTATGTGACAATTTGGTATAATTTATAATGTTGTGGCCTTTGATGTTCCTTGATGATTATGATGATGTTGAATATGAAAATGACGTTGTTTTATATATTGGTTCCTATATTGATTATTATAAATCATTTTACTCACCCTGCCTGTTTGAATGTTGCCTCCACGTAGGTAACGTGCAGATGACCAGGTTTAGCCGTGGATGTCGTCGAGGACTTTTTGAAGTTTTTGGGTCGTTGACCATTGTGGTTGACTTAGAGGGTCCTGCTCTGATAATGTAACATCGGGTTGGGGTCTTTTAAGTTGAACCATGTTTTATTGATTATTGTTATTGTGATTAAGTTACTGCGCAAGGAAAACTTTGGATTTTTGCCTTTTTGAGCTCCGCTGCCTTTTGAGTAATTTTGGGAAAACCTATTGTTTACGGAGCATTGACTATATTTGAATTATTGAGAAATGTGCGCCCTTTTGAGATGATTTTATTGCGCTCAATATTTTACTCTGATAAATATGATTGATTTGCCATTATATTTGTGGGGTAGAAAAGGGTGTTACAGACCCCGCACTCGACAACTGGGGATACCCCATTCCGATTAACCTATGGAACCAAGTCAGTAATTTCGGTAGAAATAAGGGAACCCTTCAGAAGAACCGAATCTCTCCTTGACGAAGAGGAAAACAACAAAGCCTTGAGGGAAGAACTCGACCTAATCGAAGAAATCCGGTCAGGGGAATCCCTCCACAAAGCTTCGCTGAAACAAAGGATAACTTTGTGGCATGACATCAAAGTCATCAATCATGAGTTCCAGGTGGGAAGCCAGGTCTTACAAAGGAATCAAAAGGACTCACGCAAGGGAAAACTCGCAGCTAATTGTGAGGTCCATACTGGGTCCGAGACAAAATGGGCAACAAAGCCTATTACCTCGAAAACCTACACGGGGAGGAGCTTGCTTGACTATGAGACACTGAAAAGCTCAAACAATATTACAGTTAGACACTGCCTGCAACCCACTAGCATTACGACCACAGGGACGCGTCAGGGTACAGGCGCGACTCTTAAATTCAAAGTAAAAATATAAGAGTTTTCCCTTTGTGTGTGCGAGTAGACTCTTGATCCGACGGGGACCCTTCAATTGAGCTCCACCGTTGTCGTACTAGCAAGGCAGAACGCCCAACTCGCGATGGGAAGTTCACACTGTGAAGCAAGGACCTCGACCGAGGTCTTAGCCCCGCTATCAATCAAATACCAAATTTGATCACTTGACTAGTTCCCTACACGGTTGGTCACAACTCATGCTGAGCATAACCCCAATAACGAACAGACAATAACTATTTCATACATACATGAAAAACAAGAAAAATAAAGCACACATATCAGGAAAGTAAAATACTGCATTTCCAAAGGTGGGCATAGCCCATTGTTTAATGTTACAAAATACGACACGCATACCAAAGACAATTACATCAAAATGTGGCACGCAGGCCAAGAAAAAGAAATACGGCAAAAAGCACTAAACAACTACATTCTCCTCGGGCTGGTCGCCCATCACAGCTTGACCATCATCCTCCTCTTCGGCTTCTAGTGCGACCACACGACCTTGGATCACCTGGTGATAAGGGCTTGTCCCTTCGGTGACGAGCTGGACGCCAGGGTTCACGGCCTAGAGCTGCTCCGCAACACCGTTAAAGCTCACCTCAAGAGCCCCCAGACAATCCTACTCCAGCTCCCGGATCTTCGACACTAGGTCAGTCTGAGATGTCATGTGCTTCTCCTCGACAGACTCATCCTTAGCGGGCCTTGCAGCTGCTTCTAACTCGGCGATCCTCGCTAAAAGCTTTATCCGCTCCTCGCCGATGGCCTTCACCTACTTCTCCAACTCGCTGTAGAGCTTGAGCGACTTTCCTTTCCTTGCATTCGTCGAGGTCAGTCGCCATCTTGTTTCTCTCAGCCTCGATGGTTGCAAGGTCATTCTGCAGCTTGGTCAGGTCAGTAGAGGAGCACATCTCGTCATTAAGGACCAGATCCGTTTCGAAAACCCGTATCACCATGGCCATATCCTCCGATAAGGCCTTCCTCCTTGCCTTATGATCGATGCCCAAGATGGCCTTGGACTCAGCAGCACTCACAGTCAGGGAGTTGGCCCCACAGAAGAAATCAGGCTGCAAATAGCAAGGTGGGAGCACAAACTTCTCCTCGGAGATGCCCTCTGTGAGGTCGACTGTTTCAGGCTCGCTGACCCACAATTTCTTAGGCGTCCCTTGCGAGGTCGGAGATTGGCTGCCTTAGGGGGAAGAGGACAAACCTTCAGGTGCATGATCTGGACTGGGCATCTGCTGTTCTTGGGTGACTCGCCCTTTTTCGGCCTTTTTCTCAGCCTTGGTGGCCGCTAGCTTCTTCACGCGCTCCTACATGCTCAACACCTTACCTGCAAAAGAACAAACAAACAAGTCAGCAAACGGCCAATCGACGATAGAAGCATAAAAGGAACCCGGGTAAAGGGTGTGCCCGCTACCTAAGAACCGTAAGGCCTCCTCGTCGGAACCGCATTTGAGGAGGGCTTTGGTGTTTATCAATCACTGCTCCCAAAGAAGATCCCCGCGGGAGTCGAGGATAAAATTCCTGTCTAGAGTTACACGCTTCACAGGGGTGAAGCTGGAGACAAATTCAACCAACTTTTGGTAGGCAAACCGGTCCTCGACATCCAATGAACTAGGCCTAACTATGTAGTTGTTCGTACCCTTCTTGAAATGATCCTCCGTCCACTCCAACGGGATATTCGACTCCAAGATAGCCTCCCTATGCTTGTTCTCTTCCTCGACCACGAGATCATACAACGAATCTACGGCCGCGTGAGTGATGGGCTTGACGATGAAGTATCAGTCTTTAAAGGTACGGATAGAATCTAGATATGCCCAAAACAGTCTCCTCGGTTGCTTCAGGGACACCCAACTATGTCGACCCTCAAACGTCTGCCGCTAGAGATGGAAGATAAGGAAGAAAAGAGTCAGCGTAGTCGCAACATGGAGGTACCGGCATACGAGCTTATACGCCCGTACAAACGCGATCGCGTTGGGGTGTAGCTGTGAAGGTGCCAGGCCCCGAAGTTTATACTCCTGCCAGTTTATAGAGGAGCCCTCATAGCGGTCCTTGACAGTAGTGTAAGCATCATATTTGTCCACGACAAAGCGAGAGGGAATATTCAGGGGCTCCTGCCCGACCCAATCTGCGGTAGTCCGCTTTTGTGTTTCATTGGTCTGCACGTCCGGAGAATCGGGCTTGTCGTCAGTCTCAACGGCCCCTCAATCCTGGCAGCCATCTTACCTGAAAAGTAGAGAAAAATGGTGAATTCAACATTCCTGATTAAATCCACCCTTTCACCGCAAATCAAGTGAAAGATCGAAAAAAGGGGCACATGGCCACCGGACAGGTCTCTTCGAGCGGAATCACCCTACTAGAATGCTCACATAGGAGAAGTTCCTCTTTGGCCACGAGATCCTGCCTGGTTGGAGGAGCCCCAGGACGGGGGTCCCTTCACCCCGACAACAAGAGGCCGGGATAGGATCCCCGAGACCTTCGACAGAGGTCCTCATGATCCTCATCGGGTCCTCGGGGCCTTCATCTAAAGTCTTCGGGACCCTCATCCCAGGTCCTCAGGACCTTCATCAGGTCCCCGAGACCTTCATCTAAAGCCTTCGGGACCCTCATCCCAGGTCCTCGGGACCTTCATCAGGTCCCCGAGACCTTCATCTAAAGCCTTCGGGATCCTCATCCCAGATCCTCGAGACCTTCATTAAGTCCTCGAGAAGTCCATCTTATGTGCTCAGGGAACTCATCACCGGTCCCCGGGGCCTTCATCAGAAACATCATACATTCAAAGAAGGTCGACATATTCGCCAGAAACTGTGGTTTCCCCGGGAGCTTCATCAATCCACGGGAGAAACCGCCGGAAAAATGAAAGTAACTAGAAGAAAGTAGCCAAAAGCTTACTTGGTACAATGGTTCCAGGGAGGCGCCTTGGCGGAGGCGACGAACGAACAGAGGCGAAAAAGAGGAAACATTGAGAGAGAAGAGATAACATCCTGAGCGAAGGAAGGGAAGGGTGCGAATGAATCAGACTCGACCCCTGTTTATAAGCCTAGCACGGGACTCGAGGCGTCCCTAGGAACTTGAGTACCCCCTACTTCTAACCGCCCTAGGGCATTAATTGCCTTGACACATGGCATCACCAGACACCTCACGCACCCGTTTGAATTCCTCTTTTGCACGGAAGCGTCTGTGGCCGTTCCCTCCGACATCTCCCAAACATACGGGCCCGCAGTACCTCGTCGGCAACACGAGGAACGACTCATGACCATAGAAGACGAGCACGACTCCTCAATAGCATCAACGCCATGGAGGAGCCCGACATCTGACCGTGTCCTCGACGCCGAGACTGACGCTTAAGTCGTCACTCCTATGCTCAGGAGCAACGACTTGGGAGGCTCTTGTTCTGGACTTGGCATAAACCTACCCCATAGTTGGGGATGTCCAACAAAGCCTAATCTTCCTTCATGTTGGGCACACGCAGTACCGTAGTTGGACAAACCATTACCTAGAATAGAGATAGCTCACGCGTCTTTCCCATGCTCTCCACATACCCCCTACGTGGGGACACGTCATCAGAAACCTACCCACTTCCAAAAGAACTGGTCAACCACCTTTCAAAGATCACAGGGCAATTGATCTAGGGAAAAGACCACATGTTGGTCTTCCTTATGCCGCGTAAGCTCTGACAGTTACTTATGTTGGGCCTGGTAATCCAACCCAATGCAATGTAACCGTTAGCCCTGCGCTGGGGGCACATTATAAATACTCTCTTTCACTAGAAGGTCAGGTATTCCATTCTATGCACCTAATCTCTCTGTACTTGCTTTTCTAAACTCCGTTACTCACTTAGGCACCAGAGTACCTTGCAGGTACACCCCTCCTTTTCTTCAACACTGGTGACACAGGAGCTCACGACACGTGGCAGACCGCTGATTCCTTTTTGATCAAGTAAGATCAGTAAATAATCAAATTTTTATTTAATTCTATATATAAAGAGATCAATTATTGTATTCATTCATGTATGTTTTCACCTTTCCTTTTATAATGAGAATGAATAGCTTGTACCGTAAGTGATCACATTCTTGAGTTAGATCTATGCATATTGATTTGATTTCCGAGAATAAGGAAAAATTCATGGAACAAAATCTCTCTAAACCTAATGTTGTTGATCCTTTGTTTTCTCCATGGATAAGGTTCAACACCATGGTTCTTGCATGACCTCAACATTCCATCGGCGAATCTATTGTAAGATCAGTTCTTTGGATTGAACCGGCATCAGAAATTTTGTTGAATCTCAAAAATAGATTCTCTCAAAGTGATATATTTTACAATTCAAATATTCAGGAGGAACTATACAAGCTATGCCAAGCCTCTATGGATGTTTTATGTTACTTCACAAAGATGAAGGTTCTTTGGGATGACTAGGAGAATTATTGACCAATTTCTCATTGTAAATGCTCAACTCAGTGTAGTTGTAATGCCATTACCTCTCTCCAGGTTTATTGAGATCAAGATTATGTTATTGATGAAGGTTATCATATAACATAATTTAGCAAGAAAAATCGGAGAATTCTAACAAGAATTGAACAAGTTAGAAGCATTTAAGTGAAAAAAACTAGAAAAAAACGCTTTTGTGTGAAAAAAGAATTTAGTGAAAAGATTGGTGAAAAAAAAACAAACACACACTGAAGCCTATGGATTTTACGCACCCATAATGCGCCCATGTTGCCTATCACACACCCATACTAAAAGGTAATGCACATGCGTTGAAAGGCAGCACACCCGCATTATAGTTTTTTGCTAACACGTTTTTTGACTGATTTAAAAGGGAAGAAAGAGGAAAAATAAAGGGTCCGATTACCAAGACTTGAAAGTGATGTTTAATAGTGATTTTTAGATGATGGAAATGATCTAGAAGGGGGGTTGAATTGATCACTAATTTATTACAAGAGTCGGTGCCAAAAAAATGGTTTTAAAAAATTGTGTGGAAGTGGCCGAGGAACCAAGTCGTCTAGACGAACAGTTACCAAAAAGATCGGATATGTGACAAGCCAAATGGAACAACAAATCTAATGAGAAACATAACCAATAGTTTGATGATAAATCAATACAAATAATACCACTTTCATTTGTCCAATTTCCAATGACTTATAAAGTGTAATTTTAATTTGACATGTGCGATCAATTCGTCAAATACTTGGTGTGCAAAATAGTCCAAGTATTGTTTCCTATGTAATGTAAGTGAAATTTTTTTGCAATTACAATCCAAGTGATTGTAATGAGTTTTCAAACTATATTTTTAGCACTACACTACAACAAACTTTTATCGATAAATTGATATTACACAAATGTTAACAATTCAAAATAAAGAGATAGAGAAAGAGAGAACAACACCGGATTTTTTTAGGAAGTTCCCCTTTCGTCCTTGCTTAGAGTACATCTGCCCCCAATTCTAAAACTAGATTTGAGATATGTATCATCTTGTTGAAAAAGTTTATACAAGAGAATCAATAGTCACCACACACTCAAGCCTAACTATTTATGTTGATACTATATCTTCTCTCTCCTTGATTCAAGCTAAATAAAGTGCCTCGAACATGTCGAACAAACCTCCGATTATCGCTACTTGTCTGAACAACCCCACCGGTCTTCAAACCTTTCACTCGGCTGATTTTGATCACACACCATTCAAACCCAAATCTTCCTTGCACAATCCTCCGATTAACATTACTTGATTGAACGAACCACCATTCTCCAATCCCCTTCGCTCGGCTGAATCTGTGAAGCAAAGATTTGTGCAACCCCCCCCCCCCCCCCAAATCCTCAAGATCTTTGAGGACAAAACCCTAACGGTTTTATTCAAGAAAAACCCACCGAAATATCAACCCAAACAAGATACACAATCCTACATTTGGACATTACCACCTCAATGATGCAAAAGATCAACAAAAATTATTATGTGTAGTTTTTGAGAAAATGCAAGAATGAAGATGAAGATGATGAGAACAATTCAGTGTATGTGTTTCACTTTTCTTGTTGTGTATTAAAATGATGAGACAAAATGTATATATATGATGCCTTGAACAACTAACAAATATAACAATAATTTGAAGTGAGACAGATCAGAAAATATCAGGAATTTAGCTAACGGTCGACCTAAGCTTGAAGAGGATCGACCTGAGCACACCCGAGAGCAAAACTATGCAAAAATTGAAGCTGTGCGTCGACCTGAACAGGGTCCATGCATTGATTCAAGCTTACCCAAAAATTACAAACATAAAGACTTACAGTATGAGTCGACCAAAGGGCCAACGTGAGCACACCTGAAAGCAAAGGATAGAAAATCAACTTATATGAGTCGACCAAAGCAAGGGTTTGAGTCGACTCAAACACCCTAAACTTCCAAAAAAGATTTTTTGCAAATTGTTTAGTCCACCTAAGCTATTTTTATGCATGCCTTAGTCACATAGCATGATCGAATACACACAAAACATATATGAGATGCTCCTATATGTATAAACACATGATTTTGGAATATTTTGTGCATTGTAAAGTATGACTGCAAGCTAAGACGCGATGATACCGTCCAAATTACAAAGTACGAGCTAATACACATTTTGACATAATTAAAATAAGGACTAAGGTACCTTGCCCTCACATACTCCCCCTTTTTGATGATGATAAAACAGTTGCAAAATCTTCAGCTTATCGAGTACTTTGAGAATCATCCTCCCCCTGATTTTATGCATTCTTCCGAAAGAAACTCTGATCAATCTTTATGAAATGAAGTGTTGCTTATATTATCTTCTCTCCTTTGAAAACATCAAAAAGAGAGAAGCACAAGGGAAAAGAAAAATAGAATATATCCATATGAACACAATCATATACTTTACAACAGATACACATTAACAAACATTCACATAAAATGATGTTAATGCAAGTAATATGAAGATAAATAAGATATGAAGCATATAATGAAAATTAAGTGCATTACATAGCCAAAATATTCGATACAACTCCATGTCACAAAACAAATAAGATAACAAAACATAAGATGACATGTGAAATACAAAACATGAGATGAATTACATCCAAACAACTCAATCCACTAAGGTCTCCTCCCCCTATATGGATAACCCCTCCCTCTGATATGGTAATCTGAAGGAGGTGCTTGTTGCTCATCCAATCATTCGGTAAGCTCCAAAATAGCTCTGTTGAGAGTGTTGAAACTGTTTGTCAGAGCATGACTCTGACCATCAGCGGTTTCAGCTAGATTATCAAACTTTTGTATCACAATGGAGGAAAACAAGTTAAATTTCTCACTTTGAGCTTGGAGTTGATTCGTGAGAGTGGTGTACCATTCCTCTTGAGCATTAACAAAATTTTGCTATTGGAGCTGCATGTTTCATAACATTTCAAGAACTTCATCATTATTTTGTTGAGGTCGCGATGGAGAAGGAGGCATGTAGTATAACTCTTACTGATTCCAGTCATTTTTTGGAGGCATGTAGGATGAATCTAGAGATGTCCAGCCTGTGTGTTACCACTCACCCCATCCCTGATTTGCATAAGGATCTTGAGTTGGTGAGTAACCCAACCGCTCACTATTATCTTGTTTAGAATCATGATGGTCAGTTTCCATCTCATGAGATGCTTCTTCTTCCTTTTCATCTTCATCTTCGTCATCATGTTCATCTTCATCTGAATCTTGAACCCTTGAATTATAGGCCTTCACCTTGAACCTGTAACATTTTCCTTCCTGATCCCAAATATAACCCATCATAGTCAAAGTCTTTTGACTAAATTCTGATCAACCGTCAGAGACACATAAGGAATACCTTAGACAACAACTTCAACCTTATTAAGAACACTCTGAATAAGATAGGAATAACACAAAGCAGTACCTCGACCAAAATCCTTCAAAGAAAATATCCTACTGGCAATATAATGAGGCCAATGAATTCTTATCTTATTCTTCAGTTTATAAACTAAGTGTACCTCAGCTTGATCAACTCGAGAGTAACCTCCCTTTTTAGGACAGAGGATGTGAGAGACGATCCAGTGTATAATTCTATCAATATGCTTCAAACGACCCGTAGTGGCAGTTTTAGGAAACACGTCACTGGCTACAATATGATCAGCATATGGATTCTTCAACATTGAGTTCAGAGCAGTCTTAAACTCATATCCCTCAGCAAATTTTGTATCGGTGATCTTACGACGAAGTGATAACTGTGGACACATATTGAATAAATCTTTCCACACATTGGCATCAACAACGACACTTTTACCGCCTATCTTACAGTGATAATAATAACCATTAAACTTACCCTGTAGAGCCGTATAGAACAATCGGACCAAATCTTCATTATACTTAATATCACATTCTAAAAATTGATCAAACTTTTGAAAACCAAGAAATTCTACAACTTCCTGAATATGCATGCGTTTCACCACTTTCGGGTAATACATGAATTGCTTAACAATTGATCTTTTACTAAACTTATCTATATATGTTGCAGCCAATTCATCATATAGTAAGGAAAGAGCATTTACCAGAACACTTGACCTGGGTTGAGAAGTACATGCTCTAAAGGTTGAAGCTCATGTGGTTCTTTTGCCTGTAACTCTTGTAGAAGCCATGAAAAACTCAAATTTTGGAAAAGATGAACAGTACCCGAGTATGAATTTGTTGATGAGAAACCCACTTGAAACCTTGTGAATGTTGAAAGTTTTTGTTTTGATGAACTTTTGGAAATGGGTTTTGTAGAGAGTTTTATGAGAGGAGAAGTATGAGGAAGATATGTCTAGATGCAAATGATGATGATTTGAATGCTTTGAATGAGTCAAGACAATTAATGGGTCAAAAATTCCCAAGAAAAAGTTTAGAAAACACTTCAATTTTCAAGAATTTTTCAGCATCACGTAGCGACGCGTCGACCTAACCTACCATGCATCGACACATGCTGTACAAAAATGCATAAATTTAAATACTTCATAGTTTGAGTCAACCTATGGGCCGACCTGTGCTTACTCGATTCAAAACCTATGAAAATAGAGAGACCATGAGTCGACCTATGCCCTATTTTGGTCGACTCATACAGTGCAAACATGTAAAAATGCACATTTCAAGTCATGTATGCATCAACCAGTAATAAATAACAAGCTCACACATATTCCAAACTTAGAAAATGAATTAAAATAGATCCAAACCGTAGAATAAACATCAATATAACAGACATCATGGCACAATTTCTTACATATATATGTGATCAAAAATAGTTAACTAGAGAGGAAGGATATTACCATCAATGACGATCGATGATGGATGCCCTCACATATAGCTTGATCTTCTCAATATTGTTAATAAAAATATAGAAAAAAATAGATATAGAGCATGAAATCATATAATTTTAGACACGATCCGAGATATCGAGAACACCAAGTTCCCTACGGATGTTAAAGAAAGGCTTTGTCGCAAGTGGTTTTGTGAAAATATCAGCAAGTTGATTCTTGGTATCAACATGCTCAAACATAACACCACCTTTCTCTACATGGTCCTTAAGTAAATGATGGAGAATTTCAATATGTTTTGTGCGTGAATGTAATACAGGTTTTTTTTGGTTAAGTTAATGGCGCTTGTATTGTCACACAAAATGGGAATACGTTCAAGTTTAACATTGAAGTCGATTAATTGTTGTTTGAGCCACAAGACTTGAGCACAACAACTACCGACCGCAATGTATTCCACCTTGGTTGTTGAAAAAGCAACTGAAACTTGCTTTTTGCTATGCCAACTCACTAAGGAATTTGAGAAAAAATGACAAGTTCCACTCATGCTTTTCCTATCCGATTTGCAACCGACAAAGTCGGAAATAGAATAGCCAACCAAAGAGTAATCACTTCCCTTGGAGTACCACATAGGCATCTATGTATGTGTTTGACAACTTTTAAATGCGATTCCTTGGGACATGATTGATTCCTAGCACACATACATAAACTAAACATGATATCCGATCGAGAAGCGGTAAGATAGAGTAGAGAACCTATCATACCTTTATATTTCTTTACATCTACATCCTTACCATTCTTATCTTGATTCAAGTTTACACATCTAGGAATTTGAGTATCAATTTCTTTAGAGTTAGCCATGTCGAAGCGTTTGATTAGCTCATAGCAATACTTCGTCTGGCTCACAAACGTTCCTTCTTCGAGTTTCTTGATTTGCAATCTGAGGAAGTAGTTTAGCTCCCCCATCATGTTCATCTCAAACTCTCCATGCATCATCTTAGAGAATTCCTTGACCAAATTTATGTTAGTAGATTGAAATATTATATCATCTACATATACTTGTACCAAAATAGAGTGTTTTCCTTGACGTTTAATGAAGAAAGTTGTATCAACCTTCCCTCTTGAGTACCCTTGGTCTAGTAAAAATTTGTTAAGACACTCATACCAAGCCCTAGGGGTTTGCTTGAGACTGTACAAAGCACGTTTAAGCTTATAAACATGATCAGGATACTCATGAGATTCAAATCCAAGAGGTTGAGCTACATATACATCTTCATTAATGTATTCGTTTAGCAAAGCACACTTTACATCCATTTGAAATAATTTGAAATTTTTAGCACATGCGTAAGCAAGCAAAAGACGTATAACCTCGAGTCGGGCGACATGAGCATAAGTTTCCTCATAGTCTATGCCCTTCTCTTGGTTATACCCTTGTGCCACTAAGCACACTTTATTTCTTGTTATGACTCCATTTTTGTCAAGTTTATTCCTAAACACCCATCTGGTGCCAGTTACTCGATGGCCTCACGGAGGGGGGACAAGGTCCCAAACCTCATTCCTTTTAAATTTATTTAATTCCTATTGCATTGGTAACAACCAATGTTCATCGAGTAAGGCTTCTTTAGAGTTTTTAGGCTCAACCTGAGAGACGAAAGCAAAGTGATAACAAAAGTTACTTAGCTTGGATCGTGTAGTTACTCCCTTTGAAATGTCACCGAGTATGTTGTCAATAGGATGGTCTTTAGAAGACTTCTAAGCTGGAGGAAGTTCATCATTGTTAGTTAGATGATCCTCCTCAATCTCCTCAGGATGGTGATCTTTTTCCTCCTCAACTTTCACTACTTCAGGTTGATCAGTCCCTTTTTCAGTGTCTTTGAGTATGTCTTCTAAAGATAAACCTTCACCATGAAAAGAAATACCTACACTACCTTTGCGGAGTATAGCTCCCTTGTTATTATCAATGTAGATCATAGATCCTTTCTTTTTTGCTACAAATTTTATGAATAAGGAAATGTCTCCCGTCATGTGTCTTGAACATCCACTATCGAGAAACCATCTTCTCTCTGTAGGCTCAAAAAATTGTACCTACACAATTCAAAGAAGGGAAATAGGTATCCAATTTTTATTGGGTCCTTCGGTGTGAGTGAACCTTTGGTTGCATTTGGGAAATGATTGGAAAATACCTTTAGAAACCAATAATCTCCTAAATCAGCATTTGGCAATGGTGACCCTTCTTGCAACAATACAAACAAGTACGATTAATATAGGAGTTACATTTGCTATCTTTATCTCTAATCACATACATATACTTTTGATATGGATTATTCACACTTTCTCTAAAATGTGACCGATCAATAGCAAATGTGACTTTAGGTTTTAGAGCCTTGTCTAATTTGGCTTTAAGATATCTAACCTTATTTTTCCAAATATTACAAGTTTCACTACCCCAATTTAACAAAGTACTTTTGTCCTCCTCAATTTCAGCTTTTATTGCTTCCACCATAGAGTTCTTAAGAGCTTCTAATTCCTTTTCGAAATCGGAAATCTTTTTCTCTAAATGTGTAAAAGACATTTTATTTGAAGCTAAGCATTTAAAAGCTTCTTTAGCCTCATGGTGTAAAGTATCAAAAGCCTTTTACAATTCTAAATGAGACATTTTATTAAAGTGGTCATATTTAGAGTGTCTTACCTCTTTCTTCTTCTTTTGATGAGCCATGAGACAAAGGTTGACAAATTCGTCTTCATCGCTTGAGCTATCTTCACTAGAGGACTTGATATCACTTTCCTAAGCAATGTATGCCCTTCTATGTTTTCCCAATTTCTTTTATTGATGGTTCTTCTCCTTTGTCTTTCTTTGTTAATGGACAATTCGACTTATAATGATAGGTCTTTCCACAGTTGTAGCATGACCCTTTTGATTTACCGCTCTTGTTGCCTTCATTCTTAGAGGACTTTGATTGTCGTCGGAAGTTGATAAGATTCTCGTCTGAGTTTTGAATACCATTTTTTCGAATATATCTATTATATCTTCTTACAAACAGTCCCATATCTTCACTCGTATCTTCCTCATCATCATTAGATTCACTTCCACTTTACTCTTGTGTTGAGGACTTTGAGCTAGAAGCCTTAAGAGCAATAGACTTATTGTCTGTGTCTTTCACCTTCTCTTTCTTTTCTTTTTTCTCATGTTTGTCAAGACTAATGAGCACCTGCTCATGTTCATCACGCTTACCAAATAAAGTTGTGATGTTCAATGTAGTAAGATCATTGGCTTCCTTGATCGCCGTGACATTTGGTTGCCATTCCCTACTAAGACATCTCAAAATTTTATTAGTAGAAACTTCATTGAAAATGGGTCTTCCAAGTGTATTTAATCGATGGATTATATGAGAAAATCTCTTTTACATTTCAACAATGGTTTCACCTTGCTTCATGTGAAAGATATCAAACTCTTGTGTCAAAGTATTGATTCGAGCTAGTTTGACATCATTAGTTCCCTCATGGGCAACTTACTATGCATCCCACATAGCTTTAGCAGTAGTACAATGGGAAACTCTATAATATTCATCAACTCCCAAAGAAGATGTTAGAATATTTCTAGCTTTTCAATTGTAACTATACTTTTTCTCATCTTCTTTGTTCCATTGTGCTTCCGGCTTAGGCATAACAACATTATTCACATCGGTCATGGTTATTTCCATAGGACCATTTTGAATAACGTTCCATACCTTTATATTAATGGTATTGATATGCACACGCATACAATCTTTCCAATAACTATACTTCTCACCTGTAAAAAGGTGTGCTCTATTGTAAGCCCCTTTTAGTTCGTTAGTCATTTTCTAAAACGTTATATGCGAAGCACTAGATGAACCAGGATTTAATATCACTTGTTACACGATGGGAATGATATATATGGGGGTTTGAATAGATCACTAATTTATTACAAGTGTCGGTGCCAAAAAAATGGTTTAAAAAAATTATGTAAAAGCGACCGAGGAACCAAGTCGTCTAAACGAACCGTTATTGAAAAGACTGGATATGCGACAAGCCAAATGGAACAAACAATCTAATGAGAAACAAAACCAATAGTTTGATGATAAATCAATATAAATAATACCACTTTAGTTTGTCTAATTTCCAATGACTTATAAAGTGTAAACTTAATTTGACAATATGACAAACAATTTGTGTGCGATTAATTCGTCAAATACTTGGTGTGCAAAACACTCCAACTATTGTTTCTTATGTAATGTAAGTGAAGAATTTTGCAATTATAATCCAAGTGATTGAAATGAGTTTTCAAACTAGATTTTCAGCACTACACTGCAACTAAATTTTATCGATCAATTGATATTACACAAACGTTAACAATTCAAAATAAAGAGATAGAGAAAGAGAGAACAACACCAAATTTGTTTAGGCAGTTCCCCTTTCATCCTCGCTTAGGATACGTCTGCCTCCAATTCTAAAACTAGAATCGAGATATGTATTATCTTGTTACAAAAGTTTATACAAGAGAATCAATAGTCATTGTCACAATGAGAATTGGATATCAAGCTATTGGTTAATTTGCATCACAAATCATTATTCACCATCAGTCTTTAATTTGTCCAAGGGAAGGGAAAAAGATCGAATAACCCATGAGTATACAATGCAATGCAAAGCTAGAGAATCTAAGGTTCGGGGGTTGGTTAAACTTAGGGAAGGTATTAGCATCCTAAGAACCTGTAGTACTCTACAGGAACCTCTTGTTTTAATGTGTTATTTGTTATTTGTCTGCTAAAGGGTGAAAAGGTAAAGGGAGACCTAAGGTGTTATTTCTAAGTATGCTCGCCAAGAAATCGCATCTTGTGCCTACGTATCCTGGCGGGAATGGAATCAAAGCATTCGTAGTTCCTCTAAAAGGTAAATAAAGTTTGTTGGGTGGTTTCAAAAGAAGATACAAGTTATCATCTTAAGGAGAAATATTCGCCTTAAACCACCACAAACATGCGGAAGACAGTCTTTGCCTCACTTTGAGAGAAGGGCTCTAACTCGGATTTAATCGACGAGTATGCCAGATACCTCTCTCGAGCAGAAAATATTCTACATCTTTCTCGATTACGTTATGGGGTAGGAGAATCACATCTCGACTATACAGATGAATCATGTTTAATTTTTCTTGTGGGAGGAATAGGGGGTTTGATTAATAAGTTGTTTAAGTTGAAATCTTAGAGGAGCCTACCCTAAGAAAATAAGGATGACTTAAGCTGATCGACCTGAAGATCAAGGATCAAGCTGGGGGATGATGCAGATGAAAAACGCAATGTATACAACTTTCATGGTCATATACAGGTTCTTTCCTTGGACATATAGTATGAGCAATAATAAAGGTTGAGGACCATAAAATAATTGTCAAATAAACATAGGTAAACAAGATAAGTAGTCAAGCAAAGATTGATCACAAAGTCAAGTTTGGAAGGGGAACTCTTGGCCTAATGTTATCATGCAGTAGGATTAATCCTGATATCTAAATTCAAACTATTAGAGATAAATTTGAATTAAGAACTTAATGGAATATGTAAATTACAAAGCACTAAGAACGCACATTAGGATTATTTAACAGTCATCAAGATTTCACAAAACTTGCAAAAATAGAAATCATAATTAGCTTTTAAATTAAGTAATTAATCAACTAGGATTTTAATAAATTGAAAGTTTTATTACACAGAATTTTAATCGACCAATTAAAACTTTAGTTAATTAAATTTTCAAAGTTAGAAACCTAAACAAAATTTAACAACTAACCTAAATTAATAATAAAATAAAAAATTTAATCACTTGTAAAAAACATGAAAACTAAAATAAATAAATAAATGGAAAAACGTGACCAAGATTGGGCCAAGTCTTAGGGTCCGAACTCCCTCCTAAGGGTGCAAAAAAAAAAAGAATTAGTGAGACAAGGAAAGAAAAAAAAACAGTTGGGTTGGGAGCCTAAGGCCCACCCGAACCCAAAACAATGACATGGTAAGTCATAAAACCAAGTTGCATCGTTCCAACTCCTCCTCATAAAATTCACCTCACTCAGCCCCTCTTCTCACCAATTTCTTGCTCGATCAGATTGAAAACCCAACAAAAAAATATTAAGCAGCAAAAGATTCAAATTCGTATACCAAAGAGAGATCCAAACAAACGTCAATTGAAATTGGAAAAGTAGAAAGAATATAGTGAAAGGAGTTTCTCATGAAAGAAGGGTGTGGTGTGGCGTTGGAAACAGTGTCACATCGGTGGTCGGTGGGGTGTCTCCGGCAGAGTCGTGTGCAGAATCAAAGATTGATGCGTTTTATGGGCAAAATCCAGTGTTGATGGTGATGCGTGTTTCCGGATTGCGTCGAAGTTTTGACTTGATTTCGTCTTCCTCAACCTTATATGAGTAAGTGTGTTGATGCTTCTCTCTGTGCTGATGATTTCAAGATGCAAACTATGTGTATTTTCTATTAAGTGGTGTATGTGTATATTTCTCCTCTCTCCATTCATTTGTGCGTGGAAAGTCTGTCTTATAGGTGCGTGTGAAATTAATCCGTCGATTAGTTTGAATGCCAAATTAAGAAGATTTGAATGTTGTATGAACATGTTCTGATTTTCTTTGTCCAAACTTTCCTTTTTGATGTGATTCTGTCTATGCATATTTTGAAGTTTCAATTTGTCTTGTATGTGTTGATGGAGGTTAATATTTTCCAAATTCATCTGATTTTCCATGAATATTTGATTCACCCACTGAATCTGATTTGGAAATATTTGGTTTTATTAGACGATGATTTCTTTTTCTTGGTTTTGTTTTGAACTGGCTGGTAACGAGTTTTTAGCGGGTGAAGGTACCAATTAGAGATGTTTATAACATGAAAAAGGAAAGTCAATGAATACCAAAGTTGTGGTCACATAATACTGATGGTGGTTTTCTCTTTGAATCCATGTGTTAAGCCCCTTTTGAAAAGTTAAAAACATAGGTGCATTTAATGTAAAATGAAAGGACATATGCTCGTGTAAACTTTATCAAACAATAATGTATGAGATCAATACTCATGGTCTTGCCTCTTTTAATGTTTTGGGCTATTTATGTAGTTTCCAATGAATCTAGCAAAACCCTTTCTCGTTGGCTCTATTGTTAGATGGATAGCGAATTTCACATCCTTCACAATATCCATTGCTACCGATAACAACATCATGAATACCCTCCCTAGTCGTTATCTCCCTTTGGCATCACCATGCATGCAAATGATGAAAGCTTGGACACTTGAACTAAAAGCCTTGTACTACGGGGCTTCTTTCTTGAAAATTTGGATGTTTTGAATCCTTTGTAACGATATAGCTTTGATCCTTACAATGTTGTCATTCATTTGCAACCATAGCTTGGCATTTGCTATTTGTATAGGGATGAGCTTTGCAACCTTGGCATGGAAGAATATATGGTGAAATTTGAGTCATTTCTTGAATTAGGACTTGATTATATCCTACTCCTCAAATTTTTTGATGATAAATTATGTAAGTGCTTATGATTGGCTGCATTTTGTGGCAAAATATTAGAGTGTGTATGAATGTCATAACTAATGATGTGACATACAATATGCAGGGTAAGTAGTAAGTTGAGTTGGATGTCATACTGAATGTCATGACACTGATCGTATGACATCAGGCGCGCAGAGTGTGTTTTTTGGTATTCAGAACGAGGAAGCTCAGGCTAGAATTCAGGAAACTTTATAGAAGCTCAAGCTGGAAGTCAGGAAACATTTTAGAAGCCTTGGAGAAATTAAATGTACTTGACCTAAGTGGTAAGTGCAACTTTTTGAAGAGAGGTTTGGGTAAACCTAATTTCTGCACCAAGTCCCAAGGACTGACTACTGCTATAAATAACAGAAGGAGCAATCCTAGAAGGTAGCTCTTTACAGAAGATTAGAGAGTGAGTGCTAAGAGTCCTTGTGAGTGAAGAAGATCTGTTCTTCACGTGTGAAGTGTGTCTTAGAAATACTTGTACACCAAGAAACTGTATGATGCATTGGTTAGGTAGGCTCTAAGTTGTTGTGTCTCTCAAAACTTTTAAGCAAGAGTGTGTGTCCCTTGATCAAAGCTGTGAAGCAAGATCAAGGTGTGTGGTTGAAGTGTATCTTCATAATTTTCTGTAATTGTATTTGAATATCACTGAGATGATTGAGGGGGAGTGAGTGGGAATACTCAGGTCTAGAGTGTCTCTAAGTTGAAGTGTCATTGGGTAGGTCTTAAGTGAGGAGTGCAAACTGGGATTGTTTGGCTTTGAATTAATTCTACTGATAGTGAATTTCCTCCCTGGCTTGGTAGCCCCCAAATGTAAGTGTTGTTGACACTGAACTGGGTGAACAATTACTGTGTTATTTACTGCTTCTCTTTACAGCATTTTAATTACTCCAATAGTCTGTGTTCCCGTGGATGTTATAACATCTGTGATAACATCCATCTCGTGCTTGCCAGAATTTCAACTGACATCAGAGCAGGCACCCTGCCTGTTATTGCTTGGTGAGATCTAGGGAAGATAAATTCTGGTACTATGGATAAAGACATAGGATTCACAAATAGACCACCAATTCTGGATGACTCTAATTATTACTATTCGAAACCGAGGATGATTGCCTTCTTAAAATATTTAGACAACAAGGCATGGAGAGCTGCAAACTCTGGCTGGGAACATCCTGTAAAAACTGACAAGGATGGAGTATCTGTGTTAATTCCTGAAGAGGAATGGAACAAAGAGCAAGAGGCCTTAGCTCTTGGGAACTCTAAAGCATTAAATGCACTCTTCAATGGTATAGACAAAAACATCTTCAGACTTGTCCACCATTGTGAACTGGCTAAAGAGGTTTGGGACACTCTCAAAACTTCTCATGAGGGAACCTCAAAAGTTAAGATGTCTAGACTACAAATGTTGACCACCAAATTTGAAAGTCTTAGAATGAAAGAGGATGAGACTATTCATGAGTTCTACATGAATATTCTTGAACTAGCCAAAACCTCAGGAGCCTTAGGAGAAAAGATGTCTGAAGAGAAGCTGGTAAGGAAAATTCTCAGGTCTTTACCTAAAAGGTTTACCATGAAGGTCACTGCCATTGAAGAAGCTTAAGACATATGCAACATGAAGGTGGATGAACTCATAGGTTCTCTCCAAACATTTGAGATGGGGATGAGTGATCAGACTGTGGAGAAACAGACCAAAAGCATAACTCTTGTCTCAAACACTGCAAATGAGTCAAATGATGAAGATCATGAAAGCAAGGAGAAATTCTCAGAAGCTGTAGCTATGCTTGGGAGACAATTCAACAGACTCATGAAAATAGTGGAACAGAAGGGAAAATCCAATGACAAAAACATCCCATCTGACATTGGCAGAAGAACTAAGTCTGATGAAAAGTCCTACCAAGGCAAAAGAGTTAAGTGTTATGAATGTGAGGGCTATGGTCACATTAAAACTGAATTCCCCACATATCTCAGAAGGGAGAAGAAAGGACTTATGATCTCTTGGTCTGATGAAGACTCAGAAAGTGGATCAGAAGTAGAATCTGTAAGACATGTCACAACTCTAACTGGTACATGTATGAATGATAATGAGTCTGATGAAGATAAGTTAACTCTTGATGAATTGGAAGCCCTATACAAAGAATTGTACATCAGAAGCACTGAAGTATGTCAACTAGGGGAGAAGCTGTAAACCCATAATTTCGACAAGACCATAATTTCGACAAGATTAAAATTCAGGCTTTAAGGTCATCTTTGTCGAAGGATAGCATCAGGAGGAGAATCCAAGAATTGCTGACAAGGTTTTAAAGTTTCATTGTTTCGACAGAAATAGATATAATGTTCTGGCAGAATAGTTTGGAGAGTTTGTGACTGAGGGCTTCGACAGAAGAAGTTTGTTAATAAAAGATAAGGTTTGGCAAGTGCTGAAGAGTTTTTCTCCTTTAAAAGGATTTCGACAGTTTTGAAGAGTTACAAGGTTTCGTCACCAAGGAAGAGATTCAAATTCAAAGGTTGTAACCTTTGGCAGTTGGACACATGGAGGTTTCAGAGAAGAAATTTACATGCAGGCTGACACTTGTCGTTTAGTTATAGTTTTTCCGTTCTAAGCAGTTATTTTGTTTATGTATAAATAGGATAGTTTGTGGTTAGAATGTGTGTGTGAAAATTTGTACAAAATTCCTGTAAAAGCTCTAAGTACCCAGTGTGAGAGAAAATGAGCCTAGTATTTGGAACAATGTACGTTTAAACACCAGTTATATTTCAAAGTCATTTTAAATTACTTGTTTATTCTTCAAGTCCATGTCATTTTAAATTTCATTTACTTTTTTGCAAGTTTTTAGCCTTTCGACATTTCTTTGTTCTTGTTTAAACTTTTAACCTTATTTCACCTTTAAGTTCAAACTTTCGTTACTTGCAAAATCAAAGTCCTTAATACTTTGACAATATTGATAAAACAAACCGCAAATTAGTCACCAAAAGTCTAAGAGTATTTCGACAGAACCAAATGCACATGTATCCCAGGACTTGTATGGTTGGTCCTGCAAGTAACCCAACTTTCTGAAGAAATTGGTTAACCAGAGGTTGTTCGCCAGAAAACACAGCGAACAAATTGGCACACCTGGTGGGACCAGTGCATTTGATAAAATCTAATAGAAATTTTTAGACAAATTGTTCCTTGCTACGTTGTATGATTCTTAGAAGCGGTAAATTAGCCGTAACCGACGTAGAGAGACCAAAGAGAACAAGAAGAAGAAACATGGCTAACTTGCCAAATGCTTCAAATATTTCTGACGAAACCATTCCAGTTTCCAATCCTATCCCTTCGTCAGGAACAATACCAGTGTCTGGCCCTGTTTTAGAACAGAATAGGCCTCCTTTGGGGGATTCCATACCAACGGGTTCAGGATCCCAGAATGCGCCTAGTTCTTCCACCATGGGACACGCCAGACCCTTGGGAACCCCTCCCCCTGGAGGAAATGCATTCTGGCCATATCTGAATTATTCTCAGCCTTTGGCTGGGAGAGAACAACCGTACGGAATGCCAACTTCAATGATGGCAAGCCTACATAATTCGTCACCATTATTCTCTGATGCCATGGTTCAAGTGTCATCACCATTGCAAGGATCAGGATATGGTGGAAATGGAAATAGAATGAATCAAATTCCACCAGGTTTCCATATGCCCGCTATGACAAACCATTCTGCACAAGTAATCCGTCAACAGATGGATGAAAGCAATCATGATATGGTGCAGGCTTTGACACAACAAATGGGAGACGTGTTCAATCCCTTAATACAAAACACTACCCAAACAAACCAAATATTGGCAGAACAGATGGCACGCATTGCTGATTTTTTTGGAGTCCCACAAGCACAACAAAGAATGCAATTAAACCAGAATCCTGCCAATAGGGCTGTCGAAGAGGAACTCACTATAAACCAAAGGCCCTTAGGGAACCCTCAGGAAAATCCCAGGGGGCAAGAGGTGATGGTCGAACAGCCTAATGTAGAAGAGCCTATTCGACAGGAACCAAGAAGGATAATAGTCCAGAGAAACCAAAATGCTGACGAAGTGTTACAGCAGAGAATGCGTTACAATAACATGCCTGTCGAAAATGATATTGCCACCATGGTGGAGAGAATAATGGCACAAAACGGAGTAAACGTAGGATTACAAAGGCCTAGTTATACTTCCCCCTTGTCTGAATTTATCTTACAACAAGAGTTACCACCAAGGTGGAAAGTCCCCAAATTCACAAAATTTTCAGGGGATACTAGTGAATCCACCATAGAACACGTGGCACGTTATTTGATAGAAGCGGGAGAGATTGCTAATAACGAGAACTTAAGGATGAAATATTTCCCAAGTTCTTTGACAAAAAACGCTTTCACTTGGTTTACGTCACTTCCTCCAACTTCAATTTTTACTTGGACCCAATTAGAGAGATTGTTCCATGAACAATTTTATATGGGACAAACCAAGATAAGTTTGAAAGAGTTGGCAAGTGTCAAAAGAAAATTTTCTGAACCCATAGATGACTATTTGAATAGGTTTAGATTATTAAAAGCCAGATGCTTTACGCAAGTGCCGGAACAAGAACTAGTCGAAATGGCTGCAGGGGGTCTTGATTATTCCATAAGGAAAAAATTGGATACCCAATATCTGAGAGACATGGCACAACTGGCAGACAGAGTAAGGCAGATAGAAAGACTAAAAAATGAGAAATTTAGATCAAATAAAAACAAGAAGGAAAGAGTGGCCTATGTAGGAATAGTTCAAGATGATTACGACGAAAACGAACCAGTCATTTTCGACCAGCAAGAAATTGATCTTGCAGAATTAAAGCAAGGCCCTCCATATTCTTGTAAAGTTTTAGCCCCGTCGAATGGAAAAAGTCCAGTCGAAATGGAAAAGAATGACAGGTTCCCTAAAAGAACCTATACATTCGACATCACCAAGTGTGATGAGATATTTGATTTACTAGTCAAAGATGGTCAGTTAATAAAACCAGCAGGCACTAAAGAGCCTCCTATAGACCAACAGAAAAAGAGAGGTTTTTGCAAATACCATAATTTCTTGGGTCATAAAACTTCTCAATGTTACCTTTTCAGGGATCTTGTCCAAAATGCAATCCAAAATGGAAGGTTGAAGTTTGGAGACAAAGGCAAGCAGCAGATGAAGATTGACTCCAATCCCATGCAGATTGTGGAGGCAAATTATGCTGAGCCAGAAATGGTAAACGTGGTCGAAATGGAGATCATGGCAGAAGAAAATTCTGAAATGGTAGGAGTTACTGAAAGCTTCGACACCAACTTCACCATGATAGAAGCTGCTGAAGGTTTCGACACCCATGTCAATGTGGTGGAAGAAGGTGATAATTCTGCTGGCCAGGCTGAGGCAAAAGAAGTCAAAATTTCTGAAGACTTCGACAGTGAGAATGTCACTAAGACCACTGAAGGTTTCAACGGAAGAAATGCAGTCAAAGTGGGAAGAAGCTTCAACAAGAAAAACTGTGAAAGAGATGCTGACCAAGAGGAGATTAAAACACCAGGGACTGATGACAATTCCCTCACTGTCAAACAAATGAACAGTGATACCACCAAAAATGAAGAACATCCTGTCGAAAGGGTTGCACATTGCTGCAAATACATCTATAAGGGCTTACACCCAAAAGGCAATGTTAGTCAGTCAAAGGAGGACATCCCAGAGGAAATCATGCTAGTCGAAAAAATGAACAAATTGAAAATTACAACTGAACAGAGTGCTGGGATTCATATGGTGGAAATCACTCAAAAGGGAGGACCAGACATCGACAAGGGAAAGAAGCGTCAAGAGGAGCATCAGAAGCTGGTTTACCCAGAAGAGAACGAGAGTCTGGTTGAATTCATCCAGAGGTGTCAAAGGAAGAATGCAGAAGTCATGCTTTGCCCAAGATGCAGTGCTGTGTTCGACAAGAAAGCAGCTGATGACTTGGAAGCAGCAGAAAAGACCCAGAGGAAAAGAAATTGGGGAACAGTCCCACCAACCAGAAACGAAAGATTCGACCCAAGAAGAGGGGAGCATCACAGTCAAGGGGTCGGAGAAAGACGTTTCAACACTTACAAACCATCCAACAGGCCAAATGATGACAAATGGGTTCAGCCTATAAGGGATGTCCAAGGTCAGAAGAGATGGAAGAGTTTTGAAGTGAACAGGGGTCCTTCCATGGAAGTTAAAAAGGAGGCAAAGCCAAAATACGTCTCTGAAAACTACAAAGGGAAGAATCCTATGTCCAGATCCCAATGGAGAAGATTCCAAAGGCAGAAGAAAATTGAAAAGAAAACTGTAGAATACCAAAAGGTTGGGCAGAAGGAAGCTGAATCAAGCAAATGTGTGCAGATTACGAACAAGGGAATGCCCCTGGCAGAAAAAGAAATCATTCAGAAGAATAGATCTGGTGACACCACAGAGGTGCAGAAAACAAACAATAGAATGCCAGTGGACGAAGAAGTCACAGATGAATTTGGTTCAGAATCAGATGCTTCTTTCGACGTAACTTGCAATGTGGTTTCTGTACTGCCCAGAGACTTCGACAGGATAATGGAAGTCGAAGACGAAGAGGATGACATGATAGATGATAGCATAAGCTTGAAGCCTGTATGCTACTACATAATGAACAATGGCTGTGTCGAAGAGCAAAATGCCTTCTTCGAAAAGCCAGATGATGCAATGAAGGCTCACTTAAAGCCTCTCTTCATAAAAGGAAAGGTAGAAGGTGTAGGTGTCAACAAAATTCTGATAGATGGCGGAGCAGCTGTAAATTTAATTCCTCATTACATGATAAGGAGAATTGGAAAAGATGACTCCGACACTAAGCCTCACAATATGGTGTTGTCCAACTATGAAGGTAAAGTGGGAACAACACTGGGAGTAATACAATTGAACTTGACTGTAGGATCCATCACCAGGCCTACAATGTTTGTGGTGATAGCATCAAAAGCAAATTACAACTTGCTGTTGGGAAGAGAATGGATCCATGGGATTGGGGCTGTGCCATCCTCCATGCATCAAAGAATAGCAATCTGGAGGCCAGATGGGATTGTCGAAAACATTGAAGCAGATCAGAGTTACTTCACAGCTGATGTGAACAATATCACTAGTCGTAACTTCGACAAGAACCTAGCCCATATAGCACCATGCAATCCTGCGGCTTTCGACCTGGCAGCTTCCGACAATGCTTACTGTTCCATGTACCTCCATCCTACACATGGTTTCCAGTGGGATAAAGAAATAATTGGGGAAACAAATTACACTTGGGGAACTGCCCATGTCAACCCAACTGGATGGGGAAGTGAATTCAGTGAAAATGACTGAAGTTTCAGCAATGGAAAGGATTTCGGCTTATATAGCCGAAAAACAACACAAAGCGGCCCTTGAGGCTGAAGTAAGAAATATGGCTGTCGAAGCCAGCACTCAGGTTGTCGAAGGACAACACCCTCAAGAAAATATTGAGGAGCAACATGCAAATCAGAGTTTTGAAGAAGACTCAAATGGTGAATGGCAGAACCAAAGACTTGATGCCATTTATGATGACGAACCTTTGGGGTTCGAAAAGGATCCAACCTCCACCAATATGAAAATGGTGGCACAGGATCCCTTAGAGGAGATTAATCTAGGACTGGGGGCAGAGAAAAGGCCCACTTACATCAGTGCCAAGTTGAATCCTCAACTCAGAATCGAAATAATCCAGCTGCTGAATGAGTTTAAAGACTGATTCGCATGGGATTATGACGAAATGCCTGGTTTAGACAGAAGTTTGGTGGAATTGAAGTTGCCAATTCTGGAAGGGAAGAAGCCAATAAAACAGACCCCCAGACGCTTTGCACCTGAAATTCTGTCGAAGATCAAAGAAGAGGTCGAAAGACTTCTAAAATGCAAATTCATCCGTACAACAAGGTATGTCGAATGGATTGCTAATATTGTTCCTGTGATTAAGAAAAATGGCACACTAAGGGTGTGTATTGATTTTAGAGATCTAAACTCAGCCACCCCTAAGGATGAGTATCCTATGCCAGTAGCAGAAATGCTAGTAGATTCTGCAGCAGGCCATGAGTATTTAAGTATGCTTGATGGCTATTCTGGTTATAACCAGATTTTTATTGCTGAAGAAGACGTTCCAAAAACAGCTTTTCGTTGTCCAGGAGCAATAGGAACATATGAATGGGTAGTAATGCCCTTTGGTTTGAAAAATGCTGGAGCTACTTACCAAAGGGCTATGAATTCTATTTTTCACGATTTCATTGAAACGTTTATGCAAATTTATATAGATGACATTGTGATTAAATCTGCTTCAGGCTTCGACCATATTAACCATCTTCGACAGTCCTTTGAAAGGATGAGGAAGTTTGGTTTGAAAATGAATCCTCTTAAATGTGCTTTTGGTGTGCAGGCTGGGGATTTCTTAGGCTTTGTGGTCCACAAAAAGGGGATTGAAATCAATGAAAACAAAGCTAAAGCAATAATGGAAGCAAAAGCGCCATCGACAAAGAAGGAATTGCAGTCTCTACTAGGGAAAATCAACTTCCTCAGAAGATTTATCTCCAACCTTAGTGGAAAGACTCAGGCCTTCTCACCCTTGCTTCGACTGAAGAAGGAGGGTTTCACTTGGGGGCAAGAGCAACAAGCTGCTTTCGACAAGATCAAGGAGTATTTGGCAAATCCCCCAGTCCTAATATCTCCTTGCCGAAAAAGAAGCATGAGGCTCTACATATCAGCATCTGACAGAACATTAGGAAGTATGCTTTGTCAAGAAGATGAACATGGCGTCGAAAGAGCCATTTACTATCTCAGCAGGGTCTTGAATGATGCTGAAACTAGGTATAGCATGATAGAGAAATTATGTTTATGTGTATATTTCTCTTGTATGAAATTAAAGCATTATATAAAACCCGTTGATGTACATATATCTTCTCATTTCGACGTAATAAAGCATATGTTGTCTAAGTCTATTTTACATAGTCGAATTGGAAAATGGGCTTTAGCCTTAACTGAATATTCTTTAAAATATATGCCTCTAAAAGCTGTTAAAGGGCAAGTAGTTGCTGACTTTATAGCTGACCACTCCATACTTGGAGAGGAGACAAATTATGTCGAAAAAGAGCCTTGGAGGTTATATTTTGATGGTTCCAGTCATAAAAATGGAACAGGTGTTGGGGTGTTAATTATTTCTCCCAATAAAGTTCCAACAAAGTTCAAGTACAAAATAGAAGAATTCTGTTCAAACAATGAGGCAGAATATGAAGCCTTAATTGTTGGACTTGAAATCTTGTTGGAACTGGGGGCAACAGAGGTCGAAATAATGGGTGACTCTGAATTGGTGATAAAACAACTGACGAAAGAGTACAAATGTGTCAAAGAAAATTTGATCATGTACTTTGTGATAGCCAACAGACTCCTCAAGAGATTCGACAGTGTAGTTTTTAGACACATCCCCAGATTAGAAAATCAGGAAGCAAATGACTTGGCCCAGCTGGCTTCAGGGTATAAAGTGTCGAAAGAAAATCTGTTGAAGTTTGTCGAAGGGAGAGGAAAAGTTTTTTCTACTAAGCTGTCCCCATCTGATTTGGACACAATAAGATTGGGATATGGTGATCAAGAAAACTTTGAGATTTTCAATGTGGGTAATCTAGAGGATGGAGATTGGAGAAAACCCATTAAAGATTATCTGCAAAATCCAAATCAAACAGTCGAAAGGAAGATAAAGTACAGAGCCTTAAGTTATGTGCTCTTTGGAAATGAACTGTTTAAAAAGACTGCAGAAGGAGTTCTACTAAAATGCCTTGGAGAGACTGAAGCGTACATAGCTTTGTCGAATGTACACAGTGGTGCATGTGGTGCCCACCAAGCAGGACATAAAATGAAATGGCTATTATTTCGACAAGGAATGTATTGGCCAACCATGTTGAAAGATTGTGTCGAATTCGCAAAGGGTTGTCAGGAATGTCAAATCCATGCAGGCATACCTCATGTGCCAGCAAGTGAGTTACATTCTATTATAAAGCCTTGGCCATTCAGAGGTTGGGCTTTAGATTTGATTGGTGAGATTCGACCAGCTTCTTCAAAAGGGCAGAAGTACATTTTAGTAGGAGTAGACTATGTCACTAAATGGATTGAAGCCATACCTTTGACAAATGTAGATCAGGAAGCAGTCATAGATTTCATCCAGAAACACATAGTGTATAGATTTGGAATACCAGAGACTATAACCACTGATCAAGGATCTGTGTTTACTGGCAGAAATATGCAAGCATTTGCAAGAGAGACAGGTTTTAAGTTGTTGACTTCGACACCTTATTATGCCCAAGCAAATGGCCAGGTCGAAGCAGCCAACAAAGTGGTGATAAACCTGATAAAGAAACATGTGGGTAAAAAACCCAGAAATTGGCATAAGACCCTGGATCAAATCCTTTGGGCTTGTCGAACCTCTCCTAAGGAAGCAACTAACTCCACCCCATTTAAATTAACCTATGGACATGATGCAGTATTGCCTGTCGAAATCTGTTTACAGTCAATACGAATTCAAAGACATCATGAGATTCCATCTGAAATCTATTGGAGTATGATGATGGATGAATTGGTTGATTTAGACGAAGAAAGGTTGCGTGCTTTAGAATTAATAAGAAGGCAGAAAGAGAGAGTTGAAAAGTTTTATAACAAAAAAGTAAAATTCAAAGCCTTTTTAGTAAATGATTTAGTCTGGAAAGTGATCTTGCCCATGGAGAAGAAAGACAGAGTGATGGGAAAATGGTCCCCTAAGTGGGAAGGACCTTTCAAAATTTTAAGAGTTTTTTCCAATGGTGCATACGAAGTCGAAGAAATAGAAAAAGATAGAAGAGTGATGAAAATAAATGGGAAGTACTTAAAAAAGTATAAACCAACACTGCACGAAATAAAAATAAGAACAAACTAAATTACAAAGGAAACTTGTCTTCGCCAAACAAATGGCGTAAAATAGCATTACATATAAAAAGTGCTAAAAGAAAATATCCCAAAACAAGTAAAATTCCTAAGTCCTATTACAAAATCACTGTCGAAGGAATGTGGTTTTGAGCTCGTCGAATTTTTTCTTTTGGAGTTGAATTCGACGCTCACAAAGGCTTTTGCTGACAGTCATTTCGTCAAGCTCCCTGTGAAGTCGCTGGGCTGTTTCTGCATGTTGTAGCCCCTTCCGGAGTTCACTGTCTATTGCTTCCTGATTTGGTTTTTGAAGAGAGGCCTGGCGTTCTTTTTCTCGGAGGATTTTTCTTTGGAGATCAGCAATTTGGGCTTGGTAGGCTTGAATATTGCTTTCACAATCAGCAGCAGCTTTGGTGTATTCGTCAGAAAGCTTATTCAGCTCTGAAATCCTTTCTGTCGAAGAAGCCACTGTGTTCCATGCTGAAACTTGCTCCTCAGACTTGGCTGTGATCTTTTGGGAGAATTCTTTTTGTCGAACCAGATCAGCGCTGGCAGAATCAATCAAAGATATCAAATCCATCACCAGATGGCTTTCCTCAGTCGAAGCCTCCAGCAAGTTGGCACTTTTTAGGAGCTTCTTCAGATCATATTGAGCAGAAGTATTCTCAGCCAAGACCTCAAACAGGTCAACTCCAAGGATCCTTGCCTTGATCTCATCCATGATGACATTGATTGGTTGAAGGTCGGAAGTGGCCCCTGAAGCTGTCGAACCACTGGCAGAGGAATCGTGGAAGTTATACCTGGTGTCGAGCAAAGCTTTTAAGTATTCAAAGGGTTTTCTAGCCTTCAAACTCTCAATTTCTTCATGAGATAAACTCGTCGAAGCAGTGCCCAAAGAGGTTTCGACAGGAGCCTTTGATGAAGAGGGAATGTGTTGAGAGGTTCCTCCAATGCTCAAGTTAACTTCTGGCTGGTTCGACAGAGTAACCTCTTCTTCGACATTGTCTTTGTTAGCCATGGTGGTGTTAGTTGGATCTGGAGTTTGTACATCCTGAGCAGTGGCATTCTCATCAGTGTTTGGTATAGCAGCGGTTGTTGGAAGTGGTACATCTTGATCTGAAATAATTTTTTCGGCAGTGGGGTCTGGTCGAAAGGGAGAGTTGTTGTCGGAAGACTCAGAGTCACTAAGGTCGAATTCATCCAAGGTTTGAGGCCCATGGATCCCTGCATTTGGAGTGGCATCATCCCGGAGTCTTTCAGCCAGAGTCCTCTCAGAATTAGAGGGAGCATGCTCTTCTTGGATTGCAGAGGTCTCTTCGACATCAATAACAACCTACAAGCAAAAAACACAAAAGAAGAACTTGAAGATAAAGATACATTCAGTCAAGGCTGGATTGGTGATTGTCGAAATGATTACCTGAGGAATTTCAGTATGGGCACTTGAGTCCCCACTTCTTTCGCTCCTTGAAGGAACTTTGTTGACCGGACTGGCAGGTGGGGTTCGTCTTTGGACCAGAGATCTTTGGGACGCCACTGTTTTAATTTTTAAACCTTTGTTTCTTTTCAAAGGCTGGGGTTCAGGGGATTCGTCCTCGGATTCTTCGACGCTTGTTTCTTTTTCTTCTGTTTTCCTTTTCTTTGCTGGGGTACGAGTTACCTATAAGAGAAAGAGAAGAAGTGTTTAGTATAAGAAAATATGAAGTATACAAATAAGGAGGGATGTTCTGTTTGTGTCGAAACCTTTTTTGTTGTTGAAGGGGTTTTTTCGACTGTTTTTGAAGAAGTTCCTTCGCCAGTAGTCTTCCTGATAATTCTAACAGCTGAAAAAGAAAAGTTGCATGAACATTGATATAATAATAAAAGGAGTTAGAAACAAAAAGAAAAATATAGTCTCTTCGACACCTTCAAGAATGGGTTCGTCTATAGTAACGTGTTTAATCCCAATATGAAGGTGCCCAGTGAAGTTGTGCAGATGATACTTCGTCGCAACCACGCGTTTGGCAGGTTTTTCGTTTCTTTCACGAAGCAGTTTTAAGTCTGATCCACATACAAACCAATCTGGAAATGGAGGACACAAGGCCACTCCAAATTCTGCAGAAGGGAGTGGAGGGAATTTTGGAGGAAAGGTTGTGAATGCAAAGTCGTAGTGTGCATGTGGTGGAAGGGATGAAGGAAACCACAATTGGTTTAATTTCTCTGTGAGTTTGAATTTTAAAGATCTTGCTGCTTCAGCTATGGTTCGACGAAGATCATCAGGCCTGTAAATAGTTTCAAAATACTTTTGAAACTTTTGAATTTCTTTTATATGTTGGTCTGTACCTTTTTTCTTCTTGTCCTGCACAAAGGTAAAAGCATTTGTCAGAAGAGCAGTGAAAGTTGCTACGTCGAAAAAGTTGTTGATGTAGTATTCCTTCCACCAAACGTCGAACTCTTCAGTGCAGAGGAAGTTTGGTATAAAGATGGTGGGATAGACCTCCAGAGTTGGGTCGAAAAATTTGTTGTACAGTTCTAAGCTCTTGTCGAAATGATGAAATGAGTTGTAGAAAATGATAGCACCTTTCTTGTGGTAGATGGGCTTTGTCTTCGTCTGGATTAATCCAAACTGCCTAGCCACCAGATTGGGTTGGTATACAATGAGAGATACCTTTGTATTGTTGAGGCTATGGTGAGAAAAGAAGTGTCTAGGCATAAGAAAAGCTTCCCAAATGGAGATGTAAGAGTCTTCATCTTTCTGGTCCTCCACTGGGAGTCTTCTGGTGAACCATCTTGGACCTACTTGTCTATTGGCGAAGGGTGCCATTGAAGGAGAAAATTTATAGCGTTTTGCGAACATCATGATGTAGCCAGTAAATGCTTGTCGAAGGCTTACATTCTCATCAGTGGGGGTCAGTTGAACCAGCCTAGGCCATTCGACACGCCTTTCTTTGACTGTTTCTTCGACAACAGGCATTTTGTTAGGGATGAAGTTTTCAAAAGTGGCATTCAGCCATAGTTGTAGAAGCCAAAAGGGGCCTGTGAGACTGATGTTACCCTTTTCTTTGAGGGATTTGAGATTGCTGACACTTTCACTTAGAGATTCATAAAGGTTTGCTAGAAGCAACTCACTCAGGCAGAATGCAACTCCATTATGAAGCTGATTAGCCATAATGATGAAACTTCTAGCCACCTGAAGGGACCTTGTACAAAAGACAAATTTGGACAACCATAGGCTGAGAAAGGCAATGTGCTCTTCATCAGAGACTTCTTCATGGCTTTCACCTTGGTGATGGGCTATGAAAACAGAATACCCAGCATGCTTGGTGTCGAAGCCTATGGGATCCTTGTTCAGATGTTCAGGGTTAAATATTTCCCCTAAAGGACTAAGGCCAGTTATGGCTGCTATGTCGAATAGGGTGGGAGTCATCATTCCACAGGGTAAGTGGAAAGTGTTGTAAGTACTATCCCAAAAGTACAAGGAGGCCAACAGCATGTTTTGGCAATAACGGGGACCTTCTTTCGACAACTGGATTAAGTTATAAATTCCAGTTTTCTTCCAAAATTTTTCTTTGGCTTTTTCAACCCTAGTTAACCATGTTTGGTACTCAGAGGGATCCTTTGTCAAAGGGGGACTCCTAAAAATCCTATTTTGATTTAGATAAGACAGATCTATCTCTATCGAAGCCATAAGGACTTCAGGTTCTTTTGATGAGGTTTCGACAGGTTTAGGGTTTTTATTAGCAGCTATGGGTTTGGAAGCAGAGTAGCAAGGGTAAAATTCTTTTAAACGCTTAGGGTCCACAGTAGGATCAAAAATGGGGCCTAACATAGCATGATGGATTCCAGAAACAGAGATAGGAATTATTACCTGTGACCTGTAAATGCTTGCCTTTTCCCTTTCATTTGGGGGTTCTGGGAAGTACTGTTGATACTGAGTTTGGGTAGGCCCAGATAATACGTGAGCAGGAGGAAGATCCTTGGTTTTCTTTGTCTTCTTTGCACTTTGTCCAGTGGTAGTCTTGGGAGGAGCCATTGATTTGTTGAAGATGGTGAAGAAACTAGAGCTCTGAAAGACTTGGAAATGGAGTTTTCACGCTTGGGTAAGAGAAGATTAGAGAGAATGGAAAGTGTGAAATGTTATTGAAAGTGGTATTTATAGAGTTTGAAAAAAAAAAAAAAGAAGAAAATGAAAAGATTTTTTCAGTTGGGAAAAGGGAAACATGCATGTTAATCCATTGGTGGAGATTGAAAGTGGCGGTTGGTAGTGAGCCATGATTTACCTACAATATAGGGTCATGGGAGATTGTATGAAACGTGGGCTAGATGTGACGTTTCATAAAGTGAAAATCATTGTGTTTCCTTGGGACTCAATAAAAAAAAAAAAAAAAGTCATTTCACAATAAATGCAACTGGAAGTCAAAGATCACTTCGACAGCAAAAGACATTTCTCCTTTGATAGTCGAAAATATCTTTGCTGGGGGGCAATTTGTAAACCCATAATTTCGACAAGACCATAATTTCGACAAGATTAAAATTCAGGCTTTAAGGTCATCTTTGTCGAAGGATAGCATCAGGAGGAGAATCCAAGAATTGCTGACAAGGTTTTAAAGTTTCATTGTTTCGACAGAAATAGATATAATGTTCTGGCAGAATAGTTTGGAGAGTTTGTGACTGAGGGCTTCGACAGAAGAAGTTTGTTAATAAAAGATAAGGTTTGGCAAGTGCTGAAGAGTTTTTCTCCTTTAAAAGGATTTCGACAGTTTTGAAGAGTTACAAGGTTTCGTCACCAAGGAAGAGATTCAAATTCAAAGGTTGTAACCTTTGGCAGTTGGACACATGGAGGTTTCAGAGAAGAAATTTACATGCAGGCTGACACTTGTCGTTTAGTTATAGTTTTTCCGTTCTAAGCAGTTATTTTGTTTATGTATAAATAGGATAGTTTGTGGTTAGAATGTGTGTGTGAAAATTTGTACAAAATTCCTGTAAAAGCTCTAAGTACCCAGTGTGAGAGAAAATGAGCCTAGTATTTGGAACAATGTACGTTTAAACACCAGTTATATTTCAAAGTCATTTTAAATTACTTGTTTATTCTTCAAGTCCATGTCATTTTAAATTTCATTTACTTTTTTGCAAGTTTTTAGCCTTTCGACATTTCTTTGTTCTTGTTTAAACTTTTAACCTTATTTCACCTTTAAGTTCAAACTTTCGTTACTTGCAAAATCAAAGTCCTTAATACTTTGACAATATTGATAAAACAAACCGCAAATTAGTCACCAAAAGTCTAAGAGTATTTCGACAGAACCAAATGCACATGTATCCCAGGACTTGTATGGTTGGTCCTGCAAGTAACCCAACTTTCTGAAGAAATTGGTTAACCAGAGGTTGTTCGCCAGAAAACACAGCGAACAGAAGCATAAGAGAATCATCAAGAGGATGGAGGCTAAGAAGAAGGACCATCTTACAACAATAGACTCACTCAATAGTGAGGTCAGCCAGTTAAAAGGTCAACTTGATCAGATGTCAAAATCAATCAGGATGCTGAACCCTGGGACTGACACTCTTGAAAAAATTCTACATAGTGGTCAGATGGTAGGAGACAAGTCTGGACTAGGGTTTGTTGGTGAACAGAAACCCATCTTGGGGATCAAGAGATCTAAGTTTGAAAAACAGAAGTCAAACCAGATGTCACAGCCAATGTCACAACATCAGAGGAAAAGGATTAGGAATAAGTCAAGAAGAAAGTTCCAGAGGTGGAGGTGTCAATAATATGGAAGAACTGGTCACCTGAAGCCTTTTTGCTTTAGGTTGCATGGATATCCTAGCCACACTCATCAAAGTACTCATGTCAAGAAGCAACAATGGGTGGCATAGGAGGTTGGTCTGATAGCTCACACCTCTCTAAGAGTGTCAGCTAAAGAAGACTGGTACTTTGATAGTGGTTGCTCCAAGCACATGACTGGAATAAAGAACCTGTTGGTGGACATCAAACCTCATTCCACTAGTTATGTGACCTTTGGTGATGGTGCAAAAGGAGAAATCAAAGGAGTTGGGAAACTAGACTGTCTTGGAGTTCCTAACCTAGACAATGTACTGCTGGTAAAAGGAATGACTGCTAACTTGATTAGCATTAGTTAGCTCTGTGATCAAGGGATAAGTGTGAAGTTCACTGAAGGAGAATGTGTAGTCACAAATGGTGATAATAAAGAAGTTATGAAGGGGGTTATATCTAAGGACAACTGCTATTTATGGGAGCCCAAGGACTCTAGTAGATCCACAATATGCTTTATGGCCAGAGAAGAAAAGGAAGTAAAATTGTGGCATCAAAAACTTGGGCATCTTCATCTAAGAGGAATGAAGAAGATCATCTCCAAGGAGCTGTGAGAGGAATCCCAAAACTAACTATAGATGAGGGAAAGGTATGTGGTGAATGTCAAGTAGGTAAACAAACTAAGACATCTCATCCAAGGGTTGGACACATGACTACCTCCAGAGGTCTGGAACTATTGCACATGGACTTGATGGGACCAATGCAAGTAGAAAGTCTTGGTGGTAAAAGGTATGCCTATGTAGTTGTTGATGACTACTCCAGATACACCTGGATAAGCTTCATCAGGGAAAAGTCAGATGTATTTGAAGTATTTAAATAGCTATGTCTGAAACTTCAAAGAGAAAAGGAATGTGGTGTGGTCAGAATCAGAAGTGATCATGGTAAGGAGTTTGAAAACTCTAAATTTGCAGAATTCTGCTCTTCTGAAGGGATCAGTCAAGAGTTCTCCTCTCCCATTTACACCTCAGCAAAATGGAGTAGTGGAAACAAAAAACAGGACTATCCAAGAATCTGTCAGGGCTATGATTCATGCAAAGAAATTACCTATGCATTTTTGGGCTGAGGCTATGAACACAGCCTGCTATGTTCACAACATAGTAAACTTGTGAAAAGGGACTTCTTCCACCCTGTATGAAATGTGGAAAGGAAGAAAGCCAATAGTGAAATACTTTCATGTTTTTGGGAGCAAGTGTTACATCTTGATAGATCGTGAACAAAAGAGGAAAATGGATCCCAAAAGTGATGAAGGCATTTTCCTGGGATACTCTATCAACAGCAGAGCTTATAGAGTATACAACTCCAGAACAAAAATCTTGATGGAATCCATTAATGTTATCATTGATGATCAACTTGAAGAACTCAATGTCATTGAGGATGTTGAAACATTCCTTGAGACACCTGCTAAGGACGTGGTCAATACTGAAGAGGTTCTAAATGGACAACCAGACTCTGTATCTGAAATTCCCAACAAAGATCCCTCCATCAAGATCCTGAAATATCACCCCAAAGATCTTATCATTGGAGACCCCACCAGTGGTGTAAGGACCCTAGCTAGAGAAATCATCTCAAATTCATGTTTTGTATCCAAGATTGAACCCAAAAATGTGAAGGAAGCCTTAACTGATGAATACTGGATCAAGGCCATACAAGATGAATTTAGAACAATTTAAAAGGCATGAGGTATGAGAACTGGTGCGAAGACCTGAGGGAACAAACATCATTGGCACCAAATGGATTTACAAGAACAAATCAGATGAACAGGGAATTGTAGTCAGAAACAAGGCTAGACTGGTGGCACAGGGGTATACTCAAGTAGAAGGAATTGATTTTGATGAAACCTTTGCACCAGTTGCAAGACTTGAGTCCATCAGGCTACTGTTAGGAATTGCCTGCATTCTAAAATTCAAACTATTCCAAATGGATGTGAAAAGTGCATTTCTGAATGGATATCAAAATGAGGAAGTATATGTAGCACAACCCAAGGGATTTGAGGATCCTAACTTGATACACCATGTATACAAGTTAAGAAAGGCACTGTATGGATTGAAACAATCCCCTAGAGCATGGTATGAGAGATTGACTGAATTTCTTACTACAAATGGATACAGGAAAGAAGGGATAGATAAGACCCTTTTTGTAAAGGATGAAGATGGAAAAATCATGATTGCACAGATCTATGTGGATGACATAGTGTTTGGAGGGATGTCAGACAAAATGGTGAAACAATTTGTCAATCACATGCAATCTGAGTTTGAAATGAGCATGTGTGGAGAATTAACCTATTTCCTTGGTTTGCAAGTCAAGCAAATGGATGATTCTATATTTATCTCCCAAAGTAAATATACCAAAAGCATAGTCAAAAAGTTTGCGATGGATAAGGCTCGTCACAAAAGAACACCTTCACCAACTCATCTGACGTTATCAAAAGATGAAAGTGGTATTAGTGTTGATCAAAGCCTGTACAGAAGCATGATTGGTAGCCTACTGTATCTAACAACCAGCAGACCTGATATTACATTTGCAGTTGGTGTATGTGCTAGATATCAAGCAGATCCTAAAGTGAGCAACATAAATCAAGTCAAAAGAATTCTTAAATATGTGAATGGTACTGTTCGCTGTGTTTTCTGGCGAACAACCTCTGGTTAACCAATTTCTTCAGAAAGTTGGGTTACTTGCAGGACCAACCATACAAGTCCTGGGATACATGTGCATTTGGTTCTGTCGAAATACTCTTAGACTTTTGGTGACTAATTTGCGGTTTGTTTTATCAATATTGTCAAAGTATTAAGGACTTTGATTTTGCAAGTAACGAAGTTTGGACTTAAAGATGAAATAAGGTTAAAAGTTTAAACAAGAACAAAGAAATGTCGAAAGGCTAAAAACTTGCAAAAAAAGTAAATGAAATTTAAAATGACATGGACTTGAAGAATAAACAAGTAATTTAAAATGACTTTGAAATATAACTGGTGTTTAAACGTACATTGTTCCAAATACTAGACTCATTTTCTCTCACACTGGGTACTTAGAGCTTTTACAGGAATTTTGTACAAATTTTCACACACACATTCCAACCACAAACTATCCTATTTATACACAAACAAAATAACTGCTTAGAACGGAAAAGCTATAACTAAACGACAAGTGTCAGCCTGCATGTAAATTTCTTCTCTGAAACCTCCATGTGTCCAACTGCCAAAGGTTACAACCTTTGAATTTGAATCTCTTCCTTGGTGACGAAACCTTGTAACTCTTCAAAACTGTCGAAACCCTTTTAAAGGAGAAAAACTCTTCAGCACTTGCCAAACCTTATCTTTTTTTAACAAACTTCTTCTGTCGAAGCCCTCAGTCACACACTCTCCAAACTATTCTGCCAGAACATTATATCTATTTCTGTCGAAACAATGAAACTTTAAAACCTTGTCAGTAATTCTTGGATTCTCCTCCTGATGCTATCCTTCGACAAAGATGACCTTAAAGCCTGAATTTTAATCTTGTCGAAATTATGGGTTTACAAATTGCCCCCCAGCAAAGATATTTTCGACTATCAAAGGAGAAATGTCTTTTGCTGTCGAAGTGACCTTTGTAATTTAGTTTGTTCTTATTTTTATTTCGTGCAGTGTTGGTTTATACTTTTTTAAGTACTTCCCATTTATTTTCATCACTCTTCTATCTTTTTCTATTTCTTCGACTTCGTATGCACCATTGGAAAAAACTCTTAAAATTTTGAAAGGTCCTTCCCACTTAGGGGACCATTTTCCCATCACTCTGTCTTTCTTCTCCATGGGCAAGATCACTTTCCAGACTAAATCATTTACTAAAAAGGCTTTGAATTTTACTTTTTTGTTATAAAACTTTTCAACTCTCTCTTTCTGCCTTCTTATTAATTCTAAAGCACGCAACCTTTCTTCGTCTAAATCAACCAATTCATCCATCATCATACTCCAATAGATTTCAGATGGAATCTCATGATGTCTTTGAATTCGTATTGACTGTAAACAGATTTCGACAGGCAATACTGCATCATGTCCATAGGTTAATTTAAATGGGGTGGAGTTAGTTGCTTCCTTAGGAGAGGTTCGACAAGCCCAAAGGATTCGATCCAGGGTCTTATGCCAATTTCTGGGTTTTTTACCCACATGTTTCTTTATCAGGTTTATCACCACTTTGTTGGCTGCTTCGACCTGGCCATTTGCTTGGGCATAATAAGGTGTCGAAGTCAACAACTTAAAACCTGTCTCTCTTGCAAATGCTTGCATATTTCTGCCAGTAAACACAGATCCTTGATCAGTGGTTATAGTCTCTGGTATTCCAAATCTATACACTATGTGTTTCTGGATGAAATCTATGACTGCTTCCTGATCTACATTTGTCAAAGGTATGGCTTCAATCCATTTAGTGACATAGTCTACTCCTACTAAAATGTACTTCTGCCCTTTTGAAGAAGCTGGTCGAATCTCACCAATCAAATCTAAAGCCCAACCTCTGAATGGCCAAGGCTTTATAATAGAATGTAACTCACTTGCTGGCACATGAGGTATGCCTGCATGGATTTGACATTCCTGACAACCCTTTGCGAATTCGACACAATCTTTCAACATGGTTGGCCAATACATTCCTTGTCGAAATAATAGCCATTTCATTTTATGTCCTGCTTGGTGGGCACCACATGCACCACTGTGTACATTCGACAAAGCTATGTATGCTTCAGTCTCTCCAAGGCATTTTAGTAGAACTCCTTCTGCAGTCTTTTTAAACAGTTCATTTCCAAAGAGCACATAACTTAAGGCTCTGTACTTTATCTTCCTTTCGACTGTTTGATTTGGATTTTGCAAATAATCTTTAATGGGTTTTCTCCAATCTCCATCCTCTAGATTACCCACATTGAAAATCTCAAAGTTTTCTTGATCACCATATCCCAATCTTATTGTGTCCAAATCAGATGGGGACAGCTTAGTAGATAAAACTTTTCCTCTCACTTCGACAAACTTCAACAGATTTTCTTTCGACACTTTATACCCTGAAGCCAGCTGGGCCAAGTCATTTGCTTCCTGATTTTCTAATCTGGGGATGTGTCTAAAAACTACGCTGTCGAATCTCTTGAGGAGTCTGTTGGCTATCACAAAGTACATGATCAAATTTTCTTTGACACATTTGTACTCTTTCGTCAATTGTTTTATCACCAATTCAGAGTCACCCATTATTTCGACCTCTGTTGCCCCCAGTTCCAACAAGATTTCAAGTCCAACAATTAAGGCTTCATATTCTGCCTCATTGTTTGAACAGAATTCTTCTATTTTGTACTTGAACTTTGTTGGAACTTTATTGGGAGAAATAATTAACACCCCAACACCTGTTCCATTTTTATGACTGGAACCATCAAAATATAACCTCCAAGGCTCTTTTTCGACATAATTTGTCTCCTCTCCAAGTATGGAGTGGTCAGCTATAAAGTCAGCAACTACTTGCCCTTTAACAGCTTTTAGAGGCATATATTTTAAAGAATATTCAGTTAAGGCTAAAGCCCATTTTCCAATTCGACTATGTAAAATAGACTTAGACAACATATGCTTTATTACGTCGAAATGAGAAGATATATATACATCGACGGGTTTTATATAATGCTTTAATTTCATACAAGAGAAATATACACATAAACATAATTTCTCTATCATGCTATACCTAGTTTCAGCATCATTCAAGACCCTGCTGAGATAGTAAATGGCTCTTTCGACGCCATGTTCATCTTCTTGACAAAGCATACTTCCTAATGTTCTGTCAGATGCTGATATGTAGAGCCTCATGCTTCTTTTTCGGCAAGGAGATATTAGGACTGGGGGATTTGCCAAATACTCCTTGATCTTGTCGAAAGCAGCTTGTTGCTCTTGCCCCCAAGTGAAACCCTCCTTCTTCAGTCGAAGCAAGGGTGAGAAGGCCTGAGTCTTTCCACTAAGGTTGGAGATAAATCTTCTGAGGAAGTTGATTTTCCCTAGTAGAGACTGCAATTCCTTCTTTGTCGATGGCGCTTTTGCTTCCATTATTGCTTTAGCTTTGTTTTCATTGATTTCAATCCCCTTTTTGTGGACCACAAAGCCTAAGAAATCCCCAGCCTGCACACCAAAAGCACATTTAAGAGGATTCATTTTCAAACCAAACTTCCTCATCCTTTCAAAGGACTGTCGAAGATGGTTAATATGGTCGAAGCCTGAAGCAGATTTAATCACAATGTCATCTATATAAATTTGCATAAACGTTTCAATGAAATCGTGAAAAATAGAATTCATAGCCCTTTGGTAAGTAGCTCCAGCATTTTTCAAACCAAAGGGCATTACTACCCATTCATATGTTCCTATTGCTCCTGGACAACGAAAAGCTGTTTTTGGAACGTCTTCTTCAGCAATAAAAATCTGGTTATAACCAGAATAGCCATCAAGCATACTTAAATACTCATGGCCTGCTGCAGAATCTACTAGCATTTCTGCTACTGGCATAGGATACTCATCCTTAGGGGTGGCTGAGTTTAGATCTCTAAAATCAATACACACCCTTAGTGTGCCATTTTTCTTAATCACAGGAACAATATTAGCAATCCATTCGACATACCTTGTTGTACGGATGAATTTGCATTTTAGAAGTCTTTCGACCTCTTCTTTGATCTTCGACAGAATTTCAGGTGCAAAGCGTCTGGGGGTCTGTTTTATTGGCTTCTTCCCTTCCAGAATTGGCAACTTCAATTCCACCAAACTTCTGTCTAAACCAGGCATTTCGTCATAATCCCATGCGAAGCAGTCTTTAAACTCATTCAGCAGCTGGATTATTTCGATTCTGAGTTGAGGATTCAACTTGGCACTGATGTAAGTGGGCCTTTTCTCTGCCCCCAGTCCTAGATTAATCTCCTCTAAGGGATCCTGTGCCACCATTTTCATATTGGTGGAGGTTGGATCCTTTTCGAACCCCAAAGGTTCGTCATCATAAATGGCATCAAGTCTTTGGTTCTGCCATTCACCATTTGAGTCTTCTTCAAAACTCTGATTTGCATGTTGCTCCTCAATATTTTCTTGAGGGTGTTGTCCTTCGACAACCTGAGTGCTGGCTTCGACAGCCATATTTCTTACTTCAGCCTCAAGGGCCGCTTTGTGTTGTTTTTCGGCTATATAAGCCGAAATCCTTTCCATTGCTGAAACTTCAGTCATTTTCACTGAATTCACTTCCCCATCCAGTTGGGTTGACATGGGCAGTTCCCCAAGTGTAATTTGTTTCCCCAATTATTTCTTTATCCCACTGGAAACCATGTGTAGGATGGAGGTACATGGAACAGTAAGCGTTGTCGGAAGCTGTCAGGTCGAAAGCTGCAGGATTGCATGGTGCTATATGGGCTAGGTTCTTGTCGAAGTTACGACTAGTGATATTGTTCACATCAGCTGTGAAGTAACTCTGATCTGCTTCAATGTTTTCGACAATCCCATCTGGCCTCCAGATTGCTATTCTTTGATGCATGGAGGATGGCACAGCCCCAATCCCATGGATCCATTCTCTTCCCAACAGCAAGTTGTAATTTGCTTTTGATGCTATCACCACAAACATTGTAGGCCTGGTGATGGATCCTACAGTCAAGTTCAATTGTATTACTCCCAGTGTTGTTCCCACTTTACCTTCATAGTTGGACAACACCATATTGTGAGGCTTAGTGTCGGAGTCATCTTTTCCAATTCTCCTTATCATGTAATGAGGAATTAAATTTACAGCTGCTCCGCCATCTATCAGAATTTTGTTGACACCTACACCTTCTACCTTTCCTTTTATGAAGAGAGGCTTTAAGTGAGCCTTCATTGCATCATCTGGCTTTTCGAAGAAGGCATTTTGCTCTTCGACACAGCCATTGTTCATTATGTAGTAGCATAGAGGCTTCAAGCTTATGCTATCATCCATCATGTCATCCTCTTCGTCTTCGACTTCCATTATCCTGTCGAAGTCTCTGGGCAGTACAGAAACCACATTGCAAGTTACGTCGAAAGAAGCATCTGATTCTGAACCAAATTCATCTGTGACTTCTTCGTCCACTGGCATTCTATTGTTTGTTTTCTGCACCTCTGTGGTGTCACCAGATCTATTCTTCTGAATGATTTCTTTTTCTGCCAGGGGCATTCCCTTGTTCGTAATCTGCACACATTTGCTTGATTCAGCTTCCTTCTGCCCAACCTTTTGGTATTCTACAGTTTTCTTTTCAATTTTCTTCTGCCTTTGGAATCTTCTCCATTGGGATCTGGACATAGGATTCTTCCCTTTGTAGTTTTCAGAGACGTATTTTGGCTTTGCCTCCTTTTTAACTTCCATGGAAGGACCCCTGTTCACTTCAAAACTTTTCCATCTCTTCTGACCTTGGACATCCCTTATAGGCTGAACCCATTTGTCATCATTTGGCCTGTTGGATGGTTTGTAAGTGTTGAAACGTCTTTCTCCGACCCCTTGACTGTGATGCTCCCCTCTTCTTGGGTCGAATCTTTCGTTTCTGGTTGGTGGGACTGTTCCCCAATTTCTTTTCCTCTGGGTCTTTTCTGCTGCTTCTAAGTCATCAGCTGCTTTCTTGTCGAACACAGCACTGCACCTTGGGCAAAGCATGACTTCTGCATTCTTCCTTTGACACCTCTGGATGAATTCGACCAGACTCTCGTTCTCTTCTGGGTAAACCAGCTTCTGATGCTCCTCTTGACGCTTCTTTCCCTTGTCGATGTCTGGTCCTCCCTTTTGAGTGATTTCCACCATATGAATCCCAGCACTCTGTTCAGTTGTAATTTTCAATTTGTTCATTTTTTCGACTAGCATGATTTCCTCTGGGATGTCCTCCTTTGACTGACTAACATTGCCTTTTGGGTGTAAGCCCTTATAGATGTATTTGCAGCAATGTGCAACCCTTTCGACAGGATGTTCTTCATTTTTGGTGGTATCACTGTTCATTTGTTTGACAGTGAGGGAATTGTCATCAGTCCCTGGTGTTTTAATCTCCTCTTGGTCAGCATCTCTTTCACAGTTTTTCTTGTTGAAGCTTCTTCCCACTTTGACTGCATTTCTTCCGTTGAAACCTTCAGTGGTCTTAGTGACATTCTCACTGTCGAAGTCTTCAGAAATTTTGACTTCTTTTGCCTCAGCCTGGCCAGCAGAATTATCACCTTCTTCCACCACATTGACATGGGTGTCGAAACCTTCAGCAGCTTCTATCATGGTGAAGTTGGTGTCGAAGCTTTCAGTAACTCCTACCATTTCAGAATTTTCTTCTGCCATGATCTCCATTTCGACCACGTTTACCATTTCTGGCTCAGCATAATTTGCCTCCACAATCTGCATGGGATTGGAGTCAATCTTCATCTGCTGCTTGCCTTTGTCTCCAAACTTCAACCTTCCATTTTGGATTGCATTTTGGACAAGATCCCTGAAAAGGTAACATTGAGAAGTTTTATGACCCAAGAAATTATGGTATTTGCAAAAACCTCTCTTTTTCTGTTGGTCTATAGGAGGCTCTTTAGTGCCTGCTGGTTTTATTAACTGACCATCTTTGACTAGTAAATCAAATATCTCATCACACTTGGTGATGTCGAATGTATAGGTTCTTTTAGGGAACCTGTCATTCTTTTCCATTTCGACTGGACTTTTTCCATTCGACGGGGCTAAAACTTTACAAGAATATGGAGGGCCTTGCTTTAATTCTGCAAGATCAATTTCTTGCTGGTCGAAAATGACTGGTTCGTTTTCGTCGTAATCATCTTGAACTATTCCTACATAGGCCACTCTTTCCTTCTTGTTTTTATTTGATCTAAATTTCTCATTTTTTAGTCTTTCTATCTGCCTTACTCTGTCTGCCAACTGTGCCATGTCTCTCAGATATTGGGTATCCAGTTTTTTCCTTATGGAATAATCAAGACCCCCTGCAGCCATTTCGACTAGTTCTTGTTCCGGCACTTGCGTAAAGCATCTGGCTTTTAATAATCTAAACCTATTCAAATAGTCATCTATGGGTTCAGAAAATTTTCTTTTGACACTTGCCAACTCTTTCAAACTTATCTTGGTTTGTCCCATATAAAATTGTTCATGGAACAATCTCTCTAATTGGGTCCAAGTAAAAATTGAAGTTGGAGGAAGTGACGTAAACCAAGTGAAAGCGTTTTTTGTCAAAGAACTTGGGAAATATTTCATCCTTAAGTTCTCGTTATTAGCAATCTCTCCCGCTTCTATCAAATAACGTGCCACGTGTTCTATGGTGGATTCACTAGTATCCCCTGAAAATTTTGTGAATTTGGGGACTTTCCACCTTGGTGGTAACTCTTGTTGTAAGATAAATTCAGACAAGGGGGAAGTATAACTAGGCCTTTGTAATCCTACGTTTACTCCGTTTTGTGCCATTATTCTCTCCACCATGGTGGCAATATTATTTTCGACAGGCATGTTATTGTAACGCATTCTCTGCTGTAACACTTCGTCAGCATTTTGGTTTCTCTGGACTATTATCCTTCTTGGTTCCTGTCGAATAGGCTCTTCTACATTAGGCTGTTCGACCATCACCTCTTGCCCCCTGGGATTTTCCTGAGGGTTCCCTAAGGGCCTTTGGTTTATAGTGAGTTCCTCTTCGACAGCCCTATTGGCAGGATTCTGGTTTAATTGCATTCTTTGTTGTGCTTGTGGGACTCCAAAAAAATCAGCAATGCGTGCCATCTGTTCTGCCAATATTTGGTTTGTTTGGGTAGTGTTTTGTATTAAGGGATTGAACACGTCTCCCATTTGTTGTGTCAAAGCCTGCACCATATCATGATTGCTTTCATCCATCTGTTGACGGATTACTTGTGCAGAATGGTTTGTCATAGCGGGCATATGGAAACCTGGTGGAATTTGATTCATTCTATTTCCATTTCCACCATATCCTGATCCTTGCAATGGTGATGACACTTGAACCATGGCATCAGAGAATAATGGTGACGAATTATGTAGGCTTGCCATCATTGAAGTTGGCATTCCGTACGGTTGTTCTCTCCCAGCCAAAGGCTGAGAATAATTCAGATATGGCCAGAATGCATTTCCTCCAGGGGGAGGGGTTCCCAAGGGTCTGGCGTGTCCCATGGTGGAAGAACTAGGCGCATTCTGGGATCCTGAACCCGTTGGTATGGAATCCCCCAAAGGAGGCCTATTCTGTTCTAAAACAGGGCCAGACACTGGTATTGTTCCTGACGAAGGGATAGGATTGGAAACTGGAATGGTTTCGTCAGAAATATTTGAAGCATTTGGCAAGTTAGCCATGTTTCTTCTTCTTGTTCTCTTTGGTCTCTCTACGTCGGTTACGGCTAATTTACCGCTTCTAAGAATCATACAACGTAGCAAGGAACAATTTGTCTAAAAATTTCTATTAGATTTTATCAAATGCACTGGTCCCACCGGGTGTGCCAATTTGTTCGCTGTGTTTTCTGGCGAACAACCTCTGGTTAACCAATTTCTTCAGAAAGTTGGGTTACTTGCAGGACCAACCATACAAGTCCTGGGATACATGTGCATTTCGACAGAACCAAATGCACATGTATCCCAGGACTTGTATGGTTGGTCCTGCAAGTAACCCAACTTTCTGAAGAAATTGGTTAACCAGAGGTTGTTCGCCAGAAAACACAGCGAACAGAAGCATAAGAGAATCATCAAGAGGATGGAGGCTAAGAAGAAGGACCATCTTACAACAATAGACTCACTCAATAGTGAGGTCAGCCAGTTAAAAGGTCAACTTGATCAGATGTCAAAATCAATCAGGATGCTGAACCCTGGGACTGACACTCTTGAAAAAATTCTACATAGTGGTCAGATGGTAGGAGACAAGTCTGGACTAGGGTTTGTTGGTGAACAGAAACCCATCTTGGGGATCAAGAGATCTAAGTTTGAAAAACAGAAGTCAAACCAGATGTCACAGCCAATGTCACAACATCAGAGGAAAAGGATTAGGAATAAGTCAAGAAGAAAGTTCCAGAGGTGGAGGTGTCAATAATATGGAAGAACTGGTCACCTGAAGCCTTTTTGCTTTAGGTTGCATGGATATCCTAGCCACACTCATCAAAGTACTCATGTCAAGAAGCAACAATGGGTGGCATAGGAGGTTGGTCTGATAGCTCACACCTCTCTAAGAGTGTCAGCTAAAGAAGACTGGTACTTTGATAGTGGTTGCTCCAAGCACATGACTGGAATAAAGAACCTGTTGGTGGACATCAAACCTCATTCCACTAGTTATGTGACCTTTGGTGATGGTGCAAAAGGAGAAATCAAAGGAGTTGGGAAACTAGACTGTCTTGGAGTTCCTAACCTAGACAATGTACTGCTGGTAAAAGGAATGACTGCTAACTTGATTAGCATTAGTTAGCTCTGTGATCAAGGGATAAGTGTGAAGTTCACTGAAGGAGAATGTGTAGTCACAAATGGTGATAATAAAGAAGTTATGAAGGGGGTTATATCTAAGGACAACTGCTATTTATGGGAGCCCAAGGACTCTAGTAGATCCACAATATGCTTTATGGCCAGAGAAGAAAAGGAAGTAAAATTGTGGCATCAAAAACTTGGGCATCTTCATCTAAGAGGAATGAAGAAGATCATCTCCAAGGAGCTGTGAGAGGAATCCCAAAACTAACTATAGATGAGGGAAAGGTATGTGGTGAATGTCAAGTAGGTAAACAAACTAAGACATCTCATCCAAGGGTTGGACACATGACTACCTCCAGAGGTCTGGAACTATTGCACATGGACTTGATGGGACCAATGCAAGTAGAAAGTCTTGGTGGTAAAAGGTATGCCTATGTAGTTGTTGATGACTACTCCAGATACACCTGGATAAGCTTCATCAGGGAAAAGTCAGATGTATTTGAAGTATTTAAATAGCTATGTCTGAAACTTCAAAGAGAAAAGGAATGTGGTGTGGTCAGAATCAGAAGTGATCATGGTAAGGAGTTTGAAAACTCTAAATTTGCAGAATTCTGCTCTTCTGAAGGGATCAGTCAAGAGTTCTCCTCTCCCATTTACACCTCAGCAAAATGGAGTAGTGGAAACAAAAAACAGGACTATCCAAGAATCTGTCAGGGCTATGATTCATGCAAAGAAATTACCTATGCATTTTTGGGCTGAGGCTATGAACACAGCCTGCTATGTTCACAACATAGTAAACTTGTGAAAAGGGACTTCTTCCACCCTGTATGAAATGTGGAAAGGAAGAAAGCCAATAGTGAAATACTTTCATGTTTTTGGGAGCAAGTGTTACATCTTGATAGATCGTGAACAAAAGAGGAAAATGGATCCCAAAAGTGATGAAGGCATTTTCCTGGGATACTCTATCAACAGCAGAGCTTATAGAGTATACAACTCCAGAACAAAAATCTTGATGGAATCCATTAATGTTATCATTGATGATCAACTTGAAGAACTCAATGTCATTGAGGATGTTGAAACATTCCTTGAGACACCTGCTAAGGACGTGGTCAATACTGAAGAGGTTCTAAATGGACAACCAGACTCTGTATCTGAAATTCCCAACAAAGATCCCTCCATCAAGATCCTGAAATATCACCCCAAAGATCTTATCATTGGAGACCCCACCAGTGGTGTAAGGACCCTAGCTAGAGAAATCATCTCAAATTCATGTTTTGTATCCAAGATTGAACCCAAAAATGTGAAGGAAGCCTTAACTGATGAATACTGGATCAAGGCCATACAAGATGAATTTAGAACAATTTAAAAGGCATGAGGTATGAGAACTGGTGCCAAGACCTGAGGGAACAAACATCATTGGCACCAAATGGATTTACAAGAACAAATCAGATGAACAGGGAATTGTAGTCAGAAACAAGGCTAGACTGGTGGCACAGGGGTATACTCAAGTAGAAGGAATTGATTTTGATGAAACCTTTGCACCAGTTGCAAGACTTGAGTCCATCAGGCTACTGTTAGGAATTGCCTGCATTCTAAAATTCAAACTATTCCAAATGGATGTGAAAAGTGCATTTCTGAATGGATATCAAAATGAGGAAGTATATGTAGCACAACCCAAGGGATTTGAGGATCCTAACTTGATACACCATGTATACAAGTTAAGAAAGGCACTGTATGGATTGAAACAATCCCCTAGAGCATGGTATGAGAGATTGACTGAATTTCTTACTACAAATGGATACAGGAAAGAAGGGATAGATAAGACCCTTTTTGTAAAGGATGAAGATGGAAAAATCATGATTGCACAGATCTATGTGGATGACATAGTGTTTGGAGGGATGTCAGACAAAATGGTGAAACAATTTGTCAATCACATGCAATCTGAGTTTGAAATGAGCATGTGTGGAGAATTAACCTATTTCCTTGGTTTGCAAGTCAAGCAAATGGATGATTCTATATTTATCTCCCAAAGTAAATATACCAAAAGCATAGTCAAAAAGTTTGCGATGGATAAGGCTCGTCACAAAAGAACACCTTCACCAACTCATCTGACGTTATCAAAAGATGAAAGTGGTATTAGTGTTGATCAAAGCCTGTACAGAAGCATGATTGGTAGCCTACTGTATCTAACAACCAGCAGACCTGATATTACATTTGCAGTTGGTGTATGTGCTAGATATCAAGCAGATCCTAAAGTGAGCAACATAAATCAAGTCAAAAGAATTCTTAAATATGTGAATGGTACCTGTAATTATGGTATACTTTACTCTCATAGATGTAATCCCACTCTATTTGGGTATTGTGATGCTGACTGGGCTGGCAGTGCTGATGATAGAAAAAGCACCTCAGGTGGATGTTTCTTCTTGGGGAATAATCTCATATCATGGTTTAGCAAAAAGCAAAACTGTGTTTCATTGTCCACTGCGGAAGCTGAATACATAGCAGCTAGTAGTAGCTGTTCTCAGCTGGTCTAGATGAAGCAAATGCTGACAGAATACAATGTCTCGCAGGATGTCATGACATTGTATTGTGACAATCTTAGTGCTATCAATATCTCCAAGAACCCAATTCAACATAGCATAACTATGCACATTGATATAAGACATCACTTTATAAGAGACCTTGTGGAAGAAAAAGTGATCGCCTTGGAACATGTGTCCACAGAACTACAGCTGGCTGACATTTTTACAAAGGCTCTAGATGCTGCTAAATTTGAGAATTTGAGAGGAAAATTGGGTATGTGCATGTATGAGGACGCATAGCAATTACTGGCACGTGAGAGTTTTAAAACTTCAATACAGTCCAAGGCCTTGACCATAAAAGCTCTCCATTTCACACAAACGTGCATACAATTTTCTCTGCATCCCCTACTCCACAGAATTCTCCGTCAGCACGCAACAACAAGATGTCATTCCATCATAACGCATCTTCATCTAAGACTCCTCCCAAATCCTCAAAAAGTGACCCTTCCACTGGTGAAGAACCCAAACGCAAGTATCCTCCGCCCACTGATGAAGAACTTAGGCGAATCAGCAACAGGGAAGGCTCGACATACATGGACAAATCCATTAGGAATATTGTCGATGATATACTCAAAAGAGGACTGCCATTTCGGGGTATCACCATTCCCCTGGCTCGCAGGGATCCACCTCACGATTCAGATATGCCAGAGGAAGACTCGTGTGACAGAAACCAGGATCTTTCGTTATCTGATCTGGATGACAGTGACTCCAGTTCCTCTAATGAGGAAGAGTGATATCTTGATAGGCTGCTGTATGACTCAGTCTGCTGCTGAGGTGATAAAGTGTGCTGCTATTTTGAACTTTGCTGATTGAGATTTTTTTTTGTTTTTGTGACAACACTTGTGATGCTCTTAATGAGCAATTTTTTAATTCCCAAACATTTGTAATGTTACACATTATGATCTATGCTAGTTTATTAGTTGGATCTTAATTTATGGCTAAAAAGGGGGGAGAGAGTATTGTTAGATAACAATAGGTTGAAGAACAGGTTGAAGACTTGCTTGTGCTGCTAGAGCAAGTATGTGTTACTGCTGATATGTGTGATAACAACTGATGTTGTTAGTATTGTATAAAGTCTCAGCTTCCAGGTTGTGTGGGAATGTATGTTAGCTATGTGAGCTCCCAGCTGTTGCTTGGGAGTGTATGTGTGTGTCTGTAAGATAGTAGTAGTAGAATGTGAGTGTAGTTCATCTCTTTAGGGGGAGTAGTACAGGATTGTGTGACTTCAGGATGTTATCTTGAATGTCTTGACATCCAGGATTTCCTGAATGTTCTGATATTGTGTGTGACTGCAGGGATAATTGCAGGTTGTGTGCCCAACTGATAAGTCACACAGTTGAGGGGGAGTAACCCAGAGTTTTACTCAATATATTGTGACATCTGTAGTGCTGACTAACAGATGGTTACAGTGTGGTTGATCCTAAGAAGCTGAGAGCTAACTGTGTGAATATAAATAACTTGACTAGGGTGTTAGTTGCTTACTTGCATAAAAGTTTATTTGTTAGATTTCTGCTACTTGTAAACTCTGTTAACAGGGTGTTTTAGCCAAAAATTTGCCAAAGGGGGAGTTTGTAAGTGCTTTTGATTGGCTGCATTTTGTGGAAAAACATTAGAGTGTGTATGGATGTCATAACTAATGGTGTGACATACAATATGCAGGGTAAGTAGTAAGTTGAGTTGGATGTCATACTGAATGTCATGACACTGATCGTATGACATCAGGCGCGCAGAGTGTGTTTTTCTGGTATTCAGAATGAGGAAGCTCAGGCTAGAATTCAGGAAACTTTATAGAAGCTCAAGCTGGAAGTCAGGAAACATTTTAGAAGCCCTGGCGAAATTAAATGTACCTGACCTAAGTGGTAAGTGCAGCTTTTTGAAGAGAGGTTTGGGTAAACCTAATTTCTGCACCAAGGCCCAAGGACTGACTGCTGCTATAAATAACAGAAGGAGCAATCCTAGAAGGTATCTCTTGACAGAAGATTAGAGAGTGAGTTCTAAGAGTCCTTGTGAGTGAAGAAGATTTGTTCTTCACGTGTGAAGTGTATCTTAGAAATACTTGTACACCAAGCAATTGTATGCTGCATTGGTTAGGTAGGCTCTAAGTTGTTGTGTCTCTCAAAGCTTTTAAGCAAGAGTGTGTATCCCTTGATCAAAGCTGTGAAGCAAGATCAAGGTGTGTGGTTGAAGTGTATCTTCATAATTTTCTGTAATTGTATTTAGATATCACTGAGGTGATTGAGGGGGAGTGAGTGGGAATTCTCAGGTCTAGAGTGTCTCTAGGTTGAAGTGTTATTGGGCAGGTCTTAAGTGAGGAGTGCAAACTAGAATTGTTTGGCTCTGAATTAATTCTACTGATAGTGAATTTCCTCCCTGGCTTGGTATCCCCCAGATGTAAGTGTTGTTGACACTGAACTAGGTGAACAATTACTGTGTTATTTACTGCTTCTCTTTACAGCATTTTAATTACTCCAATAGTCTGTGTTCTAGTGGATGTTATAACATCCATGATAACATCTATCTCGTGCTTGCCAGAATTTCAAATTAAAGTTCAAACTCTTCTCTTTACTTTGAAGGAATCTTGACTTTGGGAGCTCAATTTGTAATTTGAATTTTTAGAAATCAGATTTCGATGAAAATCTCATAAAATATCTTTGAGTGATAAACCTTTCCCATGAATTATTTTTTTGTCAAAATTATGGATTTGAAAATGAGGAACACCGTAGCTTGTGTGGGTTTCAACATTGCTTGATACTTGAAATATGGACTTTAGGATACCTTAACATCAATGTGCCCACAACCTCATCTCGCACAATGACGGATCTTTTGTTTTTAGGCAAGCCCTCTTTCATTTGATGTTGATAACGAATGAGTCGTGAAACAAAAAAAACCCTAATTCTACAGATTCTCGGTTGAAGTAATAATGAAGCCCTAAACACATGCTCTAGTGTCTTAATTTTAAGGTACCCTTGATTACCCAACCCAATCTTGATTTTGGTGAGGTAGAGTCATAAAGTCGATCCAAAACATTTTCAAAGTAATGATCCAAGAATGGCCTAAGAAGAAAGAGTTTCTGATAATGGAGTCCAAATTAAGAATAAGCCTTAAGATGACCTTAGGTCAGGATCAACTAGTCATGCCTTGAAATGCTCGACTGTGAAAATGAGTACTATCTTTGCTTGAAATCAATAAACCTGCACATACTTGTTAGTCATGATGAACATGCACACAAAAACTTATGTCCTAAAGATGCTATGAAAGATGATGCACAAAGAGGTGGAATCTTAGGGTTAAAATTTAGGTGTGACAGTCACCACACACTCAAGCCTAATTGTTGATGTTGATACTATGTCTTCTCTCCCCTTGATTCAAGCCGAATCAAGTGCCTCAAATGTAACGCCCATTTTAATTATCCAGTTTTCGATGCTTTTACGCTGTTTATTATTATTTATTTTTTTCGGCATGTCTGTGGGGGTGTGTTCGGGCGCGGATGGGTGTAGGCCTTAAGTTGGAATTTGATCGAATAATATCGGACCTTAAGAATTATAATAATATTATTATTAACGATAAATGATAATTAATAAATAATAGTGATATTAGTAATATTGATATTATTATTATTATTATTATTATTATTATTATTATTATTATTATTATTATTATTATTATTATTATTATTATTATTATTATTGTTAATATACTATTATTATGTTAATAGAATTGGATTAAGATAATATGAGGAGTTAGTGAATAAGGGTGAGATTGGAGAGAGTAGAAAAGGGTATTGAGGGCATAAGTGGAATTGGGAGAAGTTGGGAAAAGAAAAGAGAAAGAGAACGCGTGAAGGAGAAGAGAGAAGAGGAATACGACCAAGAGTGGAGGAGAGCAGCTGAGCAATTGGAAGAAGAAAAGGCTAGGATTTCTGTTTGGGGCAAGGATTCAACATTCGGAACTAGAATTCGAGGTAAGCGGGGGGAGAAAGTGATCAAAACGGGTAGATAGCATGAATGTTAGGTAGTGGGAATTTCCCCTAATCCATGAATTTTATTATGCATGTTTTTGTTGTTGTGATTCTATTATCGATTCTGTTCATGTTGATTGCATTGCATGTTGTTGATGTTGAGTTGTTGGGAGAATTGGGGTTTCCGGGCAAACTGACATTGTTATGCCGGAACTGAGCAATTATCAGAACTGTGGTTGTTATCGGGTAGAAACTAGGATGAGTAGTGTAGGTTGCTGCCTTATAGCGTATCGTTATGGTCGGGGATTCGTTTGGATTTAATTGGGTGCAAGGGGGAGCAGTTCTGATTCTGAGTTGTAGAATGTTTCTGAAATCGCAGACATTCGCCGGGAGAGCGGAATAGCGAGGTTTCGCCAGGCGAATGGTGGCGAGTGTGCGAGCGAGAGACAGCGAATACTTATAGTAGCTACTGTCTGTCTTCACTGAAGGGGTCGCCAAGCGAATGGTGGCGAGGGTTCGCTGCGAGGCTTCGCCAGGCGAATGAGCCAGCGAACATGACAGAATTTTGGACATTTTGTGCTGTGCTGTTCCGTTCTTGTACCGTTAGACCTCTGTTGGTCGTGGGTGATTCTGAGAGTTAACAGGGCACTGCTGTGTGTATGTGTGAACACGGGAACGTGATTCCTCGTAGTATTCGTATAGTTGATTGAGTTTATGATAGGTATTATGTGTGTTGGTGATATGGCGTGGGATCCTTGAAATGTGGCATGTGATACCTGAGATATGTGATAGATGTGATCTGTGGATTACATGCATCGTGTGTGCTAGTATTTGTTGTGGTGCATTGTGTTATGCATGACATGTGAAGGGGTTAATCATACTGCTCGGTGGGGCGTATGAAATAAAATCAGGCTCCGAAAAGGAGTGGATGCAGGGGTTGATCATTTGTTCGGTGGAGCAAATGAGATAGACTCGGGATTCCGTAAGGGAATGTGAAGGGGTTGATCATACTGCTCGGTGGGGCGTATGAAATAAACTCAGGCTCCGAAAAGGAGTGGATGCAGGGGTTGATCATATTGCTCGGTGGGGCATATGAGATATACTCAGTGGGATAGATTGTTGCCTAGGGGGGCTCGAGTGATCTATCAGGGTTCGATGATGAACCGTGAGTCGGTACCGCATTTCATGTGTCGAGTTGCATGTGTTGCATAGTCGTGTGTATGTTACGATGGTGTGGGACCGTAGGTCCGAGATGATGCGTGTGAATTATGTTGTGTGTTTACTGCCTTCATATTCATGTTTACCGTTACCTTTATGTTTTGTTCGTAATTTCTCACCCCTTTGCCTTTGTTGTGGTCTGTGCTTCTTCGGAAGTACAGAGATTTCAGGTGATAGCTAGTTTGTTCTGTGGCGAGTCGTAGGGATGCTATGATACGTAACACCGGGGATTTTGAGAGTTCTTTGTTATATGATGTTTCTGGTGCCCCTGTGGCGTATCTTATTGATGATATGTTTTGGTGGATCTTTTGATGTGTGGTTGTACATG